>JANRMT010062806.1:84961574-84973841 GCA_026402145.1 Polypterus bichir lapradei
AAAATTTGCTGAGTGATGGAGAAGTAGGAAATGCCACCTCTGCCTGCATGTCGAAGTGTCATACAAAAATGAATGCAGTAATATGGTTATAAACAGTTTCTGGAGTATATTTATTACTATGTATGTGTTCATTTACTATCTTAAGTATTTATGCTATAAGTTACTTGGGAATATACGTGCAAGATTCAGATTTGTGAAATCTAAAGTGTCATCCACACATAGATATGAGGACGCGCAGCAACTCTTTACTTTGTCCACTCTCTGATGTTTGAAGTGCATGTGCAGCTCCCATGTTCCCAATAGAATTCTCCATTGATGTTCCTGATTGTTCCACACCTCTGGAGTGATAGAAATAAAGAATGTCAGATATGTATTATATTCCACGCTTGAATCTCCAATATCTTATAAAATATTGTGTTTTTTTTTTTAAACAGGACGCTGATGTTTCTAATGATGTATATGGGGTTTTTGTGTGTATTTGTGCTTTCCTAGTCTAAATTTGATGAATGGCTACTTGTATTTGTGCTTACTTTGTCCACAGTACATCTTGCTTCAGGTGGGAATATTACAATACGCTAAACTAAATCCTTAAGGTAGTCCATGTGTTTTATTATCTAATCATATGTCCATGAAAATCCTAGGACCTCTAACCACAGAGGCTTATAAATATTTTGTTTTAAGGTACAGGCAGTGTGATGGTTTTATACCTGAAATTGTCAAACAAAATAATATTAATGGTATAAAATATTACTTCTGATTAGTGGACCCAAGGAGCACACAAAGCGTCTTACACAGACTGCGGTATTTTCATCCAGCTCTTTTCCAATTCTACTTTTGTAGGAGTTGTTACCAAGTGTAGATGATCAGCCCGGCTACAGACAGACACTAAGACACAATGTCCGAAAAACACACGTTTGTTATTCTCTTACGCTTTACCAGTTTGTACCAGTCACCAACAGTGCTCAATCCTTTCTTCCTTTTCTCTCTTCTCTGGCCGTCTCCACTCCTCCCCCACAAGCTCTGTCCACTGCCCCTCGACTCTGGCTCCTTCAATGGAGTGAGGCGGCCTCTTTTATACTGCACCCAGAAGTGCTCCAGGTGCTCCTCAATCAACTTCCAGCAGCACTTCCGGGTGTGGCCACAAAAAAAGCCATAAAAATTATGGAGGATATTTGCAGTTTCCACTAACAATTATTAGATAGGTTCTAAGGAAAAATCCGCAAATGACTGAGGCCGCGAACTCTGAACCGTGACTATGCTGGGGTCTACTGTAGTTCCACCTTCTTCAGGCATTTGATTATCACCATTGCTCCAATGCCTTAAAGATTTCCCCCAGATGTCTATAAATTGTACCCTCGTGCGTGTGAATCCATTACTTAGTCTCGTCTTATTGCCCACTGTACACTCATGTCCACATGGATGCTTAACCCATACCTGAGACAAAGCTGATGGTGTCTCATGGGTTATGTAGCTAAAATATAATTTGTGCTAGAGACAGGAATTATATAGCCTGCTGTTATTAAAGGTTTGTATATTTCACAATTCTTCGTATAACTTGTGTATTAGACGACCAGGGTCCTTCTGAGGACAGGACCTGGAGAGAGAACATATCAACAGCAGTACCATCTCCCGGGAAGCAAGAGGGCAGCCTCCCTGGATTGTATCAGGGCCATGGGTTTGGAGCTTAGAAGCTCAACCCTGCTGGGATCCGTGGCCACCGACAGGGGGCACCTGGACAGCTCCGGAGCCATGGTCTGCAGCACTTCCACCACACTCGGAAGTGTTGCATGGAAATCTGGCTCCTCTAATGGCAGCACTTCCGAGTGTGGTGGAAGTGCTGCAGATACTGTACTGTAGAGAGAACAGGAAGCAACTGTAGAGGAAAACGTGGCTTGGGGTGGTGAAAGTAGCCAATAGAATTTGAAACTGCAACTCCCAGCAGTCCCTGCAGTGGCCCTGATTGGTCTTCTGCTAAGGTTGCTGGGATTGTTGTCCTGGATCGTTTCATGGTTGGAGTCTGGATTGTCTGCCGTCTGCCCGTGTACATGAGGACTGTAAGTGGATTCATGGCCATCCTGCAAAGAAAGGAGTGCTCCTGAACCCGTCCACCCATCTTCACCATCCTAGGAACTAGCAGTAGGACTATCATTACATTCCCATTTAACGTGCGGATCTCTGGACTATCTATTTTCATCATTACATTTCATCTGTTGCCATTTTTCATGAACATTTTTCATGATTTACTGTGTGTGTTTTGTTTGTGGTTTGTTGTATTTAATGTGTAATCGCCGTAAGGGGAACAGGGGTAGTATCGTTGTTTTCATTTATTTAATTTGTTTTCATTACATTCTTTATTTGCTGTTTGATTACCAGTTTGCTTTGTTTTTGTCTCTGTTTGTGAGTGCGTGCGGGTCGGGCCAAGGCTGGTTGCGTCCCTGGAATCTCCAGCATAAAAATAAACAAATTGCAGTCTTCTCGACGGTGTGAATCTTAGCAGCACCGGACCAGTACAGTGTTATTCTTTTTTCCTTGCTGCTGATTGACTGTGATGCATCTCAAGCTGAGTGTTCTTGTGTTTTTCGTTTTGTTCCTCTTAACCCTTAAATCGCCACAACCGGCTATAGTCATTTCCCAGTGTCATTTGCGAGCACAAAGGAGCTGATCAGTCAGTGCCATACATTCGTTGAGCAGCCAGCTGATGACCACTGCCAGCCCCTTGTGAGCAGGGGGGCTGAACGCACCCCTAGAAGACATGGACACTTCTCAAAAAACCCTTGTTAAAAAACACTGATAGACTACCTTAACATTGCTCCCTTACTTGCTGGGCCTACTTGTGCCTGCTCTGTCGCATGGTGTGCTTCTCGCGTGATGTTACGCTTACTTAAAAAACTGAACAGCACCTGGCCTTTTTGGCTGATTGCTTTGTTTCTGTCTCCTCCCCCAGACATCCTCTGCTCCTGTTGGGGGTCCAGCTCCTGTTGTGATCCCCTACGATGTTTGTCTATTCTTTAATTGATTTAATAACTTACTTCTGAAAGAGACATGTTTGTTTGAAGTGTTTAAATAAAGTTTCTGTCTCTACAATCTCCTGTGTTCCTGTGCATTTCTGTGACCAAAGTGTGACACCCCGCAGCACTGCAGCCTCACTGTCCCTGGGATTGAGCCGCTGCACTAGACTAGCCTGCAAGCATCAACGCTTACCTCTGAGTGCTTGCGTGCAGCCAGTTCAAGCGCATTTGGCTTGGTGATTTACTGATTTTCATCTATGGCATCAGTTGCACCTTGTACATATTGTTCCAGTAGTTTTTTAAATCGTTTTTACAGTTCATTAGCAGTGTGTAAAATGATCAGTGTTGCAGTAATTGTGATGCTCTTGAAAAAAAAAATTCCACTTTTTCTTTGTGAATTGTGATGTTTACTTAAAAAATGCAGCAAAAAAGTATTTGGCGTCCAGGGATGCATTAACCCCCAAGTATGTGGCATTTTAAAGGTTAAAGCCCCAAGATGCCGCCGAAACGAGCTGCACCGTCTAAGGCCTCTGGCAATGAAAACGCACTTGCATGGATTACAGTACATATAGCGGTAAAATCACTTTTTTTCATTCTAGCACTGCGGGAGACATAACAGTACAGTATACAGGTTTACATTTACATTCTTTATTTTTAGGTAATGTATTAAGCTGAGTCTGAAATTAAATTAAAGTGTTTTGGGGGCATATTTAGGGTTTAAACTATAAAAATAGGCATTTTTTTAACCACATCCAAAATTTGAGGTTTATCACAGGTTGCTCAAGGAACGTAACCCCCTCAAATTTTGGGGGTGTACTGTAATTCATATGGTTAATTGTTGACAAGCTCAAAAATGGTTTAAATCAGGGCTCTGGAGTTGTAGTTTTTTTTAGTTGGAGTCAGCGTGTTAAATTCTTTTCTTACCCAGCACTAGTATTCTAATAAAAACATATTAACTAGTAATGAAGTATGGATTAAACTTATCTCTGTTTTTGAAGAATGTTGACATGCATACTGAGCTCTGGGAGGAAGTGGCTACTACAGTTGCAAAGGGAATGCTTTGTGATTTAAAGTACGCAGCACAAAGTTAAGGCCAATGCAGCCTCACAAATTTTTTTTACTCTTTATTATACATTGTCACTCGCATAAACCCAAGGAGCATCTCACTGCCTCTGATAAGGCATGATGGAGACTGATGAAGAGGTGATAACAGTCACTGGAGAGGAGTGGAGGTGGAAATCCAGCCAAACAATGGCATCACTTCCCCTATAACACTGGAAGACATCGGAAGTAGCCATTCATCCAAGGTCCTGCTGTCTCCGAGGAACATCCCTAAAAGTGGAGTCCTCACTTTAACGGAACTGATGGTCCTTCCTTTTTATGAGTATTTTTGATTCCATTTTTGGAAAGAGTTCCCATTCATTCATTAAGGGCAACACATTGGCACCCCAGCTCTTTTCTTCTCTTTGATTACAGCGCACTTTTAAGATGTGCACAGGCCTGTTTCTCATCCAGTTCTCACTGGCACTCTGAATGCCCCTGTTCTCTAATGAACTTGAAGTTGAATTTCTTGAGTTGGAATCTGATGTTTTTTCAAAGATTCCACAACCCTCGTTGAAATACTTTACTGATTCACAGCCTTCAGATGCTTGATACCCCAGCGGACAAGTAAGAGGACCAATAAAATCCAATGACATATTTTAGTATCAGAAGATTGTGTAGCCATAAAGAAGCAAACCATGACAGGAGCTATCATAAAAACAATTATGTTTAGGTTTACATACAGAATATTAATATTTAATTAATATTTAAAGATAAATATCATGCGGAATTTCACTTTTGTTTTCTTACCTTGAGAAATGCCTGTGGGTGAGAGAAGCCTGCACGTTTCAGTCCAGTCTGTTTGTTTTCCTGGATTTCTTGAATTCTGATTGAATCCAATCAGCAAAATCTGTCAGTCATGCTGTGTCCAGATCTCTTTGCTGCTAAGTTGTTCAGCAGTTTCAGTTGTTGAATTACTTTTTAGGAATTTGTTTTATTTTAAAAAGCAAATTGTTACAAACAAATTATATTTCTTCAAGATCAAATACACAATGAACTGCTTAAGGATGGGGTGTTTGCCAAAATGGAAGCAGGCTGCTCAAAAGATACAGTTAAAGAAGTTGACCATAGTCAAAAAATTGGGCAGGGGATTAGGAGCCAAAAGATGGACGGACAAAAAGCTCATGAAACAAAAACCAAAACGTAAATAAAAAAAATCATTCTCAAAAGATGAAAGCAGAGTGCCCAACCATCACAAGAATGCAGGTACCTAGCAAACAATAATACTGCTGTGCTTTTAGATGATTTATTCACAGATCCAAAAACTTTTCCAACTGTGAACACACACACTGCCATCTTCCAAAGGAAATCTGCAGAGACATCACTAGCAATACCAGTCACACTGATGAACAACATGGCTGAGGCCATGAGTAAACAGAAACAAATTGGCGCCAAAATTACATCATAAATAAACTTTTTTTTTTAAAAAAAATCCATTTTGAATATTGCATGTATAAAATAATAAATGGTGCAAAATAAAATTTGAAGTCCTCCAAGTAAATTCAGTGCGATGAGAATCTATTTATGCATTTTCAAACCTGCTTAGTGCAAGGTTTTGTCAGCATCTCAAACTGAAGGGTCTTTCGTAAATCACTCCATGGTGCAGGTCTGTGAAGAATGAAAAGCCTTCAGAAAATGGAAACTTTGACTGATCTGTTCAGTTTTGTGTAACTGAAATAAAAAATGGAACTTCTTGTTGGATAGAGCCTGTTTCTTCTATATTTTTAGCAATATGAACTGCTTTGGTTTGGTTTAATAAAATTAGCATTTCTGTTTTGTGATAGTTTTCTTCCCTGCAAGTCAAAAGTAAAAGAAATTTTAGCTCCCCATCAAATCATTTTAATGTAGAGTTGGGATAATTACAGTATGTTACTAGAGATGCTCCAATTGATCAGCCGCTGTTCTAAATTGGCTGATTTTTCATTAAAAAAGACTCCAGCGGTGATCAATAATTTTGTTGTACTGCTCCTTTACGTGAGGTATTATTGTAATTGAGGCAGTGTGCTTATTTTTTATTGGTTTTTTTTTTTTTGTGAATCTCCTGTAGTGTAAATGAAGCAAGCTGAGGCTTGATTTACAAGAAGATAGAAGCAAATTGGAATAGTAGCATTTATGTTAAAAGTGGAATAATAAACTGAGAAAAAGGAATCGGAGAAGTCATCATGAAAAGGTACTGTAATGAATTCAGACCTTTTTATTTTGTCTTTTAATTAAAACAGATACTTTCTGAGTTTGGATTGCAAGCTTGTTTTAAGTGTTTCAGGTTTCCAGTTGGAAAAAGAAAAGATAAAGACATAGAAAAGAGTAAAAAATAGTCTTGTTAGCTTAACAGCAAAATGAATTTTACTTATAAAGCTGTTAAGCATGTTAGTCTCGAGTCTCCTTGATAAAACAATTTATGAATGTTTGATACATTTGCAGCTTTTTAAAAAAAATTTGTACTGTGTTATTTGCTACTGTGTGACATACAGCATAGGTTTTGGTAAGAAACAAGCACTGCATTATTAAAAAAGTAAAACATATATATAATTACACCTCAAGAATTCTGAACTGAATGAACACACCTGTATAAATGTAGTACATGTATATTTTAACAGCAAAATGCTGTAGTGCAATTAATGATTAAAACCTTAACCATTAAGTACAGGTATATTCATATTTAAGCAGTGTTTAATTGTCAATACCAAATAAATAGATATATATATTTTTTACATTTTTTTTCTTGTTAGAGAAATCGTGAAAACTTTTTTAATAAGCCTTGCTTCTGATAGGTACATTACAGAAAAAAATGAAACAATATGACAGCTTAGAGACTTTTGAGAAGCATTTTATTTTTTTTTATGCTATATGTATTATGGAAAAATATTTTTGTACATATTTTATTTGTGTTTTAAGAAAACTATTTTTTGTATTTTTATGGCCATTGAACAATAAACCTATGCAATTTCTTTTTGTTAATAAAAAATGAATAGTTAACACCTGTGATTTATGGTTTAATTATAAAAATTCACTTTAGTGTAGGACATAAGGAATCTGGTTATGCAGGGGCTTAGTGTAAAACGTTTTTGTAAGGAAAAAAAGATCAGAATTCGCTGATCAAGTAACATGAAATCAGGGATTGGTATCCGCTTTAAAAAACCTGATCAGAACACCCTTATAAGTTGCCTTTTCTCACTCTGTTTCATTGTAGTGCTTTGCAGGTTTACAAACAACTGGTCTCTGCTGCATTTTCTGTGTCAGTTGCCCGAATGGAGGAGTTACTCGAATCCCACGTCTTCCTAAAGTTTCTCTGGCCCACAGCTGAATGAGGTGAGACTCCTTTGTCATCATTCCGGGTTGTCATTTTGTATTGCCTCTTTGGTTAGTTGATTATGACTGTTTAATCCCTGCTGATATTTTTTTGTCTGTTGTTATTGTTGTTGCAAGTCCAGAATGTATTGTTCTTTTTTTTGTCTGGCTGCGCTGATGTGGAATCAATATAAAATGTATTTTTTTCAGATGATTTCCTCAGTCCAGGATTGAAATAGTTTGAATTCCTACCTGGTTTATCAGGATACTTTCTTTATACACATTGTCATTATTTTAGGGTTGGATTGATAGGTTTCCATTTAGCATATCATTTAGAGCGTAGAAAATAATAAATATTAAAAAAACAAACAGAGACCATTCCGTCTTTTACAACTAAATAGTCATGCTGTCATAGTCACTCATCTTGATATTTTTAATAGCTGTCAACCTTTACAATTCTATCCCCCATGTGTAGAAATGCTTCCTGTGTTCAATCAAGATTACACTTCATTCACTAATAAATTCATGGGTCAGCTTCATCAAGGTCATCTTCAAATGTGAAGGCCCAGATTGGGTCCCCATGTAGCCTTCCTTAAGGACATCAGTTTTCTCGGCTGGCCAAGTAGGGCGTGGACTTTGTTGTTCTTCTCTGTTCAGGTTTAGTGTAATTTATTTATTTATTTTTATTTTTTTTGCAGATCTACTCACAGTACACTATATGCCATTTCACCAACGCTACTTAGAGCTTCGTCATCACATCACTTAGATTTTTTTTTTTTTTACTTTTATAATACATTTGCTTTTTTAGGTTCTGTGCCTAGAGGACGAAGAAATTGTGTCAGTATAATTGACCAAAACATTCAGAATTTACTTCAGGCAGGCAGATCAGCATTATCTAACTTATCTTTATAATTATTGACACTTTTACCATCTACTTTAGGCTCTCTGGATCTTAATGAACTAGTTTATTGTCCATTTTAGTATTTGTTATCCCATCATTGTTAATGTCATTTGCAGATTTAAAGGAGTCTCTCTCTCTGTGAAGCTAATACAAACCAAACAAACAGTCCTTGTCCCGGGGGTCTCTCAGGCCCCCATCCCATGTAAAGCACCATCATTTCATCTGAAATCTTTGGCCGGGTCCATGAAGAAACATACAGTGATGACGCAAGTAAATGATGTCCGTATCTTCAAGCTTGAGGGTGAAACTGCATCGAAGGCTTTTGGAAAGTCTAAGTCAATCATGTTGTATGTTTTTCTTCTGTCTGTGGCCCCCAGTGCTTGTTAGAAAAGACTAGCAGATCTGTTTGTTAGAAAACAAGGGTTTTGCAAAGGATAATCCTATCTTTGAGAATGTTGTTTTCATACAAAGTGTCTCTAGTTTGATTCTGACTGTAGTTTCCATTATTTTACACTGGATGCTGGTAAGATTTTGTGTCTTCTAGTCACCTTTGCAATATTCCACTGAGGTACTCTCCCAGTATTAAATGATTATGGGGATTTTTGATGATAATGATTTATAAATAATGTGTATTATTTATTTCATCATTACTTGTTCCAAAAGGCTTAGGGGTTTTTGATAGCTCTCAAATGGCTCACAACCTGGAGATTAGTTATATGTAAAATAGTTTGTTCTTGCAGGTCACCTTGGACAAAATAACAATAAAAAACATAACACCGTCAAAAACGTAACAAACCATCCAGTTCATCAGACTTGTTCTTGTGAGCTCATAGCTAGCTAAGTTGTCGCAGTATCTTATCCAGATCCTTTGTAAAGGTTGTCATCGTTTCCTCTTCAGCTAGATGACTAAGTAGTTTCTGCCTGATTACAACAACTCTTTGCATGAAGAAGAACTGCCTGGTTTTTGTCTTCAGAGTATGTCTCCTTAATTTCCACTGCTCTCCTCGAGGATGTGATTCACTACTTAAGTGGAAGAATTCTGGCAGATCATGTTTATTGCTGTCATAGAGAATTTGCATGTCTGACTCTTGTGTTTTAAACAACATAATGGCAGACTTTCTTGTAACTTCTCTCTGAGATCTTCCATCGATTTCTTCATTTGTAAAGCCTTGGGTGAAGCAGAAATTTCTCTTTGTATATCTGGGAGTCTTTTTAAATTGTATTTTACTTTGAAAACACTGCTGATTGCTTTAGCTTTTTTTAAAATTTATTTTTCTTATTTGTAGCTTTGAATAGGATTTCTTTTTCAAATACTTTCTTAACCTTTTGGGTTGGTTTTCCTGGACTTTTGCTTGCAATTTCATCTTTTTGTTTTCTACATTGTTACCTTTTTTAAACTTTCTTGTAGAGAGTGAAGGAGCGGTATCTACCACTAGCTGCATGGATTTTCATAAAGGACCCATCTTACACGTTGTTCATCATTCCATTTGAAAGACAAAACAGTTGACTGGCCATCATAGGTGATCAGCGTTACGAGTATTCATGTGATTCCAAGGCAGGGCCGCAGGGGGCTTCAGCCGCATTGAAAGCATTGCAGAAATCGGTTAAGCTTGAGACACCAAGCAGAAACAGAGGTTAGTATTTTTTTTTGTTAGTGCAAATGAAATGTTTATTTTTAAGCAGAGTAGGGAACAGTAACTAACTTGTCTTCCATTAATGTAATGGTTAGGAAACATTTCCTGGGTCTGAAAGTTACAGTCCCTTGCATTTATGGCTGGATGGAAAGAAAATGAAAGACTGCAATTTGATATCAGTCCAGACCAGCTCTGCCATTAGAAAGTCAAATCAGCATTCTAATTGAATCAGGGTAAAAAAAAAACAGCTATTTTCCATTTCTCAGGTGATAAGATTTCATCGAGTAATGGATGGGTTGGCGTACAAAATCTGAATAGAAAGCGACACTCAAGAGACAACAATATCTCCACGTCAGTTGAGATGAAACTTGGCAGTCTGTTGATATTGACACCATTAGAGATGTGTGCTTTGTAACCCGAGTTTAAAATATTTCCCATTCTTTTTGGCCAGTAAGTTGAAAGTGAATTATTGCTGTGAAAACCAAACTTGGGGAGACGAGAGGTACAGACAAACACTCTTTATTGAGCTTCACATTAATTTTCCATTAAAAGAGAAAGACTGGCAGTGTCCAGAATATATATATATATCGCAAAAAAGAAAGGAAGAAAGAGAAAATAAAATTAAACCTTATCGATTGATAAAATAAAGCTTAAAAAACATAAGAGCTGCTACTCAGCCAGTGGATTTCTTTTTCAGTTTTTTTAAATTTATTTATTCTTTTTTTTTTTTTACAGCATGATTGATAATGTAAGCAAGTTAATCTTTTTTTAAGGTGAAAATGTGAAGAGATATAATCAAAGTAGAAATGACAAAGAATTAGTCATGAAAACTGTGGCTTTAATGTAAACACTACATTCGATTGGTTTTGCAGCACAAACATCCCACATAAGAGAACACCATTCACTAAAAGGAAGAGAGGAAAGCAGCACAAAAAAAGCATTCACTGTAGAAAGAAAAAAGGGCAGGGTGGGAAAGAGCCTAACCGGGTATGTAATACACAGTCTTTATCAGAGCAAAAAGGGTAACGACGTTCAGATCTACTGGTCCGTGAGAGCTGTGCTTTTCTGTACAAACCTGGAGGGGTGAAGACATTGGACAACTAATTAAAAGAAAGAAATAAATGAAATAAGCGCTTTTAGGGGGGAGTTATACAGCCAAACTGCCATCATGACAACTGTACTCGGTTGTATGAAAAAAAATCACAAAGCAAAATCCCAAAAGGGTAAAAAAAAAAAAATAATAATAATAATAAAATCCTCATAATAAGCCTATCTCCAGGCTAGTAAAGACTGTTATGGTGCAGGGTGTTCAGGCAAAAGATCCTGTACGGTCTTTTACATCGATATGGGTAACAATGTCTTTTAGAACTGTTGCAAAACTGTTAAAAAAGAGAAATAAATCTGTACCTACGAAGCACAAGAAATCCTGTTATGATTATTATAATTAGTATTATCATTTTAGCTTCTACTTGTAAAGACGTGGCTAATTCCAGATCTACAGCATTCTACACACACACACAGTCAGCATCCTGCACTGAAAACTTTAAATTCAAAGGATGGCTGTGTTTTCTTTTATTTACTTTTTTTCTGGTTATTTATTTTTTATTTCTTTTTTTCTTGTTTTTTTTTTTTCTTGTTTTTTTTTGTTTTTTTTACAAAGGCCAAACAAAGTTCATGCTACCAGTATGCGAACAACAACAGGAGAGCCATTAACCAGCCTGCAGATGAGAAAAAGAGAGCAAGACATGGGGTGGGCTGTGGTAGGGAGAGGGCGGGGACTCGGAAAAATTAAACTAAAAAGAAAGGAAAAGAAAACGACAAGAGGTACTTTACACAAACAATAACATGATCTTCATTACCATAGCCTAGTTGGTTTGCTAGTTCTAGTCCAAGACCGCCAAAGAGGAGATTGGCACCAATATGACATATTTGCGATATATATTTTTTTTTTTCTGTTGGCAAAAATATGCCCATGTAGATGTGTTGGAAAGAGGAGTGAACACCCCTCCATATTCCCAGAGACACTTGTGAGAAAGACCTAGCCCTATTTCAATGGACGACTTGGGAGGAATCACATTCCACAAGTGAGCGTTGTGGAAAGAACTAAAGCCAAATAAAACCAAAGAAACTGATATGGTGCTAACCTGTGTGTCCTCAAAAAGTTCCTAAAATATCAAACAGCTGAACAGAATGGAGACAGTGCACAAAGAAAACCCAGCTCTTTTGGAACAGCTTGATATTTGCCTCATGCCAGCGCCCTTTTTGATCTTCGTAATAAATATGTTTGCATATATATATATATATATATATATATATATATATATATATATATATA
>JANRMT010062806.1:84973851-84986943 GCA_026402145.1 Polypterus bichir lapradei
ATATATATATATATATATATATATATATATATATATATATATATATAGTTCTATAAATAAAAAGACAACAAATAAAAAAATGACGCTTCTATGAAAGGGGGTTACAGCTTCAAAATCAGTAAACAGTGAGAGAAGGGTGCAGGCGCCGTGGAGCCGAGAGGCGTCTGATGTGCGATAAAGTCTCTCGCTTGTGTTTGACCAAAGGGCTGGGTTTTTTTTATATTACAAAATCAATTCTGTTTGCAGCTCTTTGAGAGAAACTAAAAAGATTTCTTCTTTAATATATATATATGTTATGCCATTTGTTTACCAACTTGCATTTTAATAATCATTACCAAAGTTACTATACAGAACGGTCAGTATAAGCCACAGCCTCGGAGATTGTTGGCAATGATGATGTCGGTGACGGCGTCAAAGACAACCTGGATGTTATTGGTATCTGTGGCACATGTCATGTGACAGTAGATTTCCTTGTTTGGGGAGCGGTTCTTGCTCTCAAATTGTGCTTGAATGTAGGCAGCAGCATCCTCATAGGTGTTGGGTCCTGGGATGCAAAGCAAAACAAACAAAAAAAAAACAGTTACAAATGACAAGAACAACAATTTATTTCTTTTATAGCCCAAAATCACACAAGGAAAGCCTCAGTGGGCTTTAATAGGCCCTGTTTTTGACAGCCTCCCTAGCCATGACTCTTTTAGAAGACAAGAAAAAAAACTCCCAAAGAAAATCTTGTAGGGAAAAAAATGGAAGAAATCTTGAAGAGGGTAATTCAGAGAGAGACCCTCCTACCAGGTAGGCTGAGCATGCAATGTGTGACCTCAGCTGATCTCAACTTATGCGTATGAAGCAAAGCTTTGGTTTTGCAGAGGAAGAAAGCCACGCATATCGGAAATCTTTCCCTAGAGCCCCATTTTCTTTCTATTTGACAGCCACGATGTTCCCCATGTTAGAAATTCCTCAGGCCTTGCTGAAAAAAGGTTCTTAGGTCTAAACATTCATCCTGAAGTATAAGGCCTACCATTTCTCCACTGAATGCTAAGCTGACATATTTTTATTCAGTTTCTTTTTGTGTCGTACTTTTGCTTTCTTCAGTGTCATCCAGTCATAGACTGAACCTTTTTAGTTCATTTGGAGTTTTCTTGGGAGTCGCAGGCTGTGCTTATGAGGGGCACACCTTATAGCAGAGAGCACACTTGTCTGTCCTCCAGTTCACCTAATCCTCACATTCTTGTGATGTAGAAGCAAAGCAGCTGCAGAAAACACATGTAGAGAGTGGGAGAGTGGACCAACTTCATGCAGACGATGATGGGGCCGGGGTACAAACCCAAGTCTCTCCAGTTCTATTTTCTATAAAATTTAAAAAAGCATCTTGCCTGCCCTGGAATTTTATAATAGAAGCAACGAGGCACAGAGCACCACTGGAAAATAAAAGCTTCAAAACGTACTGAATACGTCAATACATTTTTCAAGCCAAGAAAGTTATTAGGTATTGAGCTTTGTCTTGAGATTACATACACATTGTAAAATATCTTATACGTGTCATTTTCCCAGAACCTGTCTTCCTCCGCACTCACTTTTAAGGGCTTGGTTTCCTCTCTAAAGACAAAATCACGTCAAACTACTCCTGCCATGTGCTTCGTATCATGTCGATTTACTTTCATATTTATGTGGAAACTCCTAACATGAAGGCCACTGCTGTCACAAAAGCGACTCGGAAACTCAGCTTTACCTCAAGAAAAATAGTACCCGGGATATGCAATGAAATGATTATTTTCAGACCCCTTTTGTTGTCATAAACATACATCGGAAACACGGATGGCATGTTTTTTTATACCACAATTTTAACACTTCAAAGTGGATATCGTTGGTAAGTTTTTAGAATTATTTTTCCAGTTGTGTCCTGTGCCCCTAGGTATCCATTATAGAATGGCAGACCGGGCAGGATACTTCAACTAGAAAAATACCAAAGTTATCTTTTAACAAGAGTGCTGATCTTCCTAACACTCTCCTCTTCATCTTAATAGCCTTTCTGATTCCTGTTCCTGGTAACTCAATATGTGCGGCTTCTTGCACCTTATAAGGTAGTGAATTTGTGACAGGGGTGTTATGAAGTTCACTGTGTAAGTACTGCTGGTGGATACATTAATCCTGCTCCTTCCAATGACTGTAAAGCATTTGTTATTTATTTATTTCACATAAGTGTTAGTTCAGCATTCATCCATTTGTTGTACCTACTCTCTCTCTCCTGGACCAGATGATGGTCAGTGGGTTAATGAAGAGCCTAGATGAAGATGAGGAGGGCATAATAAATAAAGAGAATATGCTGAGGTGCATAACATAAAAATGTTCATTTTCACTCAGCAGTCACTGTCTTTAGGTTTTGGTGCCACATCAAGCCATTTGTCTTAGTTAAGAAGATCATTTGAGTCAGATGCTCTACTCAGTGAAATGAGAATTAGGTTCAGATCTTTAAAAATAACAAACTCTGGCTGGGATTATCAGACATTGCTCTTCAAATACAGCTAAGTGGAAGTGATTGCGAGGGCCATGGACCATTCTAGACTTGGCGCTTCTAATTTATTTCAGGGCCATGCAGACAGTTGATATAATGTGGAAATTCAAACTTGGGGGTAGGGGTGGATGGGCTCATTTCTCTCAGATGCTAGGTGGGTGAGTGTGGGGGACTTGGATCCCAGGGAGGTCTGCGCACAAATTCTTTGTATATATAGTGATACCATTGAAAATAATGTCCAGTGTTTGAAAAAGAACCTTTGACATCAAGTGAACTGCCTGATGAAATATAATGTGCCTGCTTTAAAAATGAACTTTCACATCTTGAATTGCTTGTCAAGTATTGTCAAGTTAACTTTATTTATAAAGCACGTTTAAAAAACAAACGTTGACGAAAGTACTATACAGCTTCCATAAATACACCAAAACTGATTAACTAGTATAAGAAATAGTATAAATAAAATGAAAAGTTTTCAAAGCTAAGGCAAAAGGATAGGCTTTTAGGTGGGATTTAAAAGCAACCAAAGTTGGTGCTGACCTAATAGAGAAAGGTAAACTGTGCCAAAGCTTAAGGGCAGCTACTGCAAAACAACAGTCCCCTCTAATCATAAGTCCATATCTCGACATGGTAAGTAACTTCAGGTCAGAGGACCTCAGTGACCATGAAGGAGAATGATGGTGTAAGAGAGCAGTAAGACAAATGGGAGCTAAAGCATTCAGGGACTTAAAAACAAAGGGTAAAATTTTAAACTCAACCCTATAGAGAACAGGAAGCCATTGAAGAGAAGCTAAGAGCGGTGTGATGTGATTCCATTTTTGTGTTCCTGTCAGAAGCCTGGCAGCAGCATTTTGGACTAGCTGAAGGTGACCAGGGGATGACTGATTAGCCCAACCAATGTATCATGAGTTGCTGTAGACAAGCCGAGAAGAGCCATAAGCATGAATTAGTGTTTCAAAATCATCTACAGAAAGAAAGGGCTTGACTAAGGCTTTAACAGCAGAGTGGATTTGTTTATCAAAAATCACACCAAGATTAAAACTGCACACAGTATGAAGCTTCAGAGAATTTACCCAGATGTGTGCATTGCACTTCGTATTGTTTATCACATTACACTGTGCCAGAACAGGATGTTTTTCATTTAACTGAAATGTATTAAAAATAACTTACACTCAATGATGTACCAAGAAAAACTGAATGGTCTTTGTGATCCTGGCTGTTAAATAGGAGCTTGAGCATCAACTACATTTTGTGGATATTATTAATGACTTCACAACCACAGACGTTCACAGGTGGATTCTGCAGAAATTAGTGCAGTAAGAAAAGACCTTTTATTTGCCATATTTGTTGTTTATTATGTTGAAAAGAGTACTTTGTTGTGTTTTGCCTGTTGTTTTGCAAAATATGTGCTGATAATGTTTGGCTTGAAATATAAAAAATACACACCCCTAATGTTTTGCAGTTGGTTTAAAATGTTACATAATGTGCATTTGCAACCTTCTTTTGGTCAGTTTTATTAAATGGTCCGTACTCAGCAGAGACTCATTAGGACAGAGTCCTGACATGTATCACTGCGCCTTTGCTTCTCACTGATGGTCACGCCAAGATTAAACTGCACAGTTCAGCTTCAGAAGGTCACAAACAACCATAGGGCAGGGGTCCTGAGAGAATACCAAGAAGGAAGTCACAGATCTTACATTGCAAGATGCAATCTAAATTCAAGAGTGCAAATTTGACTAAAGGCCATATCACATTAGATGACCTCTCCAACAATTTTCAGTCATAGCCTTTATTTACGTAATTGAAGCCAGCAGTTGTGTAATGTGACATGCCCAGTGACTCACTCTAAAACTTGCTTGCTTTAGTTGCAGTGGCAGGCTCTGTGTGCATGAGAGCTGGCAGCCAATGAATGCTAATTCGAAAGTATAGTGCACCTAATGCAGTAACAAGGAATAAGGAACATGGGTTCTGGGTTTTGGAGCTCATCTGTCTATTGTCTCATGTTTTATGTGCCATGAAAGAATGTAAAAAAGAAGAGCTTAGCATGCAGAGAAACTGTTTAACCCTTTTTACAGCACCAACTCTGTCAGACAGCATGCTAGTGGCTGTCAGGAAAGGGGCAAACACGACCATGCTGGGGGGGTTGGCACAGAGTCACTAAGTTTGACATGCCAAGCGATTTTTCAGTCGTGTAAACTGACATGGTCCGGCAACAAGATCAACAACTACAAGAGGCAAGTCTGACTGACATGTAATACAACTAGAGGTCATGTAATGTGACGTCAGCTTAAGGCAAGCATGAGAAAAATGTTGCAAGGAAAGTGACACAGTAAAGAAACATTTTCATCACAAGTAAGAACATATTATGTACAACAAACCACTGTTTTAAATCTTAATTTTTTGCCCTGGATGTCAACTTTTGTTGATTAGCTGTTTACTAAAGTATTCATATTATTATTATTTTTATTGTTTAGGTGGTGTCTTTATCCCAACACCATTTACAGATCAAGCTAGTGTTTTTATCTGCATTGTTGTTAGCAGTGACATCCAATGCTGGTCACTTGTTTTGACAGCAACGCTGTGTGTGATGTCACAATGACAAATGCTATTTAAGATGCCATTATTGTACGATTAGCCTTTAAGTTTACTGTTAACTTTTAAAACAGACAACTTACTTGTTGCAAGCTATTTAGGCAGTGACGGTTTGTGTCTTTAATGTTTACGGTTAATGATTTTCTTTCTTTATTTTCGATGTTCAGTCTGTTTTTCAACTGTTTTTTTTCCCTTTTTGACAACTCCATTTACCAGTCTAATTAATATTTGTCTTTTTGGATCTTCGTTGCCATCATGTCACAATAACTTCTTTCTCATTGTAGAAACTTCTCTTGTCATGCTAGCATGAATGTTTGGAGTTAAGACCAAGAAGAAGAATTCCTGTCATTGAGAGAGCAAATATTCTAAAATATTCCAACAGATTCTGCTTGGCCTGTTACTTTGAACTGAACTTTAATAACATGTGGTTCAGTCAGAAATAAAGGGAACTCTGCAAGGATCTAAATTGCAGACTCAACCCAAACACATGAGCTGAAGTGAGGAGATCCTACAAGACATTTTGAAATTATCAGTGGGCACTTCTATACAGAGGATGGAATGGGCAGGGTTGGTGAACCTGGACATGCTAAGGAAGGTGTCATCTTTGAATGTAACATTCAAGCCATTATTCTAGAACAAAAAATGTTGGATAAAACAATTGCGACATTTTTGGTCCCTATTTGTTTACTCAGAATTTCTTTTAATCTGATTATTTGGATTTACATGAAGATCACATCAAATTTTCAATCTGATTAATACAGAAATATGTAGCAGTGTACAGTAAAGCTGTGATGTCTTAAGGCGGTAGATGTCTGTATATACAGTGCAGGGTGAACTTGTTCTTTCTTTAATCATCAATACGTTGTACATCATACAGGATTACCAATATTTTTATTGGTTGTACCTTAAAATGAAATGTTACTTATTACAGCACATGTTCACTCAATATAGTGACCTGCCTAAGCACGCTGTGTGGAAGATTATACTGTAGGCTCTGTTTGTATGCGTCTGTTCAGGGATTTTATTCTGCTCTGTGAACTTCTAAATCCTCTTACTAAGAGAATAGACAATATTGTTTAACAGTAGGTAATGGCCTGGATTTCATGTATGTTATATACAGGTAAAATTCCTTTACAACGAACTCCCAGGGACCTAAAAAATATTTAGTTGTAATGAAAATTTCGTTGTAATGAGATTCTGTATTTGTCATTATAGTGCTTTCTTTAATTTGTGTCTAGGCATTTGCAATCATTTCAATAGCTTCTTTCACGTTCATTTTATTCTCCTGCTGCCTACAAGTTATGCTGATGAGAATTTTTCTCAGCATTTCCTTGCCATAATACACTTTCAGGATGCGAATGATGCCCAAATCCAATGGCTGAAGCTCTGCTGTGTAATTGGGTGGGAGGAATTCAACGTGAACATTATTTAAATGTGGAAGCATGTTGTGCAGCACAGTTATCAATCAGAAGCTGAATCATCCTTTTTTTCTTCTTCATATTGTGAGATTTGTGAACACTTTTGGGATCCCCCCCATCCCTACCCAACGGGAAAGACACGCTAAAGTGCGTCCCAAAGCGCAATTGCAGTGTCTGTGGAAGAATGTTTGTCCGTTGCTGGGGCAGGGCAACAGCAGGCTCACAACGCTGCAGTGAAGCACCACAGAAGCAAATCATAAAAGATCAGGGTTGCGCTATTTGTCCCTGTCTTGCACCCAAAAGCACAAGGCTTAGTCTCAGCACTTTAGCAAAACCAGCTTTATTCAGCTTGAAACAGGAATGGCAAAGTTATTTATTATAGCGTGATTTGCCACTCTGCTATACTCAGACACAGCAGTCAGGCAGGGTGGTGGCCAGATCAGTGATCAAGTAAACCTGTTATCTGCATTTACAATGTACCTTGTATCACCCATCGAGATCTTTTCTGTTTACTTTGGCGGAGAGACGCAACATACCTCTTAGCCTGCTGTTGCCCCGTACAGACGTGGAGATCGCACTTCGCGACGCTCTTCAGCATGCTGTCTAGTTGTGGGATGTCCCAAGAGAGTTTACAAACCTCACATTTTCTTGAATGAGTGCCGCATTAATAGGAATATTTCTTGAACGAGCATCACTGAACCACATAAAAACTGCTTTTTCGACGTCTTCGAATGCAGCAGTTCACATACGTTTGCAACCCGAGATTTTTGTTCTTTTTTTGCTCTGTCTTTCAAGAAAGTTGACAGCATCGATGGCGAAATTCTGAATTCACTGGCAATGTCTTTTTTCTTTTTGCCGCAATCATGTTTTTTTTTTCTAATATGTTATCATATTTTCGTATCTGCCATTTCTATAGGAGGGTGACAATGAGTTAAATTCCAATGGATGTTTTTCATATGTTGACGAGCAATAAGCAAAAGGTATCACTGAAAACCGCAGGAAACAAAAAAAGGCAAAAAAAAAAAAAAAACAGTACGAGGAAAGTTCGAAGAAAGAAAAAAAAAATTATAGTGTTTCTGTTTGGGGATCGTTGTGCACAACTGAGCTACAGCCACAGAACTCACTGCTCTGTAGATGAATCATTCAAGCATTTCAAGGTCTTTTGGGCACTTTGTTGTAATGAAAGTATCTGCTGAATGTATTTCATAGTAACGAGATTTCTATAGACTTGCGTCATATGGGGAAGCTGTTGGGACCATAAAAATACTTTGTTGTAATGAAAATTTCATTGTAAAGATATTCGTTGTAACGGAATTTTACCTGTAGTTTCATACTTATTTTCTTTAAGTTATAACAAAATCTGTATCTGTATAGTTACTTATTAAGTATATCATAACCTATCAAACATTTCCACAGGGGGTCAGAATTTCTCTTTGTTTTGCACCTTACTCTCTCAATTTTGAGCATTCAGTTAAAACTAACAGCCATTAATGCAAGTACCAGAGTTCCATATCACAGTGGAATCTGATCGTTCAGTTGCCAAATATCTGGTCCATCTCACGATTTCCTGTTCACCACCCTACTGTTTAGTGCAGCAACACAGCAATCCATGTCCTGTACCAAATTAACGACAGGTTATGTTTCAGGCTGTGTAATGGAGGACCCCTAACACAAGCCCATCTTATTCTGTGTCTCGTTTGAATTTGCTCAACGCAAAATCTGATTGAGAAGTAAAAAACACAAGCACTATCATGAATCTGATGGTGTGTATGCAGCAAACTGAATAATAACCTGTCTCTCATACATTTCTGTCAGAGGATTAGCATGCAAGCTGGCCAAAGCTGAATCGGCCTATACAGCCTTCTCCATCCTCCGTACGAGACAGATTTGACAAGACTCGCACAATATGTTATTGTTTTCCATTTTACTCAATTAACTTGGAATGGTAATCGAGTAAAACAAGAAGGTGCCCTTCCTGTTGGGTTACTCTCCCTCCGCACAGGCTTTACTTATACTTTGCAAACTGGAAATATGTGACAGCCTTCATTTTATGACACGTACTGCAACTTTTGGGATGGCCATCTGTCATTCTTCACTGATGTTGACATGCACTGTACAAATATATTATTTTACCACACAACTGTCCTAATGTCCAGTAAGAACTTCAGGCAAATTTCAATCATTTCAATGGCTACCTTTTTAAGACAATGAATTCTAGCTGATTTAACTGGACTGGGCATTATCTCAAATGGACATACCCCATTACATGACAGTTCAAAACGCCACACATGCCCCATCCCAGTACTCTACAAGTCATAACTTTCAGTGAATGTACTACTGGCAGAGAAATCCTATTTACTGGCATAGGCATTTTAAGGTCCCCCTTCTGTCTTTAATGTTACTGGAATTATCTACCAGTCATTGCAAGTGGGCAGGCATTTGACATCAACCCATGATTTCAAAAAAAGTGCCAAAAAGAACATCCCCGTGGCAGTTTTTGTTCTATTAGAATATGTATTTTTTGGTGGCACTTCTGACTTGGTAGCCCCATTA
Organism: Polypterus bichir lapradei; assembly: GCA_026402145.1. Classification (NCBI taxonomy): domain Eukaryota; kingdom Metazoa; phylum Chordata; class Cladistia; order Polypteriformes; family Polypteridae; genus Polypterus; species Polypterus bichir. The sequence goes on from JANRMT010062806.1 coordinate 84,982,924, forward strand.
ATATTTCACACATTGAGCACAATATGCTGGTCAATAAACGAGAGGTGCATACCTGTATATTCGGGGAAGCATATGGTCAATGGTGATTTCTTGATCTTCTCCCCAAACAGGTCCTTCTTGTTAAGAAAGAGAATGATGGAAGTGTCGATGAAGAATTTGTTGTTACAGATGGAATCGAAGAGCATGAGAGACTCGTGCATGCGGTTCTGCAGCGGGAGGGAGAAAAAAGGACGAGAGAAAGAAAAGCAGAAAGACAGAAGAGGAAAGATTAGCTTGGGAAAGCAGGGGCTGCTATTTACAAGAAAAAAACATTAAAGTTGTAAAAAAAAGAGTTAGTGACAGGATCATTTGTCCCAAGCCTGTAGGACCCTGGAGAAGCCAAGAAGAAGTGAGTAAGTGGTAACTACTGCTCAACACCCAGACGCTTCTTTTGGTACGTCTGAACAGGTTTACTGGATTGAGAATTGCCAAAGTACGACACATATTTACATTGCTGTCTTGAGGAGCTCACATCTGTAGCCCTGTACTTGAGATGTAGATGTAGCTGAGTGAGGCAGAGAGGTTTAGCAAGGCAAGAAAACGATAACCTCTCTGTGTCTGCCGTTCAGCACACATTACTGTGTAAGCCCGCTTGTGTATAAAAGTATCAGCTGCAGGGTGCAGATCTGACTATCTGGAGCACACATCCTGTGGAATAAAGTGGGCTTCACCCCGAGCAGATTTGAAATGTAAAAAAACATTACTGCAATGCACATTGTTCCATTTTTGAAGTATTTCCCATTTGCAATAATTTTCTATCTGTAGTCACTCAGACAAGAAGTCAGGCAGTCTGCAAAGAGAAGGTTACTAAATTGACAATCACTGCTGTTTTCAGTTGAGTGAATTTTTGAGCAGCTTTATGTAGTTCCTGTTAAGCTTGAGGTGCAGAAAACGAAAAGACTCCTAATTACAGCACATTCAGACTGGCCAGCTCAGCTACTCTGAGAAACAGATGGCAGCTACACTTCAGCTGGTACTACAAGAAAGGAAAGTGCACAAGAAATTGCATCCAATTACACCTCCATTGGCTAAGCCATCAAGGAAAAACGACAGGAAAACAGCCTTCAGTTACAGAAACACTGCTGTGGGAAGCATAGCAGAGGAAACAGTTTTGAGTTACAACTCCACTGGCATTGCTGCAGGTGAATATGAAAGGAAACGACTCCAAGTTATATCTGAGGTGAAGTGAGAGAAACTGGCCTACATCTCTGCTATGGGGGGGGGGGGGGGCGCCTCTAAGCTTCAAGTTGGCTATCTAGGAAATCAAGACAGGAAGCAACTTCCCATTAAATAGCCACATCATAACTCGCTCTCCAATTCTGGACCGTCACAGAGTCACAATTCAGTTTGCACTTGCAGAGGAGAGTTGGGTGACATGAAAGGAAATGGCGGACACATGAAATCTGCTCAATGGGGAAATAGCAGAATTGGGAGAGGAAACAGTTCTCAGACATCTGTTCATTTTACAGCAGAAAGGAAATGCCACAAGATTACATCTCAGCTAGCACTGCAGTGAAAAGCTGGAAAAGAAATTCTGGCCATTTGCAACTTGTACCTTTCATCTGTAGATGAAAAAGTTCCCAGCTATGCTTAAACGGGAACAGTGACTTAGTTATACTGGAAATAGTAGAGGAAAGAGTTTCCAGTTACAACTGTGATGTCACTGCTGTTGAAAAGCAGAAGAGCTTCCCATTTTAATTTATAACTGGAGGAAGCACCACCCAGTTACATCTCAGCTGGTGCTGCCGTAACACCAACACAAAAAGAAATGGCTGCCATTTTCAACACTCATCATCGATCTGTGAAGTACACTGCACACTGCTCTTCAATATGGAAACTAGAGAAGAATCCTCTCCCACTTACACCTTCAGTGGCTGAGTTACAGGAGAAGCAGCACAGGAAAAGCCTAAAGTAACATCTGTTAAAAGGGGAAACGGCAGAGGAAGAGAAATACAAGCAAGCGCCAGCTCAGAGAAAAGAGGAAAATCAAAGCTAAAGCATTCAACTATGAATTTATTTACAGTCCCGTCAAACATGATGCTGGGGTGGGGCTCCTGCTCCACAAAGCAAACGGCTACAGTGTTTTTAAATCACATTTATATAACATTTGCTGTAAATCCAGGATATTTATGGCAAACAACATTACTCTGCCACCACCGAGGCCGCCTGCTGTGTCCACTGCTGAACTGACTTTGGCTCTAATTACTCTGGCGATCTCTCAGCTAGTTCTTGGACACCAATGTGTGAAGGCATTCCAAGAGCAGCACATGGAAAACCATCTCCAGCGATCCACTTTTACTAACAGACACAAAGAAAAGGAACAAGAAACCGATCTGTTAACATAAACCTAATGTTCTCAGGGCTGCAAACAAGACAGGGGTTTTTTAATTCCCACAAAAGGATAGTGAAGTGAAACTGAACTGAAAGGAAGTTAAACATTCACCCTTGCAAGAGCATCTCACAAAAGGGGCAGAAGTTGCACTGAATTGTTAAGTGAAATTGGGAAAGAAAAATACAGTATTGCTTTCAGTTGATGAAACAAGGAGGAGCCAGTATGGCTGAAGTATGTAAATGCAAACACAATTTTCACTTTTGCACAAAGGTACGGTAGATTGTTTGGTTTTATTGTAAAACTGCTGTCATGTAAATTATAGCAACTCAATGCAATGTCCCATAGCGACACAAGCTGCAAATACGATATACAATGAGGATGAACTACGGGTAAAGGCCCAGCTTTAATATACAATATGGTCTGTTAAAGCTTTCAAAAACTACACCCAAGTACCTGAGATAAATGTGGTCTTGCCATTAAGCATACATTTAGCTGTAACCTAGTTATGAAATCTAACGGGATTGAATTCAGACTTAATTAGCAAATGATTCTGAGACCTGGATTGATTCAAGTTGAATTTTAAATACACCCAGTTTCTGGATAAGAAAAGCATTGCATTCAAAGATCATTTTGAAAGGTTACACAATCTACTTTAAGACATATATATATTCCTAGGAATTATTGGGATCAAGTTGAAATTCAGTGATACATCATTTTGAGATCATATAAGGTTATATTGAAATGTAAAGAATATGATTCTGACATGGAGCATCATTCAGTGGTATCAACAATCTACTTTAAAGTTAACTCAAATACAATTTTTAGAAGTGAAATTATAGGAAGGAAACATACATAGTCTAAAATTTGATGTCAAGCTAAATGCCAAAAGTAGTAGCAACTAGATTTTACAGTAATTCATAAGTCACTTGTGACTGCGCATGTAATAACACAATCGGTTTAGTTTCATGGCAAGCAGAGAGGTCTGGTTTGTGGCAAAGTGGAGCAGTACAAGCACCCACAGGGACAGAAAAAAGAAACCTTTTAGGCAAGCAGAAGGAACACATGACAGAATTGTTCAAAAGTGCTCAGAATTGTAAAGATTGAAGAATAAGCGTAAATGATGAGAGAGAGAGAGATAAATAGATAGAAATTAGCAGATGCTTCTTGGACAACCTACAGGGTAGAGGAAGAGCAGGAGCTCTTATGATTTTTGAAGCTGTGATGATTTAAGTGATTTCATAATGATAACCCACTAAGTAATCAAAAGGATATTGGAAACCAGAATAAAATCAAACACTTTTGTATACCATTTGGTGCATGGATCATCAAATAACCAGTCCCAGGGTACTATAGAACCTTACCATGACATTAATCACACTCAATAAATCACTATAAACAGTTTATATACAGGGTGAAATGTCCTGAAACACCCATTACCACCCCTAAAGTCTTGAAAATGTCAAATCTATGGACATGGACTAGCTATACCCCTTGTATCTGAAGAAGGAACATAGAATAAAATGTCGGGTCTCACATAGTCTACTGGATGACGTAAACTGTTCCAATTTCAGATTTAGGAGGCCATGACACATACTATATGTCAAGCTTTCCAGAAAGTGGGTTATCATTATTTATCCCTTCTATACTAT
>JANRMT010062806.1:84987343-85002858 GCA_026402145.1 Polypterus bichir lapradei
ATATATATATATATATTTTAATGTCCATGTTGTACTGTGATATAGGCTTCTATTTAAGGTACAACTGGCTATATATAAGATTGGTTTAATTATTTGTTTTTGATGATTTAAGAGAGTACAAAGCCTGCCTTTTTGTCATACCAGAGCACTGACATGGCCCTACTGACCTTCCCTGTCCCCTGTGGCTGTAACACGCCCTGTCCATATTTGACAAGGAACCTGATGATCACAGACTGCCAAGGCAACACTTTTACATTTCTGAAATGTCTGTATGCCTCTTTATATAATGTTTTGGCCCAGTTTTGCGGTAGACCAGCTTCCGTCCATACTTTAATTAAATTGAACATCTACTGAACTGTAAACAGCCAGTATCATATTTGAGCAACATATTGACACAAACCTACAGAGGAAGTTAAACCTTAATAACATTTTTGTATGAAAATGACTTAAGTGAATACAAAATATATATATAGTAATTAAATTAGCAAAATGTCAGAAACAGGTACCCAAGCAAAGAGCAGACTCACTTTGAACCTCTTCTTAATGACAGACACAAACAGATTGCCTAGAATGAAAAAGTCGCACACTGGAAAGGAGCCTGGGACTTTATTAAATATCTTTCTAATAAATACATTACCACAAATCAATAAATAATTACAGCATCTAAGGATTTATTATAAAATGGATAGCCACTTGAATACAAAAATACAATATACTGCATATATACACACACGTACTGTATATGAATGTATGTATGTATGAACTTGTGTAAAGTAACAATGTCTTCAGCCTGTAAGCACAGACGTAAAGTATGGAGAGCAGAGTTGGGTCTGTTTGGGGGAGTTGGCAGTTTGTTGTGCAGCAGGAGAAGTGGTGCCAACTTAAGTCAGGCCTCACTAGGAATTTTGGCACATTTCATCCTTTTGTTAGAGTTTTCATCATTTTCTTCAGAACTTGCACTTTGAATGGCTGTCTTCACCTCCCATTTTGTTACAATTTATTAAAAAAACCAAGAAAATCTCTCACTAAACGTATATTCTTCAAGGATGCACGTCCTGGTGTGTGTTTGATGGTCTTGAGTGATTCACTTCGTTCAGCCAAGGAAGCAGATTTTTTTAAATTGCATTCTGCAAGTCTTGTTTTAGTGACCACTAGCTGCGTGTTTAAATTAGAAAGTGAGCCCTGACACCTTGGTCTTCACCTTGTGTGGTGGTGTTACAGCAGGGATGAGTGTTACCTAAAGAAGAAAAGAAAACTGCCAGCACTCTTGCTTGAGTCATAATAAGTGACTGGACAAAAGTATACTTTGGGTATAATGGTGTTTGGCAATGGAGAACAAACGGACAAACGCATGCACCAGGTAAGCCTACCGTTCATAGGAACAGCAGCCAGTGTTGGGGTCTTTTGAATTTCCGCACAGTGTACTTCACAGTGTCCAGGCTCCACACTTTGGCAAAGCTGTTCAGCTGTAACCATCAACAAGACTGGACTGTTAATTCACTGGTGTTTAACAGAGCATTGGGAATAGGCAAGCTTATAAAATACTGTATAAACTTTGCAATAAATATTCTTGAAATTAATTGAAAAATAAAATTTTGTAATATGCTTAATACAGTAGTGGTAAATTCTGTTTTATAAATATGTCCCATTCCATTTTTTTACTTATGTTTGTTTAAATCTTTCCAGCCTAAGAAGTGTCACAGTTCCTCTGCATGTAATCTTTCATTCCTGCGGCCATTTTCTGTTTTCCATTGCGCTGCACATTGGCACACATATTCACACTCGTTCACATCCGGACAATTTAAAGTCAACTAATGACTAAACACACACAACTGAGGTATGGGGAGAGAACACTTAGATGTGAATTTGCAGCACTAACTACTAACCAATTGTCTAACCTATCAACCTAAACTGTATCTTTTACAGTTCTTTTTCTATCCCAAGATCCTTTGCAAGTATAAAGAAGGCATTTTAAGATACGTAGCATTTTTACAAAGGTTTATGTTATTTCAGCAGGCAGTGTGGTTAAGGCTTTGGAACTGAAACCTTGAGGTTCAAATCCTGCTACTGACACTGTGTGCCCATGAGCAAGTCACCTCTCCTGCCCACTAATTGTATCTCAAATGTTGTAAGTCACCTTGTGTGAAGGTGTTAGCCAAATAAATGTAAATTTTTCAATTGGAGCAGACCCTAATTAGATGATGTCAGAGGTGGCTGGGGTGGCGACCCGGCCGGGACGCCCAGGAGGACCGGAGGAGGGCTTGCGCCTTCCCCAGACCATCTGGGGGCGAACGCCCTGGTTCCTTTGGGGGCCACGGGTACAGAGCTTTGAAGCTCCACCCTGTAGGGGCCCGTGGTCACCTCCAGGGGGCGCCCCCATGCCTTTGGAGCCATGGACCTCAGCACTTCCGCCACTCCAGGAAGTGCTGGGGGGAAGAACAGCAGGGACACCTGGAGTGCTTCCGGGGATACAGCCGGCACTTCTGCCACACGGGGGCGTGTCGGTGGGAGATTGCCGGGAAGCACCTGGAGCACATCCGGGTGTGAATAAAAGGGGCCGCCTCCCTTCATTCGAGGCGAGAGTCGGGAGCGGAGTGGACTGAGCTGGACATAAGGAGGCGGCCTGAAGGAAGTAAGACATTGTGTGGCCAGGACTTTGGGGGTTTGTGGTGCACTTGTGACTGTATATATTGTAAATAAACGTGTTTGTGGATGACATGAACGTGTCTGCCTGTCTGTGTCTGGGCCAACCTCCACAATGACTTGCTGTAAATCACACAATGAACTAAAATTGCAGTTATTAATTCAAAAGCTCAGTAGCATGGGTTAAGTGAAGCTTGCTTAATAATTTAGCTGTCACTTTGGCAATTACCTCACTACATGACATAAAAACAGCAAATAGTGTTTAGTAAAGCATTGTGGGGTTACATTTGAGTTAAAACGCTACGACAATATGTAAATATGACACATTTAACAGTAATATTAACTTTAGTTATTCATTTAGACATGCCAGCAGAGCCCCGTCCTTCGTTCATTTGGGGGGGGTGTCAGGTCCGTTAGGCACATTAACTGTTTTGGGTGTATTGAGGAGTGAATTCTGCATCTCCTGTAGCTGTGCTCAATCTCACCTAAGGGGAGCTCTTTTTGTTGGAATGCATTATTTTACACTGCGTCTTTCCATGAATGTAACTGCCTGTTCTTATAACCTCACGCTGTAAGTGACTGACATCTTATACGGCTAACAGCAATGCACCGTTCGTGTTTACCACTAGCCCAGTGATTTCTTTGAATGCCAAACTGTAATCTGCTTTTACAGAATTATTTTTCCCTTGCAGCAGGTTATGTTTATATTTTTACACGTGTAATTTGTTCTTCGCACTCACAACACATATTTATTTGTTTAGCAGTGGTCTTTTTTAAGAGACTTTGGAGCCACAAATGATGTATCCATTGAAACCACAGGCTTGCTGTTGGTCAAGTGACCTTAACAACAGCACCACTACTCTTTGCTCTGCCATCATGAGGTGTTGGATTGGTTTAGAAATGTGACACTCACTGAACCATTAAACTGTCCCTGGCCACATTTCATTCATGGTGGTCTCCAGATGTATGCATTACACGTCTAGCTCTGCTACATTAAGGTGGTTCAGGCATATAAATACTTGAGGGTGCACTTGGGAACAACTCTGGATTGGGTTGCAAACACTGAAGCCATATACACAATGGCTAGAGCTGACAATGTTTCCTCAGGTATCCAGGATGGATGGAACATTTCTTCATATGCTCTATCAATTTGTAGTTCCAAAATGGGTTATTTTGGAGCAATAGCAGGTTGAGTTTCAGGCAGAAGTGTGGACTCTGGAGACAGAATCAAAAAGAATGAGACTGGCTTAGGTATTGGCACCATGAGCAACGTCTCACACCAACATTATGATCAAACTATGGAGCACAATTAGTACAAGATTGCTTCTGCTGCAGTGTTACCATCAAATTCTACTTAAGGTCAGTTTACTATCATTGTTACAACATGTAACCTCTGGGTAAATCATTTTTTACCATTGTAATGGACAGCCGGGTCCCATGCCCGGTCGGGGCGACCCTGCTGTATATTCTCCGGGGGAGCAGCCATGGACTTCTCACTACCTCCCCCGGGACACTTGGTGGCAGCCTCCCTGGTTGATGATGCCTCAGTTTCCCGCAGGGTTTCATGGGAAATGGAGTTCTTCCCAACCCTGTGGGGACCCTGGATGGCCCAGCTGGTTTAATCATTGGCCCCACATGGGAGTGCAATTGGGAACAGATGGACAAGCAACAGGAGCACTCCTGGGAGGGCCATAAAAGGAGCCAGCAACCACCACTCTGGGCCAGAATCGGGAGGAAGAGGACAAGGTTGCCTGAGGAGGAGGAGGAGGAGGAGGAGGAGGAGGAGGAGAAGGAGGAGGAGGAGGAGGAGGAGGAGGAGGAGTGGTGGTGGTGGTGGTGGTGGTGCCAGTGGAAGGATTGCTGTTTGTAAAGTAAGGTGCTTTGGGACTGTGTTATACCTGTGAGGTTCACAGGAAAGACGCGCCCCACAGGGGAAGAGAAAATAAAAAAAAGATTTGTTTAATTTACACGTGCCTCAGTGTGAATCTGTGCCGGGTCGGGCGCTTTATATAGCGCCTTATTCACACCATTTAAATATGTGAGTTCTATCTATCTATCTATCTATCTATCTATCTATCTATCTATCTATCTATCTATCTATCTATCTATTTAATCAGTTCCATTATGAATATATTCTGTAGTTTTTTTTTGGTGGTGATTGCTATAACACTGCAGTTCCCCCTTTGGATCATTAAAATATTTACCTAGGAGGATCAATACAGATCTGTTCCTGGATTGAAAGGGAATTGCAAGATACCACTTGCATTGTTGAAACCAGACTAGGATTCAAAATTGGGATTGAAAATATAGAGTTATATTTAACATTTAACATTTGTTTAAACTTCATTTATTGAGGTCACAGGATTATGAAGAAGCAGACAGATTGGGATCATAGGTGATCTGCAACGTGTCACAGGGGAGAATTAGGTGTGTCAGTGAGCGAGATTTCTGATCTGCAAGGTTTCCATAGTAATTGCAGGAACAGAACCAAACTGGAAGAGGGGTGGAATAAGTGCGGTAAAAACTATAAATGAGCAGATAGGACACTTGATACAGTAAACTCATAGTAACAGATCAGAAAAAACAAACCTGCTTTCTGCAAAACTTCAACAGCAGTACACTACCTCTTAGCATCGGACAGCCTGAGCAAAATTCAACAATTATCGTACATTTCGGTGGTCTTCCTGTCATATACCTAGTAAATCAACCAGAACTTAATAAATATCATTATCAGTATTGATGACATTAATTCGTGCTCCATTTCACAGTTTGAGAAGGGAGCCCAATTTCTCCCATCACAGAAAATTCTTCTAGCTTAACCAATGTAAAAGTTAATAGCATTTTGGAAACTATGCATTATGGGACAATGTTTAGGAATTACACATACTGTTAGCATGGGATACTTCTGCCCATGTTTATTTTTATTAATGCTATTCAATCATTTTCAGTTTATCTCAACCACAATGAGCCACACAAATACATGCCAGATGTTGTTTTACAGTAACCTATCAACCACACAGCATATCTTTAAAATGTGGAAGGTAAACAGGTCATCCAGCGAAAAATTACAGGAGGAAAATGATATCTAGCACATAAGTCACAACAACCTGTGTAGAAATCAAGAGACCAAAGACCATGTAGGCACCATGCCACGTAGGAAGGAATTAACCATACAGGTTGTACAACCAGCTTTGTGTGTTTCTTATCAAGCTTTACAAAACAAGTTTTCATTTCAAAACAAAGTAACCCTAAAATTAAAAAGAAAACTAAGGAGAAGCAGGCTAAAAGCCTGGCCTGTCAACCTTGTTCAGGTGAATATTTGCACTCAGGAGTTTTTAACTTGATGAAGCTTGCTGTCCAACAAGTTCCTTAATACTATTGGATGATTTTGCACCTTTTTCTGTATTAATCAGAGGTTCTTGTATTTGACCTTTTCCAGTATTACATCTGTCATTCCCAGATGCAACAGACCATGTCTTGGCACAAGCAGATCTATATTCGAGGCAGCCATTAAGGCCATCAATTTGTCACTGTCAGGGCACACATCATCTTCACCTGAAAGTGAAAAGGCTCACAACTTTACCAGCATTCTCAGTCACAGACCACAGGCTACTAAAATGCAACACAAACTCACAAGCAGTGCTGACAGTTTCATTCTTAAATAATTTTTAAGATGAGGTGAAATAGCTAACCCATCAACCAGCAGAGTTACACAATCAAGACCAGAGTCACCTTGATTCGGTAAGGAGCTTGGAGCCATCCACCACTGGCAGTGGACAAAGAGCTGGCTCTGCAAATTCTATGAAGCAACATATCAACGGGCAGAGAGAAAGCCACTCATCAGCACAGGGACCTGCATGTCTGTGAAGAGCGGTCAACATTCCATGCGGCCCACAACACGCACCACTGGATTCTAGCAACCAGTGTGACCTCAAGGATGGTGGTACTGTATGTGTCAGGAATTTGTGCTAGGGCTTACCTGGTACATTTTCACTTTATTTTTGTCATTTTAGCTATCCATTATGTACATTTTTTTGTTTGTTTTGGCAGTGATGTTTCATTGATACTATTTTGTATTATGTTTATAGATGGTTGCTGCAATTGTCTATTTTTATGGCTATGGCTAGATTATTACAAACTGTTGTGTGGAGGACATATATTGTTGTGTGTCATCTTGCTCCACCTGTAAAAGATGGTGGCACACACCTTCTGTTATATTTATGTTGGATCTTTCCAAATAAAAACATACTTTGTTATGATGTGAGTTAGGGAAATGAAACCTAAGTTAATGTTCAGATTTTTGGTTGCTGATCCTTTTTGTTTGTACTATGTACAGTACTCATGTATCATTTCTATTTTAGGCTTTCCCTAGTGATTGCCTTAATGGTTCTTTTCCATTCCCTGGTACAATTCTTAGAAATTCAAAGATGTATTTCTCATTTAGTGTTTTGGCATGTGATTTCTTCTACAAATCATTACAGTACCCACCCAGTCTCCATCTTCCCACCACCAGAGCTGTCAGAGTGATTGACTCTGCTGCTCCCCATTACACAGTTATACAGCTTTACCAAGTTATGGGCATCTCCAGAGAGACATCCCGGCTCTGGCTGTATCCTGGCAGTTGTATCTCAGTGCAGTAAGGGATACTGTACAATGAAATAACGATTCTCCAGTACTTAAAAATAACTGGCCACCCTTGGTTACATCAGCTATGGTGGACACAAGTAACTGATCACAAAGAAACAGTCACATTCAAGTGGCTTTCAGATCCATTAATCACAAAGGAGAAAACCAACTCCTGTCTTTCCACAGACTTTCCAATATACATCACAATACCATAAACAAGTAGATCACACTATTTACAAAACCAGTTGTTGTCATGGAGATGAACAAATTGTCTACGTTTTCTTTAGCTGGATATGTTTTGCAAGTTCATATTAAAAAAAAAAACTGACTGTTTCATAACTCAGAAATCTTTTGATAAACACAAATGGCCTTCTTCCCTCTCATTGTGGTGTGTTTTTATGGCAAGGCTCTTGGATGAACTGCTCCAGTGGCAGTTATGTTTCTACAGCTGGGCATGTTGCTATTTTTAATATATTTAATACTTAATTGTTCAGCAGTTTAAAGGTGTACCCTAAATAAGCACGCTATGTTTATGTTTTAGTCAATTACCAGCGTTATAATTGTAGAACATTTCTGAAAAGTTTGTATGAATGGTTGGAAAAGGTATTAAAAAATAAAAAAGCAGCAGAGAACCAGAAACATTTTGTTACAGTATGTTAAATGTAACTGGGAGAGCACTGTGGCCCAGGATGAGCTCCTCTTTTACAGCTGGCCTTTCTCTTTTTTTTGTTTTGGCACTAATACAGTCCACATCCTCTCAGGTTGTTAGCGATTATGACATCTGTCACAGCGTCAAAGACAAACTGGATGTTATTGGTGTCGGTGGCACAAGTTATGTGGGTGTAGATCTCCTTGTTGGGAGACTTGTTCTTGCTCTCATATTGTGACTGAATATAAGCCACAGCATCGGTGAAAGTGTTCGGGCCTGAAAGGGAAAAAAAAGAGAAGAAATGAAAAACTGGTTAAAAATCAACACGCACACACACACACACACACACACACACACACCAACAGGTACTAAACACAAAGGGGAAGGCATGCATTCTTAGTCTAATATAACTGCCACTAAAGACCAGCTAGACACCCAATCTGCAGACAGATATGCACAATCTGGACCTCTGGTACTGTACAGTGGCCTACTTCAGAGTGCAACAGTTCAATCTTATCACTGCCCCTCTCCTTGATCCATAAAGGGCAAATCACTCAGTGGAGGATGCAGTTAATTTATACCACCACTACATTCTTCAGCACCTAGATTTTCCTAACATCTATGTGAGGGTCTTCTTTGAGGATTTCTGCTCAACCTTCAATACCATTGTTTCGGAGCTGCTACAGAGTAAACTCATTCAGTTAGGTGTACCCTGTGGTCTCTGCCTGTGAATTATGACTTTCTTGACAGGTAGGAAGCAGTATGTGAGACTAGGCCTCCATCTGTCAGATTCAATGCTGTGTTCTTTCACCCCTCCTGTTTCCACTTTATACAAATGACTATAGATCCCTAGGCAAATCTGTAAAAATCCTAAAGTGTGCAGATGACACAACTGTAGTGGGTCTTATTTCCAATAATGACATGTCTTCCTGTCAAACCGATGTGGGCTGTCTTGTGGAATGGTGTTCTTGTATCAACTTGGAGCTTAATGCTATTAAGGCAGTGGAAATGACGATTGACTTCCACCGACAACTCACTAACTGTCCACCTTTGCAAATTAATGTCCTAACTGTGTCTGTGGTTCACTCGTTCAAATTCCTTGGGACTACTTTCACTAATACGTTAAAATGGGACAAGTATATCTCTCCATCATCAACAAAGTTAGGCAGAGATTGTTCTTCCTTTGCCAGCTTAAGAAGCTTGGCATATCAAGGTAGATATTGTTAAATAATTACTCAGCCATCATTGAGAGTATTTGTGACTACTTCTATCTCTGTTTGGTTTCCTTCTGCCTTTTCTCTTTGTAAGACTCAGTTATAACAGGTGATTTCTTCAGCTGAAAAAACCATTGGCTGTTGTCTCCCACCATTAAAAGATCTGTTCATTGCCAGTGCGAAAAAGAGAGCAGGAAAGATGGCAGCTGACTCCGCCTACCCACCTGTTCATTAAATTGCCATCACAGAGGAGGTTCAGGTCTATCATGACTTGTACTATACGTCATCTCAGCAGCTTCTTTTCTCAAAGTATTCAGATATTAAACAAACTTCCATAGGATTACTCTTAACTGTTTTTGCAACATATATCCGGTAACTGTGCTGTTTGCGTATTCATAAATACTTCATATTTACTCAACTTGTACTATTTGAATTTATTATTTTGTATAGTTTTTCTCATTACTGAGTTAACTTATTGAAGTTTGCAAATTTTTTTTTTTCAGGAAATTGATGGCTTTGTGTAGTGGTTTGCACAGCGTTAGGTTATTGGTAGGTTGTAATTGTGCTGTTTTGTGTTGGTAATGTGTCGTATTTCATATTGCACCTAACCAAAATTATTTGTGGTATGTTACACATGCTAGCAAAGAAGTGATTCTCATTCTGATTTTGATCCCGTGATTAACTACCTTGTAAAGAATATCATTAGATATTGTATGTGTGTATGTATTTCACTATCTACTTTCTACTCTCTCAGTGCAGACCCATGTTTTACTTCATATCAGAAATTAATCATTTATTATCTGATCTTGGTTCACATCCTGCTCATTATTTTACTTAACATGGTGATGTACTGATAACTGTCTACTTTTAGAGAGATACAGGATAAAGTAAGATGAAATGACACCTTTTATTGGCTAACTAGATAGATTACAAATGAAAGCTTTCGAGGCAGCTAAGGCCCCTTCATCAGGGATGCAGGGAGCTATCTGCATGTGGCTTACTGACGGCTCCTTCTTGGCTTACTTCACTGTTTATTCAATATTGCTAATACATAACTCACTAACTACTCATGGCTCAGTTTTACTCTGCATTGCTTGTTTGTGGCTTACTTTCTCATCACTTGAGGTTAGCCTAAAATTTCTCATTGAATTGAACATCTACTAATGTCACACTCACCACATCTTTAACACTGTATTTCCTGTAGAACTCACAGTTTGCTGACTGCTAACTCACTTTTACTAAACCTCAGTTACAGATCACTCATAATCTGCTCATTAACACATTTGTTAAAATTATATGGCAACAATTTAATGCCATCTTATGGTCCACATGCTGCTCCCTTATGATTTACTCAAAACAGCCTATACATAACTCTCAACTGAGTATGGCACAGACTATTCACTGTCTACTTTTACACAGATTAGTCAATGTAAAACAATAATTCACAACCTACGTGTTTCTCTTTCATAACTCACAAATGGTTTCTTTAACATTGCCTATAAATAATTCTCAAGCTGACTATATTTCAGGTTATGTACTGTTTACTCATTGCTTTTACATAGATCATTGAACTTAAATAATAATTCACTACCTTCTCATACTCCTTTCATTACTAACTAATGGTTTACTTAAAATTTTCTACAAATAATAAGTCCTGACTGACTATATCCTATTCTGACAACCTAAATGTTGCCTTTTCCTGCTTACTTGTGTCAATGTAATCTTGCTAGGGAGCTAAAGTACTTCCATGAGTTGGACTTGGAGCACCTTAATGGCATTTCCAGCTGAGCAGTACTTTTCAAAGATTGCTTTGCCTTTCTTTCCATATTTGCTTATGTTTAAAGTTAAGGTTACTCACGGAGTACTACAAGTTCCTTTCCAACTTGTAATCATCATTCCTGTTTCATTTTTCACCCTTTTTTATTCCTAGATGTCTTATGAGCACATGGACAGTAGGCGACTGAGTGAACACTCACACTTATCTCATTCAGTTTTACTAATTTATGCTTGCTGTACTCCAAAATTACTCAACTATCAGATTCCTTTCAATTAACTATTATGACTCTCTTAAACACAGCTAGAGCACATTCATTTTTATATATTGATCCAAAACATTGAAGACTCATTAAGTACATATTATTTTCACAGATAACTCGTTGTTTTCTTTCTCTAAATGGTGTACTCCATGCAGGAATGTTGTTTGTCATTCTGCCATCAAGAAGCACCGACATGCTCAATGAATTAATATTAATACTGTATAGTAGTCACCACATACTCATTGCCTTCATTTTGGTATGCTGGCTATCTATACCTGTTCATATTTATTGGGCTGCAACTTACCATCCCCTAAACCTTATGAACTTTGAAGAAAGCATAGGTGACTCTCTAAAGGATCACATTATGTCCTCTTCTCTAACAATGAATGGGTCTGCTTTTAGCTCTCCTTTTATAAGACAATCTTCTGGATCATATCACATTCCTGACAGTTCACTTGTGTCAATGTACGTCTTGCTAAGGAGTTATGGTACCTGTATGAGTTGGTCATGGAATCATTTAATGACATTCCTGTAGATTGGGGGTCTTCAATGTCGTTTCTGAAGGGTCATATTGTTGTACCCCAGTTTCTTAATGTGAAGTCAATTATTGCCGTTGAAGTATGTACTGCTTTTTATGCTTGATTTTAGTTTCGTTTGTTACGATTCGTCACCTTTGTTTATTTTAGTCTTAAAGAGCTGTGTTCACTGTCATTAACTGTCCCTTATTAACAATAAGATGTAAGTGACAAATGAACCAGAAGTTCTCTACCTACCTTGTTTCCTTTTACATCAGTGTGCACTGCATTCATTGTGAACTATCTGGTTTAATAAAATATTTGGAAGGAAACTGTGGAGAAAAAAGTGAAGGACTGACAATTATGTATCTGCTTTTAGGCTACACATCATTTAGATGATATCTTTGGAAAGGAAAAAAGAATGACCTGACATGGCAGAATGAAAACACTAAAAAGAAGTGAGATCTGTTATGGGCATGGATTGGTTTCTAATTACGCAACCAGGTTGGAACAAAAACCTGCAGACACTGCAGCCCTTCAACACCAACTCGGCCTACCCCTGCTGCAGAGCAATATGTTTCAATAAAGCATTTCAGTCTGCAAATCGGCCAAAGGAAGTAAGAGGCTGGTGCTATTGTCTTAAACTGTTACAACCACCATTTTCTTTGCTGCTCATGGACATCGGACTGTAAGTCCAAGGAGGACTACAGGGTGACTTGGATGTTTGCAGAGCATCTATAAGGTGGGTGATGCTGACAATAAGAAAGCAGGATATAATGTCAGTTAAAAATGATAACGGTGGCTCTTGGGGTCACATTCTATTATATGCGTTCATCTACCCACCCATTCTCTTACTAAGCCAACTTGGGGCTGGAGCTGTCCTTGGATGGAGTGCCAGAGCACTGCATGGTGTACGTCACGGGTGTCAAACTCCAGGCCTGGAGGGCCGCAGTGGGTGCAGGTTTTCTTTCTAACCCTTTTCCTAATCAGTGTTCAGTATTTACTGCTAATTAACTTCTTTTCCCTCTATTTTAATACGTAGCCCTGTTTTTAAGAATTAAGTCTTCTGAATTGATTTCTTTTCTTCATTAAATGACAGCCAAACAAAATGAGACTTGAAACGAGCCAACAGATGACCAGCTAAATTGGGGCTTCAAACTCCAACCAGTTCCTTAATGAGAAGCTGATTCTTGCTGTTAATTAAACCCGTTATTTAATTCCATGGCTTGTTGCTGTTCTCTTTTTGCCATAGCAGACATTTCCAAAACTGTCGATATTCTGTTTTTTTCTAAGAACTCCTAAAATGTTTTAGTAACTTGAGGGATCAACCTTACTGAGACCTTCATCTTTATTTTCAGATTTTGTTTGATGGGTACAGGTGCGCTGGTCATGTCCTGCTTGTTTTATGTCTCATTACTGTCTGGCTGCTAATTAAGGAAAAAACAACTAAGGTGCCTGAGTCAAGCTAATTAAAGCTAAGGCTAAAGAAGTTAATTAGCATCAGAAACTGGTCACTAATTAAGAAGATGGTTAGAATGAAAACCTGCAGAAATTGTGACCCTCAGGACTGGAGTTCGACACCCCTGGTGTACGTGAACATACACCCCGGCTCTCTCGTATTGGTGGAATCAACCTAACTTATAAAATGAGGGAGGAAAACCAGAAGAAAAACACAAGGACACAAAAACAACATGCAAATTCCACATAGACATTGACCAATGCCCTCTATAAGTTAAAATGGTTATTGTTTCTTTGTTTAAGAGTTAAAAGAACAAATACAAAAATCTAGGTGCTTATTTTTTCAGCCTTTACAAAAATCTGGGAAGTGCCAGGACTGGAGGACCAGGTGTGCTAGATGTCATGGCATTTTGGGGCCTACTGGAAAGGAAAGCTTCACTTCAGAGTTCTGACTCGTCCCTACAAGTGAATCTGTGGTCCTTCTGCATTACCTGTGTATTCTGGAAAGCAGATAGTCAGAGGAGATTTCAGAATTTTGTCTTCAAATATATCCCTTTTGTTTAGAAAGAGGATGATGGATGTGTCAGTAAACCATTTGTTGTTACAGATACTGTCAAATAGCTTCAGAGATTCATGCATGCGGTTCTGCAAACAGAAAGAGCAGAGAGTTAGCTGAGCACACTGCCACACTTGAGCACCATCCAGAGAGGCAAAGGGGCAATAAGACATGCGCATCATGGGTGGCGCTCTCATCTACTACAGCTAAGAGAGAGCTACAGGGCCTAAATAGGTAAAGTAGAGTAAAGGGATTTAAGGGTGCAGGGGGAGGACAGAGTTGGGGAGGTAGGGTAGAGATTCATGCACCATGCGTGTCTTGGATTGTTCTTGTGCCCAGTGCATGGATCTACCACTAAGTCATGCAGTTTCCTTTCTTTTATTCTTTATTTAGCCGCAAACAGTTGCTTTTCTACTAAACAGTTGCTTTTTTAATCAAGGATGGGGGAATTCCTTGAATTAATCCAGAGTTGGAAGCAGACACGCCAGGCTTGTTGAGTTTGCCTTGACCTTTAACAGGGAGTAAAATATGGGGAGGGGGGGGTGACTTAAGAAAAAAAGGCTGACATGAAGTGTCATGAAAAGCTGCAGAAAACTAGACCACAAGAAACATCAAAGAAGCAACGATGGAGGTTTGGTATCAAGTTTTGGAATAATGGGGCATGCCATACAGAGAAGAGGGCAGGAAAAGTGGAAACTTTAGATGAAGGAGAGGTCAGGCCCTCTGGCACCAGCCTTCCTGGAGACAGTAGTGCTGGAGTGAGGGACACAGACTGGGGGGATTGAGGGGGTTTGGGGTGTTAGGGGAGTTCAGGGCAAAACCAAAAACAAAGCCAGTCAGTTGGTGCTGCTTTCAACTCTTTTAAGGCTTTTTGGTGGTGTTCAGGAGGAGCTTCATACCTGCCAAATTTTGGTGAGCATCTCTCAAAATCGATTTCGCTTTATAGCATTTTGTTAGAATAGGTCAGCTGGTGGAAGAAATGTTGCAGAGGGTCGTGTTGCTTGAAAGATGTTTGTAGCAAGAGGCTGTAGCCAGATGATTACACAGGCAATCTTCTCAACTGGGCATGGGATAGCAGAGAGCAGGCAAGAGTAGAAGAAAGCACACAGCCAAGGAGGATCATGGGAGAATCAGCTGCCCTTCAGAGCTATCCTGTGCCCTATACGTTTCAGTCGGGTTGCATATGGTCAACTCACACGCCAGGTCAGCAACAAAAAGTACATTAGAACCACAAAAACAGAAAAGTCTGCCGCTGCTGTGCTGCCCTGGCATATTGTTCCGCTGCTTTTGCTGCACTAAATGATCAGAGCAGACAGACATGTGACACAACACACACAAACATGTACATCATTTCAGTATTCAACATTCTAGGACAGGAAGGTCTATGTTTCAGTCAAGGGCCCAGAATAGTTAGTCTTCGTTTCAACAGAACATTTCACAGCTCATTCAGGTCATGGGCCACATATTGAGTGTCTTTAGATTGATTTTTATGGACCCACAGGCCACTTTCAGAGTGTCCCCCTGAAAAAACATGTGTCAGCAAGGATGACAAACATTATATTATTCACATCATTATTATTATAACACATTGTGGCAATTACTCATAAATAATTAATTAAAAACAGGGAAAATGTATGCTGTGATTCAGATTCTTTACAAAAAAAGACACATTTGGGACACTTGATGCACACTTTATTAGGTTAAAGACGTCTACCCCATGGTAATGAACTGTGTTGGAGTATATGCAGCTGTTTCTGCACTGATATACAAAATAGATAGATAGATAGATAGATAGATAGATAGATAGATAGATAGATA
>JANRMT010062806.1:85007259-85024818 GCA_026402145.1 Polypterus bichir lapradei
GTTCTGGAACGCAACCCCCGCGATCGAGGAGGGATTACTGTATATATGAGGGGATGCAGTGAGTGTGTACGCCTGATGAGCCCAGAGTTAGGGCGAAACACGTGTTGCGTACTCTTCGCATTATTTGACAGTAAAACTTTGCTATATAAATAAATATATATATATATATATATATATATATATATATATATATACTGTATACTGTATAAAGGCAAAAAGTAAAGCTTAATTTTGTGCTATAAAAACAATTGATTAGAATATATTTTTTATTATATATCCAAAAATGGATATTGAATGGCTGCAGTTTTTTCAAACAGGTGCTCTTTGGTGGCCTCCATGCAAGGCAGACATTTCTCAACACTTCTAATTGTCTGTAGCAGACTGCTGCAGTGCTCGGCACACATTATAACGGAGCATATTAGCATTACGCAAAACTGGCAGCTAGCATGTGGGGCATATCTGCTGTGCATGAAGGCTTATATTACAAACTTTATGATTATTATTATGCAGGGCTGTAAGACAACAGTTCAGTTTTACCGTTCGCATTATTAGCATAATATAAGAAAAAAAAAAATCCTGATAATAACAAATATTTCTATAATCCAGCTAACAATTATCAAACCTGGTGAATCCAGTTGTTAGAGATAATTTTATGGAAGTATGGGTTACAAGATGGGAAAGAACCCCAGGTGGGGTGCACGGGGGGACGAAACAAACTCCACATAGGAAGTTGTGAGACATCAGAACTAGCTACCCCTTTTATTAATAAACAGCAATTTCTTATTATGCAGGGCAGGTGCCCCGACTAACAGCTAATATCAATGTTATCTGTTTACTCATAAACACTGTTTATAAAACTCCAGCCTTACTGTATGAGATCTGAAGTAGCAGTAACCTATCCAGAAGTAGCCTCCATGGTATTTGCAATCTGTGGGCTTTTCTTCTTGGATTTCTCAGACCCTGTGTACAGAAGGTCAAATCCAGAAGTTGTTGCCAGTTGTGGGAATCCATCTTCCCCCTGCATTGACTAGTCCAAAGCAGCACCAGTTTTGTCAACAGCTCTGCTTTAAGGAGACTGTTCCCCATACTCTTCCATCAATATTTCTGAAACTGCTACTGTAATAGCTTGAGCATTTATTAATTTTAGAATTGCTGCTCCATGGCGGCAGACTCAAGGTGCTTTTTCAGTGCTCCCTCACGTCAGTCTGTTCTCTCTAATTGCACATTACACGCTGGCATTTCTTGCATTGCGTAAGACGGGCAGTGACGGCGAAGGCAAATAACAATGCCTTATAAGGATTGGCTGATTGCTTTTTTTAATGCAAAACAAATGACATTTGAAATTAACCTTGTAGGATTTACAAATGAAAATATTCATGCGAATGCTTAAAAATAATGAAAGTTGAAGTTATGGATCTCCCAGTGGACACCATGCCCTGTAAACAATGACATGGAATAGTACACAGCACTGCCACAGACCCCTGTTTTGTAAAGAAAAAAACATTGACATAGCAGAAATTAGTATTTTGTTTTATTCCATCAGCTGCATTATATGTTCAACTAAATAACGTCAACACAATCAAACTGTTACATATGTGTTCAGATCATTCAGAATCAACAACTCAATACACTGATGACAGTCTTTCTTAAATGTCACACTTTACAAGGACCACATTTTATGGCAAAAATGCACTGTTAGAATAAAAGGGTCAATGCCAAAAACTTACCGTGGTCTCGTCTTCATGAAGCACCTGATCGTAGCCACTTAATGCCACGCAGAAAATAATTGCTGTCACATCTTCGAAGCAGTGGATCCATTTCTTTCGCTCTGACCTTTGACCTCCCACATCAAACAGCCTGTAAATAAGTAATATACTGTCAGTGTTAGTGTTTGCTCAGGTTGGTGGGTTTGGATCTAATAAAAATAAAGGTCAACTTGAATTTAAATGGTTTTGCTTACATTGTTTTGGCTCCACAACAAATAAATATACCTACAACCTTTATTATACTGCCCCATCTCACTTTTTAACATAGATTATAATATTTATAAATACTGTTGACTCTAAACAAGCTGTGTATGACTGGTTATGAATGAAATGATTTGCACAAAATTGAATTTGTAGCAAAAATATACACCATTAACACATATTGTCATCTTATCTGCAACTTTTTCCTACATGTAAAAAATCATGGCAAAAATTAAATGTGGTACAGAGTGTGGTGAGGGTGGCACAGATAGAGGACATTTACCTACAAATACTTTGGAGGAGCTTTTCTACTGCTAAACTCCATTGGCCTAGGTATGCAGTCACTGGTGAGATTCCAGAAAGAGCCCAGCTTGGATAAGCTTACAGAGTTGAGGAAAGTGAGCCCAGATAGTTTGACCGCTGACCAAAAGTGGTGTGAGTTAGAACCAGTGGCAGTGCACAATGCAGATGAGAACACGTGGAATGAGCCATGGAAGATTGGGTCAGTTTTGGTGGGCGGCCAAGGATTATGCAGCAGTTTCAGGTGTGGAATAACACTTAGAGATTAATATTCTTTATTTCCACCCAAAAAAACACAAATTTTAGTGTATTTCACACTTCACAATCGCGCTGCTGCCTGGCAGTTAGGAGACCTAGGTACGCTTCCCAGGTCCTCCCTGCATGGAGTTTGCATGTTCTCCCCATGTCTGCGTGGGTTTCCTCCCACAGTCCAAAGACATGCAGGTTAGGTGCCTTGGTGGTCCTCAATTGTCCCAAGTGTGTGCTTGGTGTGTAGGTGTGTGTGTGTGTGTGCCGTGCAGTGGGCTGGCGCCCTGCCTGGGGTTTGTTTCCTGCCTTGTGCCCTGTGTTGGCTGGGATTGGCTCCAGCAGACCCCTGTGACCCTGTAGTTAGCATATAGCGGGTTGGATAATGGATGGATGGAATACATGAATTGAAACACTGCTGTTCCGCTTATTACTGTGTATAATTCAGTATACCCTATGGCTCTGCATTGGAATGAGCAGGCCTACAGAAAGAATATCTAAATAAATACACTTGCCTGTAACCAGCACTCCTGGGACATTTTTTTCTCCATTTACTTAATAGTCAAAATTCTTTGGTC
Organism: Polypterus bichir lapradei; assembly: GCA_026402145.1. Taxonomy (NCBI): domain Eukaryota; kingdom Metazoa; phylum Chordata; class Cladistia; order Polypteriformes; family Polypteridae; genus Polypterus; species Polypterus bichir. Next base: position 85,010,351 of record JANRMT010062806.1, read on the forward strand.
TTGATTGTTACAATGGTTGCACAGGACTAGGGTTGACAGCTGTCAATATACCTTATATCCAACTCTATCTTGTACCTTTCCTCAATGTGTTCAGCTTTTCAAAAAATGTTTTTTATCTTTTATTTTCATCTCCTTTCCTCCTGTTCTCTAGTTGTGTGGACTTTATTTGCCATTTGCCAGCCCCTTAGAAATTAAAAGGCAAGTGGCTTAGTGCCAGTGTCATCACATCTTACCTGAAGTGGAGATTCTTGAACGTAAAATGAGTTTCTACAATCCCAGTCGTCTTGACTCTGGTCCGCAAGATGTCCTGTTCTGTTGGCTGGTAGTCCGCTGCTCCAATCCGATCTAAGCTGTCTAGATAGCTGAAATACAAGCAAGGCAACAGTCCTAAACAAAACAGCCACATTCATTCAGTCTTTACTGAAGGACTAGTGTTTATGTTTGATTTTTAAAATGTTTTTTTAACTTGTTCAGTATGAAAATACAAAGGTAAAATTGATCTGAAAATAATGAACCATAAAAGTCCACGTGACTAACCTGCAAACATGTACAAAGTTGTACTATCTTAAGACTAAAAACAAGTTTTATTGTGTGTAGTAACTGCAGGAGCTGTGCATCCAAAAACACCACAAATAAGGGCCTGAACACACCTCAGCATGTCTGTCAACAGGCAAATCTCTCTATAATCAAACTGCTCAATAACATACAACACGGCAAAAATGTGTGTACCACCAGACCAACTACAAAATCCTCAGTGAATCCTTAAGACCTGGCAAACCATTACAATGTTATGTCTTTCACGTATCCATGTCATATGTCTTATGATCTCAAGGAGTGTCTCTAACTTTACTTTGTGTAAATGAGTCCAAAGTGTATGGGTGATTGTGCTTTGTGCCGGGCTGCCATCCTGTCCAGGGCTGGTCCTGCCTTGTGCCTGGTGCTGCTTAGATAGGCCCCAGCTTCTGCCAACTTGAATTGGATTACATGGGTTTGAAAATGGATGGTTAGATGGATGGACAGTGTGACGATGCAAGTTTGCTTCATGCTCCCATCTTGCTTCCGGGAGCCCTTGAACCCGTCACTATCGGTAATGTCACCGATGAGCACGGCAGTGAGGCATAACAAATAGAGCAAGGGGATGGTGTGAAAAAAAGTGCCAAGTGCTTTTATTAAAAACAACCAACAAAACAAAGTCCAAATTAAATAAGTGCAGTGCTTTCCAACTCCTTCAATAAAGAAATAATGCCATTAAAAACAGAAGTGAAAAGTAAAGGTTAAAAAGCCAATAAATAGAAAAAAACCAATAATCCTTTAAAAGAGGTTAAAACAATACTGGAAGCAGACTCTTTAAAAACAAGCCCGATGTCTTCTTTTATCTGGCAGCTCCCCTGCTTCTTCCATACAGGCTTCTCAACAGGGGAGTCGCCCTTCCTGCAGCTGACCTTACTACAGTCCGGTTCCACTGGTCTGAAGGCCTCCCGATTCCTGGCTTCGGTCGCGAACTCTTCAGACCGAGACTTGGCTTCCCTGGTGACCAGGACGACCACGTCTGGGAATTCACCGCCCAAGCCTCCCGACTCCTGCTGCCTTCTTGGCCTTACGCAGCCAGCCGTCCTTCTGCAGGTCACTCCCGTTCCTTCATAAAATGCTCAGTGGGAGCAACCACTACCTTCTGCCTCACGAGTGTTGGCCAAACACCACTACTAGGGCTCACTGTCCAGCTGCTTGCCTGTCTGCGAGCACACGCTCGCACTCGCTCTCTCACTCGCTCACACCGGTTCTCTCTCTAGCTTCCTGCTTTCTTCCTCCCGCAACCTCCGTTTCTTTTTCTCTCTCTTTTATTCTCCCCTAGCTGCCTTGTGCTTCTATTTATCAAGAGGACGTGGCACCTGTAGCAATCAGCAGCTCCTGGGAACAATTACGGATGCAGACCGTTTCTCGCCTGTGCACTTAGGTGAGAAACGCCCACATCACAAACTCCTCAGGAACCGCTTCGGCCACACACCACCACGCCCCCTCGCTAAGCCACGAATGCACCAATTATTTATTTTAAAAGTGGCCCATTGACATGAGCAGTGGACCCGCTATACCACAGACATATAGCGCAGAATATCTGTCTGCATGCACATCCAGCTTTCTTTAGTGACCATGTCTTATGTACCGAATGATCCCAAGACTGTGTGTGTAGTGTGTGCAGTTTAGGGTTTCTGAATGGATTCTCAAAATTCTCAGAAGCATCACTGACATTAATCCAATAAAAGTCTTTCATTTCAGGACAGATACACATACAGGGGGTCCTCGGGTTACAACTTTTCGACATACAACATTTTGAGTTTACAACGCTCACTCCCATAAAAACTTAAAAAAATTGAGATGTGGGAAGGAATAAAGGTAAGGATTTTTTTTACACTCACTTTTTCTGTTACTACAGTACAGTGTACAGTATAGTATATTTATGTCCTTTTCCTTTTTCTGTGGGTTTGTTGTGTTTTTATGTTTTAGATTACGATTTTGCTAATGTGTTAGGACAGGTAAGTGACTTAGGTTAGGGTGGGTTTCGACTTACACCAAAATTCTGGTTACATCACTGTTGTAGGAACGGAACTGTGTTGTAACCCGAGGACCCCCTGTACTTGAGTGAGTGGAAATTTACGAGATGTGCATTTAGGACGGATTCTTGAAAGCACCTTTGCATACAAAGGACCATGGAAATCTGGAACAAATTACCAAAAGATTCCGATGGCTTTTAAAAATAATCTGGGTAGGTTTGTCATTCGCTCACCACACACGCTTGATGAGCTGAATGGTCTCCTCTCATTTACCAAATTTCTTAGCTTCCCCCTTTATTTATGGAGAGCTACTGTATAATGCCATTTCAGATTTTACAGCTGGTTGCCAGCAGAGGGTGTAGTTATGACAGTTCAGTTTTAGATGGCATGGAAACTGACAGGATGCGAGATTGTAATGGAGGGAGGAAGAATGCCTCACTGTTTTCTAATAAATAAATAAAGCAAGTGCTTTGCTAGGACCTTTTAATTGCACCCTTTACATAGGTTATCATTTAGCACAACTGAAAACATCTAACAAAGTTTCTGAGTAGTCAAATAACAGGAAGCCATTCGGTCTATCAGCTAATAGCTAAGCTGTCCCAATTTCTTATCCAGATACTTCTTAAAGGTTGTCACGGTCTCTGCTTCAATTCCATGTCTTGGACGTTTGTTCAGATTCACACAACTCTTTGCGTGAAGAAGATCTTCCTGGCTTCAGTCTTAAATGCTCTTCCCCTTAATTCCCACTGCTGTCCTTGAGTATGTTCTTAAGTTGAAAGAATGTTGCTGGATCGCCTTTACCATTGTCTTTGTAAGTTTTGATGACCTGGATTAGGTCTCCATGCAGTCTCCTCTGCTCGAGACAAACAGGTCTAATTCTCTGAGTCTGCTAGAGTGTGACATTTCGTCAAGTCCTGGGATGCACTTGGCTGGTCTCTTCTGCACAGCTTCAAGTGTTTGCATGTCTTTCTTGTAGTGTGGTGACCAGAACGGCACACAGTACTACAGAGGTGGTCTCACTAGTGCATTATATAGTCCTTTTATTTATATTCAGCAGTTTTTTTACAATATAACTTAACATTTTATTTGTCTTTTAATAGCTTCTGCATTTTGCGAAGTTGGTGAAAATGCTTTGTAAACATAAACCCCTAAGTTCTTTTAAGAGGTTGCTTCCTTCAGGACTCCCATCTTGTATTTATAACTGATGTTCTTTTTGCCCACATGTAGCACTTTGCACTTTTCCGCACTAATGGATCATACTTTCCAGTAGATTCTCAGCAAGGCTTTATGCCCTACAGCGCCGTTATGGACATGAAGATGTTTGCTGATTGTAATGACCACTAAAAGGAAGCTGAGGCCCAGTTTTATTTTGGATGCCAGGTGGGCATTCCCTTTGTGTTTAGGGCTTGTTTTCTTAGTAGAGACCTGGAATTTATTTCTAACATGTGGGAAATAATGAATTCTTATTTATGTTTTAATAAACAACACAACACCATAAACAAACACAATCCAATTAAAAATAAGCAGATTCAATAAATAATTTGCACCAAAGACAATCCATGAAAGTCAGCACTACAGCTCCACATGACTCAGAGCGCCCCGTTTCAAGTGGTTCTTCAATTAGAATAAAACAGCAAAGAAACTGAAATGGTTCTGCACAGGGCTGGCATGTTTACTTTACAATTACATTAATGAATTCTTACCAAACTGAGAATAAATTCTGAGCAGATCCTTATAAAAAATGATTTTTTTTTGCAATGTGAGACAGCATAGAACATCCACTTCATCATTGAGTTATAGAAGGTGGATTGAGATTCTTCCAGATGAGCACAGTAAGGCCGGGGTTATACTTCACACGACGCGACGCATGCTGCAGCAGACGCTCCTGCTACACAACTGTATAAATCTGGAGGAATCCACCAGGTGGCAGTGCGAGATATTATCACAGTGAGAACAGGTTCGGCTTCGCTGTGTTGTGAATTGCCTGGAACACCCATTAAATTCCGATGACACCTTACCGCAATATCTCTGAAAAGGATGTTTAATGATTAAATCCATCAATCCAGGGATGTGTCCATCCCAGCAAGCATTGGGCATGAGGCAGAAACAATCCTTGGACGAGGCGTCAGCTCATCGCAAGGTGAATGCAAGCACTCACATACACTGGCGTCATTTTAGCGGCACCAAATCTGCATATCTTTGGAAGGAAACTGGAGCACACTGAGTAAACCCAGCAGGAAAACATGTAAACTCCAGGCAGGGAATACCAGTGACGTGACTCCCTGCGAGACAGCAGTGCTATCGCTCCGCCACTGTGTCACCACCATGTGTGTAATTATTAACAGTATTCATTATTTAAATGAAATTACCGATTTATCTGTAAAATGTAACATACTTCAATGCATTTCATCATGAAAGTGATTATCAAATTATAAATCTAAGGATTCTAAATGTGCAGAGAGTTGGAATATCATACATTTAATGAACTCAGTGTGGCAATCTATTGCTGTTTGCCGCTGCTGTCAGGACCGGAGGAAGCCCTAGAAAAAAAGATGGCACAAAAGATGGTATGTCAGACTTTTAAAATGTATCGTGTCATTACGATCGGAAATATGCGACGCTTGAATATCAAGCACCACGAATGCATTTGTATGTCGGCATTTTGCTTCACCACTTCGAACCATTCATCAAATATCGAAGCGCGCACACTGATCTTGTAGGATCCACAAAGCGGATTTCTGTCATGTAGATAGTAACCAGAGACTCTGACGTCACATTCCAACTTTAAGCACACTGTGCCCCCCAGACATTTTGCTGGTACTGTAGCTCGCGCACACCTCACATTAATTTCTGAGGACCTGCTCAGAGGATGCATCAAATGAACGCTGGAAACGCGTGGCAGCCATGATGCGGGCACGTACGCGTTCTGAGCGTAAAGTATAAACGAGCCCTACGTCTTTGCAGAAGGACTGCGGTATGGGATATTACAACAGCTTTCTCGTAGCACAATGTTATCCCATCTGACATTGCTTCACATATTACTGTTAAAGTATTAGGCATGATTTTAGTCTTATATATATTTATTACAATTTGTACCACCACAGCAAACATAAGGCCTCTTTTCTCATCTCCCCAACGGTTAGTTGTAATAAAAATGTTGTAAATGAACATTGGCGCTCACCATCTTAGTATGAGGAGATTCTGAGGCACCGTTTAAACTGCTCAGACACTTTGGTCCACAATCCTGTCAGGATTTTTACCTTCTCAGCACCCTAGAAACTGACGTATCTGTAAAAGGATGTAGGCCAACCTGCCTTTAAACAGTGTGCACAAGGCAAACCACAGTGTGAGTTTTGTGTTTTTGTCAATGTACTCTCACAGCTTGGCACATTGTCAGTGACACAGTCCAGAAAACATATAGCACCCATTGTTTGGATGGGAGAATCTTGCAGAGTTCAAGACTACTGGTAACAGGCAGAGAGTTCACTCCTATTGTAAACAGTAAGCCATGCACAAAAGACAGAGGGCCCATAAAAAAATATGGAAGCAAGTAGGTCTGCCTTATTTTGCTCACCAAGCTTCAGGTTTCTGCGTATGAAAATGTCTAAAAAGTGATCTTGCTGTCCGCCATTCAAACATTCACAACCATGACCACCACTCTTCCAAAGAAGTAATTTCAGCAGGAATGATTTATTAAGTAGCTTCTCAGACGCACCCTATGCCACACAATTTTCCTCACTGCTCACACATGTATATTATACATCTTATCATACTTACTATACTCACAGTCAATTTTGTCGTAAGTCACCTAACCATCTGCTTGGGGTCCAATGGCCAGTGTAGTGCTTCAGCTTAAATAGACAAGAGAGATGAAGAGAGGAGGGGGTCCTAAAATACCATCTAGGGCTTCAAAATGCCACAAATGACCCTTTTCACAATAGTGTTAAAACTAGTCTCAGTAACGGCAGAGTGAGTTTCCTCAAAATATTCCAACACAGGAACGCTTGACTCTCTAGATTTAATGGCTACAATGACAGGAACTGTAGACGATTAGAACAAATGTGACAATAACAGGCCATTGAGCGCAACAAGCTTGCTAAACCAACTCTTCTAGATACTCAAAAATAACACTCAGGCCGTTTACTTGTACTCATGTAACTGGGTTAAGGCAAGTAACCTGGTTAAGGCAGAAACCTGCTTTCTTAATAATCTTAAGTAATCTTCTCCTTTGGCGAAACGCTCTGACATCATTAAACTACACAAAAGAGTTAAACGTCATCATCAGCCACCGTGAATCCAAAAATAAGCATGAAGCCTGTGATCATTTTTTTGTGTTTTATAAATATGTTTAGTCAAATTGATGCTTTAATTATAGGTTTCTGATACCAGATTGCATGCAGCAAAATGTTTCCTGAATGCCCATGCGACTGAGCCCTGCAGAGAACATGGTATACGTGTGCTTCTTGCCTTACACCCAGTGCTTACTTAAAATATGCGTTCGGTTACTCGTTACTTTAGAAAGTATTCAGACTACTTCACACATGTTACTTTTAATGTGTTATTGTGCTGCTCTTGAGGTTGTGTTGCTGAATTTAGCACTATACGCTCAGCACATCAGCATAAATTTGGTGAATTCTGAAATATTGAGACACATTATTTCAGCCAGAAGAAGGGATATTTTGCCAGTGGATATGTATTTTATGGATGCTTCTATCTGTGGCTCTGAAAGCGCTTTTGACATTAACATAGAGTACAACAGACATGCACAGACCACAAAATCCTTAACAGTAACCCAGTTAAGGGTTTACATGGCCACATATTCGGATTATTCACAGAGAAGTCTCTCTGTTAACCAGCTTTCTGAGAGACTGATAACCCGATTTCTCTAACCAGAATAAGGGTCTACATGGCATTTTAGAAAACAGGCTTCTGTGAATAATCGAGTTACTGAAGCACATGTAGACACACAAATTGCATTGAACTTTGGATGTCCCTAAAGGTTGTCCTCTCAAAAACACTACTTGGTAATTTATTTCATGTGTCTGTGGTTCATTGTGTGAAGAAAAACCTTCTCATATTTGTGTGAAATGTGTGCTTAAGAAGTTTCCAACGTTCTTGTTGAAGAATTAATTTTAAAGCAACAGCTCTGATCTATGAGTACTGTACTAATTCCCTTCATAATTTTAAGCACTTCAATCATGTTAGCTCTTAATCTCCGCTTACCTAAATTGAAAAGGTTCAGCTCCTCCAATCTCTCCTCATAGCTGTGAAAGATATATGCTCAGTTTATATGTGTCTATTCAGGTATTATATTCTGCTCTGTGAACTTTCAAGTACGATCACTAGGAATATAGGTGTTGTTTAACCTTAAATAATGGCCTGGGTTTCATGTATTTTTAATAGTTTCATACTTGTTATTTTCTTTAGGTTGTAACCAAATCTGTATATGTATAGTTATTTATTAAGTACAGTCATATGAAAAAGTTTGGGATCCCCTCTTAATTCTTTGGATTTTTGTTTATCATTGGCTGAGCTTTCAAAGTAGCAACTTCCTTTTAATATACAACATGCCTTATGGAAACAGTAGTATTTCAGCAGTGACATTAAGTTTATTGGATTAACAGAAAATATGCAATATGCATCATAACAAAATTAGACAGGTGCATAAATTTGGGCACCCCAACAGAGATATTACATCAATACTAAGTTGAGCCTCCTTTTACAAATATAACAGCCTCTAGATGCCTCCTATAGCCTTTGATGAGTGTCTGGATTCTGGATGGAGGTATTTTTGACCATTCTTCCATACAAAATCTCTCCAGTTCAGTTAAATTTGATGGCTACCGAGCTTGGACAGCCTGCTTCAAATCATCCCATAGATTTTCAACGATATTCAAGTCAGGGAACTGTGACGGCCATTCTAGAACATTGTACTTCTCCCTCTGTATGAATGCCTTTGTAGATTTCGAACCGTCTTTTGGGTCATTGTCTTGTTGGAATATCCAACCCCTGCGTAACTTCAACTTTGTGACTCATGCTTGAACATTATCCTGAAGAATTTGTTGATATTGGGTTGAATTCATCCGACCCTTGACTTTAACAAAGGTCCCAGTCCCTGAACTAGCCACACAGCCCCACAGCATGGTGGAACCTCCACCAAATTTGACAGTAGGTAGCAGGAGTTTTTCTTGGAATGCGGTGTTCTTCTTCTGCCATGCAAAGCACTCTTTGTTATAACCAAATAACTCAATTTTTGTCTCATCAGTCCAAAGCACTTTGTTCCAAAATGAATCTGGCTTGTCTAAATGAGCATTTGCATACAACAAGTGACTCTGTTTGTGGCGTGAGTGCAGAAAGGGCTTCTTTCTCATCACTCTGCCATACAGATGTTCTTTGTGCAAATTGCGCTAAATTGTAGAACGATGTACAGATACACCATCTGCAGCAAGATGTTCTTACAAGACTTAGGAGGTGATCTGTGGGTTGTCTGTAACCATTCTCACAATCCTGCACATATGCCGCTCCTGTACATTTCTTGGCCTGCCAGACCTGGGTTTAACAGCAACTGTGCCTGTGGCCTTCCATTTCCTGATTACATTCCTTACAGTTGAAACTGACAGTTTAAACCTCTGAGATAGCTTTTTGTAGCCTTCCCCTAAACCATGATACTGAACAATCTTTGTTTTCAGATCTTTTGAGAGTTGCTTTGAGGATCCCACGCTGTCACTCTTCAGAGGAGAGTCAAAGGGAAGCACAACTTGCAATTGACCACCGTAAATACCTTTTCTCATGATTGGACACGCCTGTCTTTGAGGTTCAAGGCTTAATGAGCTAATCCAACCAATTTGGTGTTGCAAGTAATCAGTATTGAGCAGTTACCTGCATTCAAATCAGCAAAATTACAAGGGGACTCACATTTTTGCACAGCCAGTTTTTCACATTTGATTTAATTTCATACAACTAAATACTGCTTCACTAAAAATCTTTGTTCAGAGTAAACACCCCAGATGGTCTTAGGAAATGAAACACATACCACTGTTACCTTTTTTGTTGAAAGTAGAGTCAATTATTATGCAGGCTGAGAGGGGTTCCTAAACTTTTTCATATGTATATCATAACCTAGAAAATATTTCCACAGGTGGTCAGTAGAGGTCAGTGAAGGTAAAGGAGTTTCAAGAACAGGCAGTTACTATTAAGACAATTAATGATCTCTGCAAGCAATAAAACTGTGGGAAGAAGATGCACTGCACCTCTTCTGGGATTGCCCAGTTGCGCAGTCACTGCTGGATGCACTGAACAGGAACTGGAAAAGTCGCTACGCAGAGACAGTTTCTCGCACCACTCGACACTCTGTGGACTGTTTTCCAGTATCCACTCAATGGAAGCCACCAAAGAGGCATGGTGTCTGATGTGCTCTGTGAAAGACGCTCTCTGGGTCGCCGGGGACTGCATAAAAGATGACAATCCAGGACTGCTGCAGATACACCCACAGCCTGATCAGAAACTACTCCATCCTGGACACTTTGAAGGATTGAAGTGATGCAGAAAGTGATGGAGGAGATCCCCAACCCTAACATAGGGAGGGCACAGGACTCATCTCTTATTCAATGGACTCAGAACCACTGTGTTTTAATAATGTATTGTAACTGATATAATAGATTGAAATAGATTGTAATAGTGTAACAGATTGTGTTTTTATATATATATTGTGGCGGATGACCGGGGCCCATCCCAGGCCAGGAGCCCCCTTCTGCCCTTTCGGCAGCACAACATCTTCCCCAGAACACTTGGTGGCATCAGGGCCACAGGCATGGAATTTTGGGAGTCAGCCCTGTTGGGCTCTGTGGCCACCACCAGGCGAAGCTGCACTGCCTCCTTTGCTCATATGGGTGGTTCTTCCGCCACACCCGGAAGTGCAGCCGAATGCAGGTCATCAAACACCTGGAGCGCTTCCGGGTGGGCTATAAAGGGAGCCAGCAACCACCACTTTGGAGCCAGACTCGGGAGGAGGGAGACAAGGCTGCCAGGAGGAGTGGAGAAAAAGAGAAGAATAGATGTGTGTTTGCTTTTGTGTTGTGCCTGAGGGACATGGGGAAGACATGGCCCCCAGGTGAAGAAAATAAACGTTTATTTGTTTTACATTTGCCTCCCGTGTCTGTCTGTGTCGGGTCGGCGCTCATATAGTGCCTTTTATCACAATATAAACATATAAACAAATAAATATCTATAAATAAAGTATACAATATAATAAGATAGTTAAAGATTGTATTATATTGTAGTGGATTATAGTCGATTGTAATCGATGACATAAATTGACATAGATTGCAATAGTGTACTAGATTTTGTTTTTACAGTACATATATATATATTACTTAAACATAGGTAAATAAAGTATATATTTTTTTTTAATTAATGCTATTAAAGACCTCCTTTATTAAAATATTGTGCCTTTTTTATTTTTTCCACATAGCTCATACCTCTCATTCCCAGTACCAGTCTAATGGCCCTTTCTCTGGATTTTCACCAACAATGTTCAGATAATCCTGATGTGAAGAGAAGCATGCTCACTGGGTTAGGTGTTTTTAACATCAGATGTAAACGGAAACAGTGGACTTGTGTATTATATGTAACTCTGGCCACACCATTAAGGCTACAATCCCATGTCAAACACGCGTCAACATCAATCTCCCCAGGATCACTTATTCTAAATTTCCAGCAAATCAAGTTAATGCCATATTGCGGAAACTGAAATATTTTAAGGCCATATAAACTATTTTGAAGCATGGAGAAAACAGTGAATTTTGTAAAATCAAACCAGCTAATAGTCTTTTAAGATTAATTGCACCATGTACAGTATTGTAAGGAAGTGAAATAACCAAAGACCTGACTGTTCAGTAGTCTAAACTGAGCAGACAGTTCCTTGAAATCCTGTTTTGAGCCACTGTCTCTTTATTGAGAAGCCATTAGGGAATGAAGCGATGCTATTAACAGACGCAATGTTACCGTTGATGTCAGCAGTATAGAGCACTCAACGAGGGCCTTCAGCACACTCGATGAGAAATGAAGTATGAAGCACCCACTGACCTCACACTCCTGGGGACTGACACTGCGCCTTCATTAGCAGAGCCACATTGACTCACATGTACTCACAGAGTTTCAGTGCACCTCATTGCTTTGCTCTCTTCCTTCTCCTCTTAAGTCCTGCTTGCCTGCATTTTTACCAAACAAGATATAATTTGGGCAGATCAACAGAATTAATTCACTCTTTCCATATAAAGCCTGAGCAGCTTTTCTCCTGCAGTAACTCATTTAATAATCTGAATGTTCCTGCACTCTGAGAGCAGAACTTGTGTTAAACTAGTTTCCTAATATAGGCTCTCATGTTTGGCAGTAGAGCACACAAATCAAAGGAAGAAGACACCAATACTGCCTCACTTTTCAAACAGATAAAAAAATCATAATCTAATTCCATTCTAGAAAATATCTTAGAGCGCCCCCTGTTGAGCTGCGGCAATTTCTAGATGGTTGCCATCGGTGGAAAATTTATAATGATGATTATAAAGTGTCAGCAGCATTGCTTTGTCTGAGCCTGTGGTCATGCAGACGGTCTAAAGGCCATGCCACATTACGCAACCTTTTCTGTGATTTTCAGTCGTAGCCTCCATTTACATAATCTTAGCGAGTCAGGGCAGTCAGTGGTGTGCTCCTATGCAGCCTGCCTTGTAATGTCACATACCTGGCGACTCACTCCAGACAGATTTGACTTTGACTTTAGTGGTAGGGGTGGGCTGTGTGAGCATGAGGCATGGCAAGCCATAAATATTCACCCAGAAGTGCAGTGCACATTATGCAGTGATGACGAATAAGGAGTTGCAGGTGATTTGGAGCTCACAAACTGAACAGAAGCTCATCTGTCTGATGCCTTGTGTTTTGCATGCCACAACAGAATGGAAAAAAGAAAACAGAGGGCAGAGATTGCAGCTGAACTCCCAGTACCCGTTAAACCTTCCTACAGTGCCAGCCCTGTCAAGGAGCACATTATTGGCTGTCACAAAAAGGGCCAAGCACGACTGTGCTGGAAGGTTGGCAAACAGTTGCTAAATGTGACATGCCTAGCGACTTTCAATCTTTAAATTGACAAGGTCCAACAATGAAATCAGCAACTGAAGTAGGCAAGTCTGAAATACCCCACGACTAGAAGCATCATAATGTGACATCAGCTTAAGACGTTGTACCGATGTTTTCCGTAGCCTTTTTACAGTCCCGCCATGAATTTTAAGGTGTAGTAAAGATAGGCAGCCTTGGCCATATGGATTAAAACATAAGCAGCACATTTCAAACAGAATGAGGCTAGTGAATGATTTTCTAATATTGTCCAGTTCTTAAAGTTAGTTCTTTTTAAGAAAATTAAATGTGTGGGGTGAAACACATGGTATAAAATAACAAATCCCTGACCACAGCGGTAATAACAGGACAGGGTGGAGTTTCTGGAACAGAGAACCAAGTTAAGAGAAGAATAAATGGAACTGCCCTACAACTGTCATGTTTTTATAGGACGACATGGAAGAAATAGCCTCCTGAATGTAGGATTTGGAGTGGAAACCATCCATTACACGATCTAAACTTGATGCTGTTGTGGTGGATGGCCAGCAGCTTATCCCGGTCGACATATCCAAGACGCTAGATGGCGTCTTCCCTGCAGCCTAGAGGTGCCCTGCATTTCCGCAGGGCATCATGGAAGATGGAGTTCGGCTTCACAGCCCTGCTGGGTGCTGTGGGTGCCGCCGTGTGAATGCTGCAGGGAGACAAGGGGATTGTTTCCCGTACAGACTGGAAGTACTCCCAAGTCACGGGGACGGAAGAACAGAAGTACTTCCGGGCTGAAGAAAAATATAACTGTTTATCTGACCCGGAAGTGCTATGGAATCACATGGACAGAAGGACAGAAGCACTTCCAGGTCAAGGACCATTTAAAGAACTATTCGAGTCCCAGCAAGCTGAGCCGGAGTTGGGAGGTAGAGTGACGGAGATGCTGGGAGGAGAGGAGGATTTATTGTATTTGTATTATTGATTTGTTTATTGTTTATGGTGGTGGAGAAGAAAATTAAATTACTTCTTAGTGCTTTTAAAACAGTGTCTGCATCTGTCTGTTGGGTTTCACAGGGCAACAGTGACGCCTAGCATCCACGTATTGACACTGTTTTATCAGGAAGTTTTTGATTAAGAAGTCTTTATAGAGCAGGGGTGCCCACACTTTTTCGGCTTGCAAGCTACTTTTAAAATGACCAGGTCGAAATGATCTACCTACATTAAAAATGATATATATATATATATATATATATATATATATATATATATATATTGTGAAGGATGGCCGGCCGTTTATCCCGGCCAATACCCCCAAGCCGCCAGGTGGAGCCCTTCTTGCAGCATGGAGGTCTCCAGAAGACCAGCAGGGCATCATGGACAATGTGGTTTTTATGCACAGCCCTGCTGGATGCCATGGGGGCCACAAGAGGGAGCTGCAGGGAGGACCGAGGACTTCTTCGTGCCCTATGACCCGGAAGTTCGTCACAGGAAGAGCGACGGGCTTCCGGGTTGAAGAGAAGAGCTTTTACCTGACCCGGAAGTGATTGAGAATCACATGGACTGGGGATTGGGAACACTTCCGGGTCAGGAGATATAAAAGGACTGTGGGAGCTCCCAGACGGGGAGCTGAGCTGGGTGGAAGGGTGGCAACGCGTCTGGGAGCTGGAGGATTGTAGTATTTGTGATTATTGTGAATTATATGAGTATTGTGGTGGAGAGTGTGCTTTGTGCACTGTGGAGATTTAATAAAGTCAGATTTTGGACTTTTACCTGGTGTTTGGAGTCGTGGACAGGGGTTCAAGGGAGTGAGAGCGCCCCCTATCTACCACA
>JANRMT010062806.1:85025218-85049600 GCA_026402145.1 Polypterus bichir lapradei
GCGATCGACGCATTGGGCACCTGTGTTATAGAGCAATAGGCTACAAGCAGTGTGATGTTCTATAAATGGCTATAAAGATAAAGCTACAATCAAAATGTCATGTGTTATTTGCGTGTTCGCCTCATGTTTGTTTGGAATTTCCTCAGGTACTCCAGTTTTTCCTTCATATCCCCAAAGCCTAGCCAGTGAGGATAATGGCAGCTGTATGACTGTGTGTGTGTTTAAGTGGGTTGTTCCTTTGTTGGCTTGGCACTATAATCAATCATGAGCTGGATTTAAGAAGTAGGCATATATGATATGATATGATAAATCAGACTGCAATAGTTGTTGGTCTCTTAGCTTATTTAGCCAATGTGAACACAACATACTGTAAGTCCATGCAGTATGGTGGCTGAGTCTTTGACTTCCCCCACACATCCTTAAGCAGAGTCTTTTAGAATAAATTGTGATTCTAAATTGACCATGACTGAGTGGCTGTAAGTGACTGTGCCTGAGTGAATTGATGCCCCATTCAGGGTTGGTTCCTGCATTAGGATGGATGCTGCCAGAATAGGCTCCAGCCCCTAAGACCCTGAAATGGATTGAGTATTTGACAATGTATGGGTGGACTAAATCCTTTTAAAAAGGGTTCCTTGAGTAGCTGATTTTTATGCTAAATCTGCTACTGTCAGACGTCTTTTTTATTTTATTGAATATATTATTGTCAGAGACTCCAAGCTTCAGACTTCTGGTTCTGCAGTCCGTCCAGTCACTGCCTGTATGCAGTTTGCATGGGCTCCACGTGTTGCTGACAGTTTTCCTCTGGAGATGTTAATGTAAGAGATATGTGGAGTCTGATGAGAAGGATAACTGGTTATATGCAGCCAGAAGCACCACTGGTGGACGCTATTGAGCTAAAGTCATTTTTTCTAAACTTTTCACTCATGTTTAATTATGTGGAGATCTTGATCACATATTCCATCTCAGTTTGAGCCTGCAAAGGGTCCCATTGCTGTGGACAACACCCCATCAGATTGCACTGTCAAAGAAAGGTAACAGTAACAAACAAAATGCTTATAGACCTGTAGACTTGACATGCATGTTATGAAAATCCGGAGAGATTTGTACTCAGTCACCTCAGACCTGAAAGCAGCATTGGTTCAGGCAACTTGATCTATAAGCCATTCGAGGCCTGCTCTCATCTGAGTAAGGCAGGAAGCTATGTGAGGATCACATTTATCGACGTCCCTAGTGCACAGCGCCTAGTTCCCTGCAGCACTTATTGCCAGAGATAGGTTAAGGTCCTTGAAGGAGGACACCCCTTAGTGTCTCAGATTACTGATTATAGACTTTGTCAGGCTGCAAAGCTATGTTATGAAAATAAGTGATTACTAACATACAACAGTAAGGCTGCTCATACTGCGGTCTTCAGCCAGAGGATAGAAACAGAGGTGGTCCAAGCATATACAGTACTTTTGGGTGGCACTCAAATACAGATCTGGAATGAGATATAAACACTAAAGCCATATACAGAAAGGGCCTGAGATGAGTGTATTTCCTTGAAAGCTCAGGCCCTCATATGTCGGTAAAACATTTTTGTATATGTCAAGTGCCATCAGTCTTTGGTTGCAAGTGTGGTCTTTTGGGGGCAGTAGCATAAAAACAGAAGAAAACATATTAGAATCAGGAAGACCAGCTCTTTAGTGGGCACCAGTCTGAATGTTCTGGAGACAGAAGCAGAGCAAAGGACGTTGGCGCTTATGAACTTTGCATGACACCCCGGTCAACCTGTGTTGCACCTTTATCACATTGCTAACTCTACCATGGTGCCCCAGGCAGGGCCATTGGAGGTACGTTTCACCAGCTGTCATTAGGTGTCACAGCATAAGATCTGTCTATCTATAAGGTTAGGCTAATCATACATTCTAAATTGTTCCCTTGTGAGTCAGGATACTGGACTGGTGCCCTGTCCAGGGTCGATGCTGCAGGGATGGCCACCATCTACCTGCGACTATGAATTGGATAGGCTGCTTAGAAAATGGATGGGTGGATGGAGAAATGGATGCCCTTGTATTTAGTAACTTCATAAGGGTGGTGCAGTCTAACATCCAATCTGTTGTCGTTAGCAATTCATATTTTAGTCATCTTAACATAAAGGACGTTGTGTAAGGTTCTATTTATGTTTTAACAGCCAACTTAATATTAGTTTTTCTATATCTCTCTGTTATAAAAGGAAATCTTGAGACAAGACTTTTTGTCAGGAGATTTTTTCAAGTCACGCTCTTGGTCTACTCAGCTCTCATTCATGTGAATGCTTTTGTCAGACACAGTTCCTGCGCTCTCAAAAATGTTACGTTTTTCTCTTTTAAAGTTGTTTAAGAAAAGTCCTCAGCTTCATCCTTTAAAGAAGCTTTTCTGGACAGTATTTTTAGACATACAATCTATTTATTTCCTTCGATGTGATCCTTTTATGGACAATAATTTTATACGTTCAAGATGATACGTCAACGACTAAGTGAAGAAGAAAGGGCAGCTTGCCGAAAAGAGGCCCAGAAGCAAAAAAAAACAAAACAAAAAAAAAAAAGCAAAAAAGAACAATAATAATCTAAGTGCAAATTTGGAAAATAAGGAAAGTAATAATCAGCCCAGACCAAGTGGAATTGAAAACCGAACAGGTTCAAGCAGGGTCGGAAATAAAAGACAAAGAGTAGAAGACAAAGTAGAACGTCGTAAAGAGGTTCAAAAACATGCAGAGCAAGTTAGACATTATGAAAGTACTAAAATTCGAAAGTATCAAAAAAACAGATAGTAAAGTAGGCATTAGCGCTAACAAAAGTAAATTATTACTCAGTGAAATAACGGAACAGCAAAAAACGATTGAATATATAGACATAGGTGATATCACAGAAGTATGTAGATATTGTTTGGCTTTAAAGTTTAAGTCGGAGACTTGTAGATCATCTAATTCGTGTTGCCATCAGGGAAAAGTAGTGTTTCTTCCCAATGAAGAGGCGTATCCACGAGAATTAAGATTTGTTGTTTGGTGAAAGTGAAATCCACAAACACTACAGGCAAAATATCCGCATCTACAATAATCTATTCGCAACCGCAACATTCAGTGCTCAAAACGTAGATTTACACAATTCAGGACCATACACTATGAGAATCTGTAGTCCCACAACAATTAAAGCTACTACAACTTGAATTTCAAAGAAGCCACAATTCAGTCAGGTTTATATTTATGATCACGGAGAAGTGATGCAACATAGAATCGAACGAGTTAAATGATCGGACGCATTAGAAATTCTACAGTCATTAATGGATACAAATCCATATGTCCAAAAGTATCACACTTTACACGAAATTCATCTGCAATATATGGACAAAGAAGTTTTCTTGGATTTTTATATGAATCCGAAAGATCATGGTCGCAATTACATGTGACAAATTCTCAGCCGAAATAGTTTCATATTTTTGAATTAATATTTTTAACTATGGTTATTTACTCGCTGTAATGTAAAATAGTTCTATTATGCGTATGTAACAATTCCCATGAAAATAACAATCTGTTTAAATTGTACATCCACTTCCCCATACGCGAGCGGCAGAGCTGCCAAGTGGCTAGTGCGTAGCACCCGCCCAGGGGTTGGCGAGCAAAGTGTGCAGGGGACAGAGCCCCGTAGTTATCTTACATGTTTAAGTGATCACTATCACAAAGCACTTTACAAAGAAATTCACAATAAATTGCAATTAGCCTAAGTTTAAATGCATTGTTTCCAAAATTATCAGTGGATATAAAAATGATTTGAATATGGTGGTTAATGCAGTTACTAACAATTGGAGTTGTTTGGCGCACTTTAGCAAGGCAGCTCCAAAGTCAAATCCTACTTTATAAACAGATTACATTGCCCTGCCGTATACATATTGTCATGTATGATGATTCAAAAATGGGACAGTGATGTTTTACTCACTATTTGGCAGAGTCATTAAGTTGATATTCACGGGATCGGTTAAAACATTCCTGGATTCCAGAATCCCCCCAGAGTCTCATCATCGCCGTAAGCAGCTCAGGAGAGAAGGGCTCTGTGTCCTCCATTCGACTGACCACATCGCAAACCATCTTGGCGTCGGCCTGAAGAAAAAAAAGGATGGCAGTGAGTAAGTTGGAATTTTCAACACACCACTCTACCTGGTAGCAAAAGGTTCATGAAAATGAGCAAAGGCTGATGCACAGTATGGAAGAAGGTATTAAAATTAAAATTACCAGGGCATGTGTTGATACCTCAGATTGTTTTACATTTGTTGATTATGCAAAAAATATACACTTTAGTAGGTTTAAGCTACTTTTCCACCCCCTGGAAGAACTTACTGAACGTCAAAGCCCACGTCTACATAAGCTAAACCTCACCACACTTCAGAAGGCATTCATAAACGAGTGTTGTCTCATTTTTCATGTAAAAGTTCCAAATATTGTCATAAATATATTGTCAATGTAAAAATCTCTGAAAGTGCAGTGTGGCCCACCTATTTATCACCCGGTCCCTGCAGATGTCTTCCTTGATGGTACATCAGCACTAAACACATTGAGTTCAGTTAACTCGGGCTCATCATAGTTGAAGACAGGCTTACTGAAAGCACTGCACTGCAAATGAAAAAAGGCCATTCAGTCCATCAGAAATTGTGAAGTTCTGGATTATGTCCCCCTGTTGAGGACTACAGAGGTTCAAGTGCCATAGTCTCAGAGAAAGACAGGCCCATGGCTAACTATAGTGGAGTTTTTCTCAGGTTTATTTTTCAGGAGCGTCACTGAACAAATGGTATAGAAACAGAGAGGTGAATCCTTAAGGTAAGCTGATTTGTATTTTCTTTTAAATAAGATGACTTTTTTTTAAGTATTATCATACATTCGTGTTTTCAGTGTTGTTGGAAAGCAGCAGCGTGTTACATGTTGGTCAGTCATTATGCAAGTAAGAATTTCCTTGTACTCTGTATACGTGGCAATGCTACTAACTTCTATAGGGTGGTCCAGATCTAATTATGCAATTTTCATTACACTATAACTTATTAAGTTTATTACATAGAAAATGTAAAAAAATCCTGGCCTGTCGAGAAGTGTGCAAACTGATGACATGAAGAATCGTCTTCGTGCCGAACTGGAATCGTCCCCGCATAAATCAAAGTCATCCAGACGATCTGGATCTGCATAATTAGATCTGGACCACCCTATACTATTACTGCTGCTAGTATTTACTGTTGTTTATATGATAAAATGTGCCAAGTACAGCATATACTCACGTATAAGTCGGGCCTTGAAACCCGAAAAATCGATCATAAAATCAGACTCCGCCTATTCAAAAATGCGACACTTAAATTTTTTTTTTTTTACATCTTCTGGCCGCCTCCAATCTTGCTTCAGTTTCTCAGATGCATCAAATTTTGTTACCAATTTCTTTCACTACTTCAACAAAGTTTAATTTCAAACCAACTTCATATTTTCTTCTGATCGCACACTCCATCGCAGATAATGGATGCTCTTACGATAAAGGTGTATGAGGGTGTCAGACTCACAAAACAGTGAAAACGTTGCTTCGGTATTACCGTGTGGTCACGTAGGCTCAATAGAGAGAGAGAGATAGAGAGGTTAGGAGCACACGCTGGTACAGCGCATTGCCGCACGGACATAGAAATAAAGGCAGTGTGCTCCGTGGTTACTCTCTCAGGTGAGCGATAGCATATCATAATCCCTTGTACCAACAGCGTGAGTTTTCCGCATTCAACTTATATGAGCGACATTATAAAATACCAGAAATTATAAATCCCGACTTATCCGTGAGTATATACGGTAATTAAATCTCAACGTCCATCTTCCATAATACCTGTGTTATATGGATGGGACAAAGAATGAACGATGATGGCAAGAAAAGATATATAGTTTGTGTCGTTTTAGAACTCTTTATATTAAAATTTCTTTTTGGAAATTAAATGTCAAAACATTATACATTGAGGTTATATATCACTTTAATGCATTTTAGGAAAAAAAACAGTTGGGGGCCATCAATTAGCCCAAATGCACATCTATGGGAGGAAAACCTGAGTAAAAATCAATCATACAAGGAGAACATTGATCCTCCACACAGACAAAAAACATGTGTGAGATTAAGCCCAGGATGTTGGATCCAGCATAATATGACCACATTAAAAACTGTTAACAAAAATAAAAAAAAATATCGGAAAGGTTGTTTATACTTATTAAGACTAAACTGCATGACCTGACAGCTGTCACCCATGTGGCTTTTTCTGGACCCATTAGATGGTTACAGGGAGCACACCTGATGAAGTGACCCCCTCATGGAATGACCACTTCATGTCACCACACACTCATGCACACCGGACCATGTGGTCTGACAGGCTTATTATCCCTGTGATGTGGCAGAAGACCAAAATATTAAGAGACAACCTGCATGGACACGGGAACAATGTGCAACTTCACACACACTATGCCTGAGCCTGCAATCGAGCCCATGTCCCTGGAGCTCTGAGCTACTGTGCGATCCCCTGTGTTAGATAGTACATAATGATATGGTTTCCATTAATTGACGGAGTTCTTATGGGTAACAGCAGGTAGCCGTCAATCCTCAGTGTAATTAAAGTGGGATGATTATAGCAATAAAGTGCTGCTTACCTTCATTTTCCGGATCAGAATAAGAAATGCAGAAGCACCCCACCTTCTGTCCAACCATTCACCCACCCAGCACAACATCAAGATGCTCGGGTGTGTTTGCAAAGCAAGTTAGTGAGTGATGCGGACTGATCTCACTGGCTACAGTCCACTTACTTACATTCTGCTGCTCCACCACACCTTTATTTCCATGATGACTGGTAGGTGGACCACTCATCCAGCAAAAGGGTTGTGCACCTTTCTTTATCTGGTCTTTCCATATTTAAAGTGTTCCAGAAAAGTGCTCAGAATGAACAGACATAGAGTCGCTCATTGGTTACTTTCAAAAGTGGAACATGTCCAATTATTTTTTTAACTGTCAAGATCCCGATGCGCTGAATATAAACTTTAGAGCAGTTACAGAAGGTATGGGCAGTTGAGTATCATGTAACTCAATCGAAGAGTCCAAGTATATTTAATTAGCAGACGCCCTCAGAGGCTGTTTACATCAGATATGCACTGAAGTGTCTGATCAAGAATGAAGCACAAGGAACCAAAAGAACATGGACACATCAAAGGAAGCGATTCACATGCTACTTACTGTTAACAAGTCCAAACTGCCAGGACACGTAAGATGACATATGGATAGGTACAAATATAAAATGGCTTGTGAAACTTTCCACAGGCGGCAGAGAAGCTCATACACTGTAAATCGACAGACCATCACACATCAATCCCACCCATGTATGCATTATGTGATGCTGTATTGAACCACTATGAAGTTTATAATCAGGCCTAGCATTAGAACCAGAAAGTGAAGCCACAGGATGTCTGATTGCAGTCCCACCAGTCCTGAGTAGGTCTCATTGGCATCTGGGTCTCTACAGAGTGTTATGAGATTCGACTGCAAAATCCAATACGTAAAAAGAGGATGAGAGTGATTAGCCCAACGATGTTATCTGCTTTCTGCCACAACTAGATTTGAAAATGTATTTAAATATGGGGGGTGTATCTTGGATTTAAAAAAGAAAACTGTTTTTTCCCCCTACATTTGTTTCTGGTTTCCAGTTGAGAGGCTTACTTGCATTTCTCCTACAGACTAGTGACAAACTACACACAGTGAACACCATACATTAAATTCCACTTGAATCACCAGTATGGGCCGCATACGTATATAAGAACACGCACTGGGGTGCTTATGCAGGCATCAGTAAAAGTGGCTGCTGATTAGCTTTAGGTTTACGTGATATATATAGAATTTATTTGAGAGTTTCACCTTCTGTCAAAATCCTCGCCTAACTGGACTTCATCTTGTAGCCATGAATGAAAAGCAGCAATCCACCATGGGCAGGATGCCACGCTGTTAACTGTTAAGAGCCACAAGTGCAGGGAGTCATCATAACATTTACATAAACTCATGGGTACCTACTCCAAATATTATCAGTAGCGGTCCTAAATCCCTTAAAAAAAAAAACAAAAAAAGTGGTGGAACAAGAGTGGCTGACACATCCCATACAGGCTGAGGAGTGCTGATCAGATTCTCCTATAGTTGGAGTGGATTAAACCAAATGAGGCAGCAGAGCATTCAGCGTTTGCTCCTAAAACGTGTATTTACACTGGTCCCACTCTCACTCATGCCTTCATCTTTCAAATGGTTTATCTTTAAATCGGCAGCAAACGGTAGTGAAGACAAATGGCGTGGATTTCTATGCAAGAAAGTCTACTTTCATAACCAAAGTTGGCCATTTCCTTGCACCTGTCAGTGAGGGGTGCTGCTTCAGCAGACCAATATGTGCAACCATATTAAGCCGTAGCAGTTAAATGACACCTAAATGGGTCAACTGGGAGACTGTGAGCAAGCCATTGGAGCTTTGGTGTGTCCAGGCTTTCAATCTATTTCATTAACTTGCTTATTCCAGTTCCAGGGCCGCGGGGAGCCTAGCATAGCAGCATCAAATACAAGACAGGGACCAGCGCAGTGCACGACACCAGTCCATCACAGGGCCCCCTCACATAGTGCAGATGTATAGTTACCAGTCCTGACTATCCCACTTCTTCTTCACCATCCTCTTCCTCTGTATACTCTCCTGTACTTCCCCCTTTCACAACCAGGTTTCCTTTTTCTCCTTCCTCTTTCCAGATGTCACATCAAGCACCCTTCTTGCTGTCACCCTTACTACATCTGCTGTAGTTTCACAACTGTGTGGTAACTCTTCACTACCACCCAGTGCCTGTCTCACCTTCTCCCTAAACCTCCCATCCTCTTTATAGCTGTCCTTACTTCCTTCTTGTTAATCCATTGCACTTCCTGAGTCACTATCTCCACATCATCCAACCTCTCTCTCTCTCTCTATTTATAAGCCTCTCAAAGTACTCTTTCCATCTTCTCAACACACTCTCTTTATCCTTTATCACCCTAACCTGCTGCACATCTTTCCCAGCTCGGTCCCTCTGTCTAGCCAATCAGTACAGGTCCTTTTCTCCCTCCTTAGTCTCCAACCTCTCATACAACTCATTATACGCCTTTTCTTTAGCCTTCGCCACCTCTCTCTTCACCTTGCGCCTTATCTCCTTAAACTCTTGTCTACTTTCTGCGTGCTGTGAGGATGTGGGAGGACCCACAGGAAAACCCGACAGATCACACATACTGTAGAACATGTAAGCACTACACAGAGAGTGACCAGGCCAGGATTTAAAACCTGGTTTCTAAGCCTGTACAGCAAAGGCGCTAACATCTGCACCACAGCATTTCACAGCAAATCAAATGTTTGATGATATGAAATATTTATAAGTAGGAAAAATATTTTGTTATGAAATCAAATATGGTGCCTCATAAGCAAATGATATTGTAATACAAATATACTGCAATCCATGTGAGAAATCAAGCCACTGGGAATAAGGCCCTAGTCAGTGGAGTCCATTTTAATGATTCCCGCCTGGGAGTATTGATTAAACCTGCTGCCACTAAACGACACTCAGGAGGCTTTTGATGTGTGGCCATTTTAAAAGATAAAGATGATTAAAGAGCCAAGTCTGAAAAAAGACACCTCATCCTCATCTTTACTTCTTTCCGCCTGTAAGCGTGATTCTTTTATAGTTCAGCCTCCTCCCTGCCGAGATCTGGGATGAACGCCTCATTGCTTTGATGAAATTAGACTTCATTCAGGTATAGGGATCACATCATCCATCCAGTCATCCATCTCCTAACCTGCCTATCAACTTCAGGGTAGCAGGGATATCCTGCCATGCCCATCCTTGTCTATCACAGCAACGGTTCACCATTAAAGAGTCATTCTAGTGACAGGACACAGGGGAGGTGACTGAAATCATAAAAAGCAATCAAGGAAAACATTAACACAGTGAGGAAATCATTCAATATCCTGCTTGTGTTCTAGTGCAAAAGTTGACTTCCTATATCTCTACAGCTAATGTGAAATCTCCATCTGTCAGTTTAATGTACTTGATTTGTTCATTACAGCGTGATGGGAAGATGTAGCCTAGCAAGGCAGTCCTGGGCACAAGGCGGCAGCAGCAGCAGCAGCTAACAATGGATGTGCTGCCACATGTGTGAATCCACACTGGCTGTATGTAAGGAGCCAGAGCCTGTTTGACTGCCACCGCCACCTTAGGCTGTCCTCT
Organism: Polypterus bichir lapradei; assembly: GCA_026402145.1. Lineage (NCBI taxonomy): Eukaryota > Metazoa > Chordata > Cladistia > Polypteriformes > Polypteridae > Polypterus > Polypterus bichir. The sequence continues at coordinate 85,035,495 of JANRMT010062806.1, forward strand.
CAGTACTCCACCTGATGGCCTGAGAGAGCTCTGGAGGTGCAGTGAGGTGGCGTTATGGTGGTGTATTGAAAAAGTCATCTAGGACACTTTTGATGTGTGGCCACTACCTGTTTGATTGGGCCGTTACCAACAGAGAGAAAGTCGCTCTAATAAATGGATAAACAGGTAGATAAGAAAGTAGATAGATAGATAGATAGATAGATAGATAGATAGATAGATAGATAGATAGATAGATAGATAGATAGATAGATTACTGGATTTGGTGATTCTGATTTTTTTTTATTCTGTTAGCTCATCTTTTTTTCCTTATACTTTTTTTCTAGTAAATGTATCTTAATGTGTGTCTGTGTTTCTGTTTCAAATCTAGGGAACAATCCTCTACTTCATTATAAAATCCAAGCCACTCCAGGACCCTAATTTACTGTAGATGGTTGGCCTTGATATTTCTAGATAGATAGATAGATAGATAGATAGATAGATAGATAGATAGATAGATAGATAATATTTTATTAACCCATGATGAAAAAGTCATAATTGTGTTACTATCTTTTACCACCAGTGACAAATATTTCCCTGCCTTAGCTCTCTCTGGCCTTTAATACAGCATAGGAGAGTGCGCTCCTTCATTCTGCCACATCATGGCTCATTGTTACCGATCACAAAAAAAAAAACACTTGACCTTAGAAAAAACATCCACACAACACCACTGCTTTAAGATGCAGCCTTTAACCAGAATGTTCACATTTATGCTTGATGCATCTGCGCCTGTATTTATCAAGTGTTTCAGAGTATAGAAAACAGTCCTAACTGGTTCAAACTTCTCAGAGTGGTGAAAATTTGGCCCTACTTTTAGAACTCGGAGTAAAAGCATTTTATCAGTTTTCCTAATTTAGGAAAGTTCTCCTAACTTCACCAGGATTTAGGAGAGCACGTGAGGTGTCCTAACTCGCTAGGGGCTGCCAGAAGATGATGTTCAGGCAGAGATTGGCACACACATCCCGGGAAAGGTGAAATGTTTTGGAAATTCTAGACAACAGTGAACTTGTAACAAGATGTTGATTTGAAAGTGATAGAATAATATTCATAACAAATCTTGTTTGTTAAATGATCAATCCATCTACACAGAAAAGCCACGTACTGTGAGCTAAAATGAAAGTGTTGGTAATGTTTTGGCCACAGGGAAAATACAGCTTTCCAATAGCAATGATTTGGGTATCACACAACAGACTATGGGCGGCATGGTGGCGCAGTGGGTAGCGCTGCTGCCTCACAGTTAGGAGACCCGGGTTCGCTTCCTGGATCCTCCCCGCGTGGAGTTTGCATGTTCTCCCTGTGTCGGCATGGGTTTCCTCCCGGTGTTCCAGTTTCCTGCCACAGTCCAAAGACATGAAGGTTAGGTGTATTGGCGATCATAAATTGTCCCAAGTGTGTGGGCTGGTGCCCTGCCCGGGGTTTGTTTCCTGCCTTGTGCCCTGTGTAGGCTGGGACTGGCTCCAGCAGACCCCCGTGACCCTGTAGTTAGGATTTAACGGGTTGGATAGGATAATGGATGGATGGACAACAGAATATTTCTTGAATTTTGCATCAAACCTGGAATACCCTTACAATATGTGAGTTAATCCACAGATTATACATCTCCCCATGACTCCTTGTGAGCTAATATTAAAGCAAGGTGCATTCATGCAAACTGGCACACACATAAAGTTCATTGCCCCTCATATGGATGAGCACACATATAGGGATTGCAAGAGATATCACAGAATCAACACACGGCTTTTCATGGGTGCAAACTGTACTGTATTAATCTTGATATTGTTGTGATCAAGTGGCAACAATTACTAGCAGCTCAGCACAGTATCCTACCTTATTATGTTGTCCTGCTTCTTCTTCCCTTATTATTATTACTAGGGGGTTCGCCCCCTGCTTGCTTTGCTCGCCAACCACCCTGGCCTGTGCTACGTGCCAGCCACTTCACGCCTCTGCCACTTGCGTTGTAAAGTCTAAAGTAGACGCAGTCCTTCCTCTGAAACCCCCTTTTAAACGGTGATACAATGGGAAACAAATACAGTTTTTTTTTACCTCCTCTTTGCTCGATCAGCTGCTGGCTTGCTGTCGCTGCCATACTGCATGATCTGAATCTCGTGCAGCGCTTTGAACATTTAAAAGCCTGTAGAGCAGCTGTCCTACTCTTTGTCTTTTATTTCTGGTCCTGGGCGTGGTTAAATCTTTTGGCACAAAGTCTCGTCTCGCAGGACGTGAGTTCTTGATATTTTTTAGTTTATAATTTAAAAACCGAATAAGTATCTGAAAATCTAACAACATCACATTAAATTCTGAAAAGAATGATACCAAACATATATATGTAGGTTTTAAAATAAGCCCAATTTAAAGCGTGACATAAAAACGTCACATAAAATCGTTGCACAAAATTGTTGCACTTTTAGGCTTAGGATTATATATATATATATATATATATAGAGAGAGAGAGAGTAGATTATTATTATCTTTGTGGTGAAGCCTTAGCATTAGTAACAGTAGACTTCAAAACATCATCATGAGTGGCAATTTGTGTCAAATGGTGCCGTAAAATGAATACAACATTAATTCTGAAATGTTAATTCCTACTTTTAGCTGGGACTGGGAGCAGGATGCTTTGTAAATACTTGTCATGGCCTACTCTGACGTGGGACAAATTCTTATCCTAGTGTAACTTTTAGTGCAATTTCTAGGAGTGATTCTGAGACGCTTGATAAATATGGGCTCTGATCTCACATTTACACAGACAGTTCTCTGAAACGATCAGCACACATGAAAGAACATCACCCAGAAATAGCGAGATATCACGGACTGTTAAAATAGAGGACAGCATGTGGTCCGAGTAGATGACTACTTGTAGACCTGCTTGGTTGTGACATGAAATGAATGAGAGTGATTTAAAAACATCCAAAAAGCCGTAACTGATGTATGGACAGACCTCACAGAAGAATGGTCTCGGGCTGGTCAGACTGATATGATAATATGTACAGTAATCAATTTTTCATACCAATTTAAGAACTACATCACTTCTGAATGTGGCTCTCTGTTCTCTTTCATTCCATCTTCATCTTTTTACATGGAATCCAGTCTGTGTCAGAAATATCTATAAAGCAGACATCTGGCAGTCTAAAGGTAACCAAGCAAGGGTAGTGCTTACTACCCCAAAGGAAAGAGGTGCAATATCGGGGTAGAGAAAGCATGGCACCACCCCTAACAGAAGGCCCCAGATCCTAAGAGATATGAGGTTGCTGCTGTGACCATCACATGTGTGTGCCCCCCATTGTATGAGGTCTCAGTGGTCTCAAAGTCCTGACCACGGTGGCCTTACATGGAAGCCACCAAATGACAGCAGTTTAAAGAAATGTAATTTTTTGCAATGTGATATGAAAAAGGCAGCACAGTGGCACAGTGGGTAGCGCTGCTGCCTCACAGTAAGGAGACCTGGGTTCACTTCCCAGGTCCTCCCTGTGTGGAGTTTGCATGTTCTCCCAGTGTCTGCGTGGGTCTCCTCCCACTGTCCAAAGACATGCAGGTTAGATGGATTGGCAATCCTAAATTGTCCCTAGTGTGTGCTTGGTGTGTGTGTGTGCGCACCCTGTAATTAGGATATAGCGGGTTGGATAATGGATGGATGGGTGATATGAAAAAAGAAAATACTGTACTGTATATCAGGGGTGCCAACACTTTTTCGGCTTGCAAGCTACTTTTAAAATGACAGGTCAAAATGATCTACCCACATTAACAATGCTATATATATACTGAGTACCAGAGGTGGGTAGTAACGAGTTACATTTACTCCGTTACATTTACTTGAATAACTTTTTAAAAAAATTGTACTTCTAAGAGTAGTTTTACTGCACCATACTTTTAACTTTTACTTGAGTACATTTGTGAAGAAGAAACGCTACTCTTACTCCGCTATATTGTGCAACACTCAAATCGTTACTTTTTTTTCCATTAGATTAAGTCTGACAGACAATTTTCAATCTGCTTTGTGTAGCATATGCTGTAAAGTTGCACACATGCCTTCTATTGCGTCTCCAGCTCTGACGCGAGGTTTTGGATGTTCCCCAAATCAAGACACTGCAGCTTTGAGGACAGATGTTGCATTTTTCGTTTGAAAGCATTAACTGAGCTAATCATATTGACCATGGTTTTCTCTTTTCCTTTCAGTTGTAAATTAAGCTCATCCAACATGTTGGTCAGATTGGAAAAAAATGCCATGTCTAGCGGCCATTGATCGTTATTAAGTTGCTTGTATTCTGCATGTTTGATGACAAGGAGAAACTCCTTTTTCTCCGGCCAGGGGTCTTGAAATCTCAGCAGGAATTTCTCCCAAGCCATCTGTCTCAACGAAGGCCTCTTTTATCATCTCTTCATCTTGGAAGGACTTCTTATGCTTAATGATCGAGTGACTCACCCGGAACGATGCTTTGGTGTGTCTGCCTTTGCTTTTGAATTCAGCTGAGTGAAAAATGACGGCTGTCCGATTAACTGCGATTTTAGTTCCCTCTCCTTTCTCTTTCTCACATTGCTTTTCGGAAGGAATTCAGTTTCGTAGTTTTTATGAACAGTTCGAAAGTGCCTTTCCACATTTTCCTTCTTTGGAATAGCAATGATAGATTGACAGATCAGACAAACGCACTTCAATTGTGACATTGTGAGAGAAAAAATCCTCTTCCAATTCCACATCCAGCCCATAAACAACAATTTTTTTTTTTAAATCTCTTCTTTAGTCGATACAAATTGGAAGGCTAACTAGATCACAGCCGGAGTTTTGCAGTAGCTCGCATGTTTGATCGTGCGTGGAGGATGAACGGTGTGTTAGAAGAAAAGAGATCTCAGACTGGCCTGTATGTCAATCAAGTGGCAAATGCCATAGGGAGGATATATGATAGATTAACGTTTAAAAAAAAAATATTTTGAATGCAATGCAATCTACCTGCACTACCTTTCCAAATTACCGGTCAATCGCGATCGATGCATTGGGCACCCCTGCTGTATATGATCCCTCTTAAATCAATTCAGAGTCACTACTGGTTAAGGCCAAAGCAAATCCCACCATCAATGTTGGAGGAACAGGAGTGCGGCAGAGGGAGAACATGCACATTTCACACAGACATCAGCTAGTGTAGATACGGGGGAACTGAACCTCAGGCACTGGATCCATGTAGCTGCAGCACTAACCAATATGCTATCATATATTTTGTTCAGTTTGACTTAAAATATTTCTATATTGTGCCCTTCATGGTAGACTAACGTGGAGTAGTGTGCAGGTTATGCAAGGCAGCACACAGACTCTCAACTAACACAGAAAAATAAACAGAGCACCGGCATATAGTCCTGCAGACACCCAGGTGCACTTGCCACACGATTAGCATGCACATTCATTATTGGGTTAAAGAGCAATTAGCGCTTTAGCAGCAGCTTGTTTCTCTCCCCCAGGACCCGGCGCCCACTGTGCCTGACCTTAAAATTTTGCCCTGCCCCAGCAGGCGGCTTTTCTGGAGTCTCTCGACCCCTAAGCCATGGCATTCACATGAAACTGCAGAGCATTTCCACCATCCTTATGCACTGGAGAGCTATCTCCGGCAAAGCCTTCATTTAATGAAGATCGCATTAATTTTTCAAGCCAAAAATATCCTGTAGAGCTCCCTGCATTGGCCCCAACCCACCGAAACACCTCCAAATGGTCTCGATGAGAGGGAGAGAGAAAGACAGTGTGTGTGTGTGTGTGATTGTGTGAGTGTGTGTGAGGCAAGCTGAAAGGTAAAAAATAGAAGCTTTTCTAACAGCCAATGGCAGGCCTCAAAAAAAAAAAAAAGCTTCAGGCGGCTCTCAGTGACGTCTGGAACCACAAGATTAATTCTCATCACACACTTCACGGTGAAGCTACTGCTTAATTAGTCGTATTGTAAGAGCATCGGCACTAGCCTGGTGAAATCCCATGCACTCGCCACAACTCTGGGCAGCTTCTAGTGGCACGTCCAAGAGCTTCACTGCTTTGAATAGCCAGGAATTGACCACGTGCAAACATGAAATACACATTAATAGAGAAGAGCGCAGTCAGCATTCAGGGAACATTTAAACTATGTAGTGTGAACATAGTCTGGGAAAGTTATATATAAAAATATCGAGAGCGTTCAAGAATCTCTTACATGTAACAGTGAACAATGTCCAAGAGTCTCCTACAGTTCTGACCCTTTTCAGAAAACGTCTTCAGGCATATGGGAATGCTGACAATGAAATTGCTACTAATGTCCAAGACACGTAATACCAGACAGAGCACGTACTCCAAGAATGTTTACTGATTGTGTCCAATGACCTGACAGTGAACCAGAAAACTGACAGTTTAAAACTTTTCTATGTAGAGGATTAAATATCCTCGAACACAGTGAAGTACAGAGTAGCGACAATCTCCAGGAATCTCACATTAGTCTAGAACTGGCAATGTCCAGGAATGTTGTATATGAACTGACTGATAATGTCCAGGATATCTTATTTTGTATGCAGCAAGTGCTCACAACTTCAAAAAATCTCATACATCAGAGAATACTAACAATACCCAAGGATGTTTTCTCCTAGAGAACTGACCACGTCCAGGGAGCTAAAATAATATACCAGAAAACGGACAATCTCTAAGAAATCTTTTAGAGTACTGAAATGTCCTTGAATCTCTTCTATAACAGTGGTGATAATGTCCAGCAAATAACAAGCAATGTCCAGGAAGCCCAAATATAGTGAAGTACTGTGAATGTTCCGAAATTGTACTTGTAGCAGAGCAGTGACAATGTCCACTAATCTCACTTTAGTGGGCAACTGGCCATGTCCAGGAAGTTGTTCTTTAGACAGCTCACTTACAGTATAGCAGAGAAGTGGCAGTCTGCAGGGATCTCATATGAGCAGAGAATTGGCAATGGCCAGAATTATTGATTAGGAAATTGATGACAATGTGTAGGATTTGTAACATGTCAGGGAGTCCTCACACATAGAACTCGTGACAATACCTTATATTTTGTATCAGAGTACTGACTGCGTCCAGAGGTCTAAAATATACCAGAAAAGTGACAGTATCTAAGAATCTTACACATAATTGAGTATTGAAAATCTCCTACTTTACAGAGTACTAATAGTGTCCAGCAAAAAAAAAGAACCTAGAAATGTCCAGAAAGTCCAAATATAGTGAAGTACTGTGAATGTCTGGAAATTCTACTTATAGCAGAGAATGGAAAATGTCCAGGAGTCTGACATTAGCTGGGAATTGGCCACATCCAGGGATGTTATTCTTTATGTACTCATCTTGAGTACTGTGTGCAGTTTTGGTCTCCAGGCTACAAAAAGGACATAGCAGCACTAGAAAAGGTCCAGAGAAGAGCGACTAGGCTGATTCCAGGGCTACAGGGGTTGAATTATGAGGAACGGTTAAAAGAGCTGAGCCTTTACAGTTTAAACAAAAGAAGATTAAGAGGTGACATGATCAAAGTGTTTAAAATTATGAAGGGAATTAGTACATTGGACTGTTATTTTAAAATGAGTTCATCAAGAACACGGGGACACCATTGGAAACTTGTTAAGAGTAAATTTCGCACAAACATTAGGAAGTTTTTCTTTACACAAAGAACGATAGACACTTGGAGTAAGCTACCAAGTAGTGAGGTAGACAGTAAGACATTAGGGACTTTCAAAACTCGACTTGATGTTTTCTTGGAAGAAATAAGTGGATAGGACTGGCGAGCTTTGTTGGGCTGAATGGCCTGTTCTCGTCTAGAGTGTTCTAATGTTCTAATGTTATACAGGTGTGCCCTGACAGTGTATATATCACGTCCAGGAATGTCATTATTGCAGTACAGATCTGCTACATTGCTAAGTAACTGTAAAGTGTAGCATTTACCTTTATCCAAAGCAACTTACAACATTCGTGACACAACTGGTTACATCGCTTTTGGTTTTCCAGTTGAAGTGCAGGCAGGTCATGTCACTTGCTCATGGTCACACCGTCTCCGTAGCAGGATTTGAACCCACAACCCAAACCTCAGGGTTTGAAGGCCAAAGCCTTAACAGCTTCACCACACTTCCTGCCTCTAGTGGATCATTGGGTCTGCCCAAGAAACTCACAGCTTGTCTGACAATTTTATATGAATGGCAAAAAAAGACAATGTCCAGGATCTCACAGGCTACACAACAGTGCCCTCTTCTACGCGGTGGTGTGCTGGGGACGCAGCATAAAGAAGAAGGACGCCTCACGCCTGGACAAACTGGTGAGGAAGGCAGGCTCTATTGTAGGCACGGAGCTGGACAGTTTGACATCTGTGGCAGAGCGACGGGCGCTGAGCAGGCTCCAGTTAATCATGGAGAATCCACTGCGTCCACTGAACAGTATCATCTCCAGACAGAGGAGCAGCTTCAGTCGACAAGGCTACAATCTCATGTAGTACAGCACACAGTGCCTGTGAAAAGCAGTTTTCCTATTTTATTATTACAACACATTGGATCACAGTGGATTCAATTTGTCTTTTTTGACACTGAACAAAAGAAAAAGACTCTTTAAAGTCAAAGTGGAAACAGAACTCAACCAAAGAGTCAAACTACAGATATAGAACACAAATAATCATGTTAAGTGTTCACTCCCTTTAATGTGACACACCAACATTGTCACAATTGTCACATAGATTAGTTCCAGGGAGATCACCTGTCTGTGGTTTCAGTCGACTGTAGTATAAACGTTAATCTACACAGTGCAGACAAAAGAACACTCTAAGGGACTTTGTCAAAAGGTGATTGAGAAGACAAGTCAGGGAATACAAACAAGACAATATCCACATCACTGAACACCCCTTTCGTCCAGTTAAAACAATCACTAAGAAACGGGAACAGAGCTGCAAATCTAACTAGAGCAGGCTGTCCATAAAAACTGAGAGGTCGGGAAAGGAGAAAACAAGTGAGGGAGACCACCAAAAGACCTCTGAGAACAAAGAAGGAGTTACAAGCTACAGTGGACAAAGACTAGCGAGACCGTGCAGACAACAGTTGCTTCCCAGGTATTCACTAGTTGCAAATTTAATGAGAGAAAGGGGCAAAGAGAAAAAAAAACGCACTGCATGTATAAGTCTGCTGTTTCGAGAGCACATTTGAGTTTCTTGGCCATCATGCTAAATTACATGTTTAGTGTAAGATCAATATTGCTTATTATCTGAAACACACCATCCCTGCTTTGAAGCAGGCTGGTGGCAGCATCATAGCAAATAATGTAACGTCTGCCAAACTTCAGTGTGCTTAATGTACCCTCTTGCCTAAATGTTTAGATCCCAACAAAAGCTTCTACACAACAAATCCACAGACACAGGTGGAACTGAGGTGGAAAATAACATGCCAGTTTGGATAAGGTGGCTCTGGATGGGAACTAAAGACACAAAAGACAGCCTCATACCAGAATGTTGCATTCTCCAGACTGGCAGTCACGTCCCACTTTGTAAAGACTTCTGTGTTACCAGTAACATGACATCTCACATTCTCTTAAAAGACACTAGCGGTGACACCTCTCTTCATGTATCCAGCCTCCCTGCACCCACTGTGTTTTCTGTGTCATTCTAGCAGAAGACCATGGTGAGGATGGGCACAGAGCCCAGTAGATGTGTCCCACTTGGAAGACCATGCAGACTATGCACAAGTAATGTGAAGACAACAAAGCTACCACTTTCTGTTCAGTGCCATCTAAATAACTGCTTGGGTTGTTATTTACAATACATCCATACGCTCCTAATCCTTGGTTCACAAACTCATTGAGAGGAACATCACAGATAAGACTGACTTTCACAGTAAGGTTTCCACAATATAACAAACTCCAAAACACAAGGACATATGCCACAGTCTTGCAGAAGTATTTTCTTATACAGGGCACTTTTTGTGGCCTGTTAAACAGGGTACCATGGATATGCAACAAGAAAACGGGATCAAGCCCAAGATGCTCCCAGCTTGTAGGTTACATGTGTCCATTTGTGTTTCCTCTGGTGCTTCAGTTGTCTCCTACAGCTCAAAGACATGGCAGATTAGGTGGATTGGTATTGTTAAATTGGGTGGGTGTATGTTCATCCTGCAAAGGGCTAGTGCCAATCCAGCTGTTGTTCCTATCTCATGGAGTAGGCTCCAGTTGTGCCACCGCCCTGCCCTGGATAAACGGGTTTGGAAAATGGGTGGATGGATTATGGATATGATATCACCCAACACTTGCACTCTTGCTAGACACATACAGAAAATGACTAACAACAAGAGTCTGCTTTGCCTTAATGTGGTGGCAAACAATCCGATTTCTTTTTGGGTTTCATCCAGACATCTTTTAACTTTTTGCCAGTCCACATGATAACAGCAGGCCTGATGGAGACTGCACACATATAGGCAATTAGGTGCTTAAAGGGATCAAGATGCCCCGAGCAAGAGTGTCAAGAAGGACACTGTAATCTGTTTGCTGACATCAGTGGGGTGTTTTATTCTTGTTGATTTCCACTTGTTCGCCTTGTGCTGATTTTATAAATCCACCCCATTTTTGCACATTTGTTTTTTATTTGGAGGTAAGGGACAACTTAAAAGTGCCCTCTGCAGGGCACAGCATGTTGAGTTTTATTTTCTTTTTAACCGGAGTGCAGTTTAGGCAGTAATGTGCCTTTTCCGTCCTTTAGAAGAAAATATACCTTTCTTTGTTAGCTGGCTCCATCCATCCATCCATTTTCTGCTGCTTATCCAGGTCCTGGATGTGAATCTAAGCAGAGATGCCCAGGCATCCCCTTTCCACCACCACCTCCTCCGACTCTCCCAGGAAATCACTGAGGTGTTCCCAGGCCATCAGAGAGATTTACTGTAATCTGTCCAGTGTGTCCCAGGTCTGCCCCGAAGTGTTGGATACCCCACTAGGGAGGTGTCCAGTGGGCATCCTAGTCAGATGTCTGATCCTCCTCAAATGGCTCCTTTTGATGCAGAAGGGCAGCGGCTCTACTGTGAGCTCCTCCTGAATATTTGCGCTTCTCACTCTAATGCAGACTGACCAGTACAGCATCCGCTTGATGCCACTCCGTCCCTCCTGTTGATCTCCCGCTCCCTTCTTCTGTCACTTTTGAACAAGATCCCAAGATACTTAAACTCCTCTGCTTGTGGCAGCACCTTACCCCAAACATGTGGAGGGTTACTAGTTGGCTCTTCTTTAAAAAATGGAATGATGACAGTCATATTTGGTGTTAATTCTCCGTTAGCATGGCTGGTGTCAGGAGTATAAACTTTTTTAAAATCTTTGGTGCTATAATTCCATGTATCTCTGTGTCACTTTTCTTGTTTTCAAAAGATTCAGAATGTGTGGAATCCATTTCTAGAATCGGTGTTCTAATTTGGGGTAGTTTTCAGTTTGTCATTATGGGTTGTATTGTTTTGTGGTTGCTATGCCCATTGCTACCATGTGACCTGTGATGTCACCCATGCAGCAATGTAAAAAGTCTTGTGTATATCTCCCATTGTCCAAGTTCCTGGATAGCAACAAACAGTTTTTGTGGTGTTTAGTGGTATTTTAATGAGTAATGAGAAAGTACAAGAGGAAGAGAATAAAGTGTCCGGGACCGGTCAGTACCCCGTTTAATATGAACTAAATATTGCAGAATAGAAAACAAAAGTTCCAAATGAATTGTAGCAGACGTTACACATCCTTAAGTGTCTTTCCTGCAGAGTTCAGCATTCAGCAACACGTTTTTTAAAATATCCTGCTGGCTGCAAAAGGTAGGACCTGCGGAAGCGACGTCAATGAGAGAGAGAGAGGTTATAAGCAATCGTCTTTCTCCCAGTGCTGGTGCCAGTGTCTTTACCTTCACAGTGCCACAAGGATGTTCTCGAGTCGCCTGTGTGTGACGAGTGTTTCTTGTCTTTATTGTTTACCATTCCTTTCTACTGTGTATTCGGATTACGGTTTTGGGGGTTGCTTACTGAGTTTTCATCTTTTCATCCTTGACCTGCTTTTGAACAAAAATGATTTTTGGACAGTTCATCTCTTGGTCCCCTTAATGCCTTTTCTAGTCTGCTTTGTAATCCCAGCAATATAGCTGGTTTGGATATGGAGACACTTCCACCTAGAGTATACTGTTGGTATCATTTTATTATATCTTATGCGCTGTAGGATGCCAATGGTAGCATGTAAAGAAATCATTTAATATCAACATTGTCTGACATCAAATGCTGAAGCACCAAAGCTTGTAGAGATTCGAAGAAAGTCAACACATAAGGAAGACTATGCAGAGGTGAGACGATCACTTAGACAGACAGTTGCAGGCTTGTAGTACCAGTGCCAGTGACGTAGACAATTCATGGTGTCTCCTCCTATTGAGACATCATGTAACCTAAAGCTCTATAGATCTGAGCTTTACCTTCACTGTGTTTCCTAAAGAAAGTCCTGGCCACAGTCCAGTCGTGGCACCAACGGCTATATCAGGTCACTGTGTACATAATATTTGCACCAGCTCAGCCCAAAATGTAACAGATGCCAGTGCCTGCTGTTTGAAGGCAACTTCTTTGGACCCCTCAGAGTTTTATTTTTTTCTCACAACTTTTCCCAACGACTTGGATTTTTGTTAGATTTTTCTATTGTCATTCATTTCTAATCAAGCTTACTTCAATATAGTGAAACATTTGCCATTATTTATACAGTGCAGGTTTTTGACATCTACAGGCCCAAGGCCGGAGGTGACCTTAGTTGGGACAGCAAGCCACTGAATGTTGGGTCAGTTTACCGTAGCCAACGAATGTAACACGTTTTTAGGATATGTGGAGAAATCCAAATGCCTGGAGAATCCCACATGGACATACAATCTCCAAACCAGATAGTGAAATTGTGTTGTGACTTCCACGTTTTCAAAGACAAAATACCCCAAGACGCATTTAATGTTACACTGTGAAAGCAACTTTACTGACTATTACTCCCTCTCCATCATTGAACTTGCATTACCAGTGTGAGTTTTTAAAATTTAAAATGCAAATGATTGAAAAGCTGGGTTTTGTGTTATTCTTATTTTGTCTTCATCACTCACCCAACCCCATTTTAGGTGCATTTGCACAAAAGAAGAAAAGCTGTTACCATCGTCATGTCTGTCTGTCTATCTACTTGGCTTCCAGGGGACCAGTTTCAATGCAATTTGGCATACTTACACTTTAAGGAAATTTTATACAATAATTCAATATTTGTTGCAGTGCCTTAATTAGAACACAATGTAGAAAGTTTTGAGATATGGAAAACCATTTAAAAAGCACTGGCAAATTTTTGAACTTATCAAACTATCTTAAAACAAAGAAAAATTCTGTGTGATCTCAGTTACTGATTAGTTTACTGTTTCTGATTTGCCCTGAGAGAGGTTAATATACAGTATTTTGTATATTTTACTTGACTATTTGCTACTCCTGAAGGCAAAACAGATCTTTTACATGACTGGAGTTGAAATCTTCGTCGAAGAACACTACTTGAGCCACCACACACAGTACTGTATGTGCTCTTCATATTTAATGACACGATACTGCAAAAGGCTTATAAAAAACACCTGATGTACTTTACTAATACCTTTTAATTACATGATAGCATCACTGTTATTTTCTGATATCATTCAATGCTACAAAAATGTTTAATAAACAAATGTGATATTCAGTTTGTTGACGAATAGTAAAAGTAATTAAAAATGCTCCAACTTTAAAATCAGTTATCTAAGTCTCTGGACCCACTCGAATGTTCTACCATTTTCTAACCTGTGGTTACTCTGGAAAAGATCAAAATTAGCCCAACTGAATAGGAAAAGCACCCACATGGAAAATCGGCCCCATTCTTTAAATGTTAAGGTAAATCATTTTCAGGACAAGTCAAAGCAAAAAGTCAATAACCAGTTAGTTGGTTCTGCTGATGTTAAGTTGCACCAAGAAACAAAGTTCTCCACCTGACTCTTCTCCTCTATCTATCTATCATATAGTGCCTTTCAAATCTATCTATCTATCTATCTATCTATCTATCTATCTATCTATCTATCTATCTATCTATCTATCTATCTATCTATCTATCTA
>JANRMT010062806.1:85049700-85072945 GCA_026402145.1 Polypterus bichir lapradei
CTATCTATCTATCTATCTATCTATCTATCTATCTATCTATCTATCTATCTATCTATCTATCTATCTATCTATCTTTTATGTAGCATACCATCACAACGCAGTGCAGCTTATTTTCTAAAAGCTTTGGACCGTAACCCAGAAAGCTGTGAGTTCAGATTGCTCTCTGACCATCAAGAGTTATTTAATTTGAGAAGGCCCAAGTTGTGAAGATACACAAGTTACTTTGGATAAATGTTGTGACAGATATCCAGGGACCTTGCCCCACCGGGATGCCGGAAGACGGGAAGGACCGGTAAAAGGGCAGTCTCTTCCTTGGACCACAAGGGGTGACCTCTCGGGATACATGGGGGACACAGAGCTTGGAAGGTCAACACTATGGAGGGACGTGGCCACCACCAGGGAGTGCCTGGGCAGTTCTGGAACAGTGGTCCACAGCACTTCTGCCACACCCGGAAGTGCTGCCAGAAGAGGAGCTGAAGTCGCAGGCAGCACTTCCGCCACACCGGGTGTGGTATAAAAGAGGCAGCCTCACTCCACTTGGGAGCTGGAGTCGGATAGAAGTGGACAGAGCTTGGAAGAGAGGAGTGGTGGCGACAGACAGAGAAAGAAAGGAATCTAAAGGACTATAGTACTGGTGGTTGGTGCACTGTTTGGGGTATTATTGCGTGTTGCACAATAAAATGTGTGTGCTTTGAGACATTCTGTGTCTGCCTATTTGTGTCCAGGTCCGAATATTCCACAATGTATTATCTAAATAAAGAAATATAAAGCATAAAGACAAGCACACTGAGAAGTGAGTGAAAGAGAGAATGTAATTAGCCCTGCAGAGATGGACTTCTTGCCAAGAGAATGCCAAATTTGACGAGACAGTTTCAGAGGATGGCCTTCAGCATGGTTGCCTACTTTTAAACCAAAAAGGTAACGAAGGGGTGACTCCTGACTGACAAACTTCTACACTGTTGTGACTTGGGGAGGAGGTGCACTTAGAGGCCCCGTTTCTTTCCTCCATTTGTGCTTCCCAGCTGGCTGTCTGCATGGCAGGCTGTTATCACTGTCCATGGTCCTGACAGCCATTTCCGACATGTGAGGGAGGCCCAAGGTTCGGCCTTGTTATTCCTCTGTGACTTGTACACCATCTGTTTGGAAATGCCATTCTAGCAGCTGCACTCAGTAATATCACTCTAATGAATTTTAGAAGCTTGGAGAATCAAGAAGAGATTTAGTTCTCATAAAAAAATGTCATTGGTGCACAGTAGTTACCAAAAAAACTGTTCTTGAGGTAAAACACCTTCAGATTTTTAGCACTCTGTCATTTTACTAAAACAGCTGCCAGCACACATTTACAATATGTCTTTTATTTTGGGAGGCCTAATGGACAAGGGGCTTGCCAACAGCCTAACATTTCACACGACATGAGTGGGGCCATACAAAAGTCCCCTCAAGGAACATGAAGTACGTCCCGTCAATGACCACACATATACTCAAGCCATTGTAAAATGAAGAGGCTGGTAGGCACCCCTGAAATGTTCGAGTCGGGCATACAGGAGTAGGAGAGGATGAAACAGTCACTAATAAGACCACATCTCGAGTATTATGTGTGAGGTTAGTGTTGTGGCTTCTCTGCTTAATGGACCACAGTTCAGTCTCTGCCATTATGAAGTTAGCACGTCGTCTTCATGTTCATGTTCTTGTTCATTTTTTCCCATATTCTAAGAATGTGTTAAGTTAATCAGCTAATCTAATGTGAAGCATTGTGTGCATCAGGGAGTCCTACAAGAAACTGGCATTCCAATGTAGCTTAGTGAAATGGGTGCATGGAGGATATCATTAAGGACTGGGTGCTTGTATGGAGTCTCTCCTGCCCAGGAGAACAACAATAAGGTCAGTATAACAACAAAATGACAAAGGTTTTGTCCTTGTTCACCAGTTACGGAATCTAATTTACTTACACATCATAAAGTATCATAAAGCTCCCCCAAAATACACTTTTCAAATTCAGGCCCCTCTTCCTCTTGCCATTTGGGCCCTTGGCCCAACTGCCCTCCTAACTTTGCAAACAATGAGCCAGTGCATTTCTGACCCAGCCTTTTGTCATAGAGACACCAGATGTGAGCTAACTTTAGTAGTCCACTGTCCCTGCACCTCTACACTTTCACTTACCATCTCCAGGACAGCCTTCTTGTACAACCTGACCTCCTCCCAAACATCCTTCAATTGTATGCCACTTTCTTATAGCCTGTAGACATTTTTGCCTCTTCAAAACTCTCTGTGATTTCACGTGATTTCTATAATTTGTATGGCATCCCAAGCATCTACTAGTTTGCTTTCTTGCTAGCATCACGAGTCAGTAATGAACATAAGAACTTTAGAAATTTGACAAACAAGCAGACAACCCTTCAGTCCAATACCCTCGTTTGTTTAACTGATAACCAAGCTGTCCCAATGTCTCCTCCAGAACTTCTTAAAGGTTCTCAAGATTTCTGTTTCAACCCCATGTCTGGTGCGTTATGTTCCAGATTCTCACAGCTCTTTCAGTAAAGAAGTGCTTGATGTCTTTGATCCTAAATGGACAGGCTTAATTTCCACTGATGTACTTGAGTTGAAAGAATTCTACTGGATCTACTTTAGCAATGCCTTTAAGAATTTTGAAGACCTGGATTAGGTCCCCACACTGTTTAATTCTCTAAGTCTTTCAGAGTTGCTCAAGTCAAGAAGGAAAAGAAGGAATAAAATATTCTTTTCGTGCTTTTACCTGGTGTCCTGGACATTTGTCTATTGGGTTTGAGGAGTAGCAACGTCCTCTAGTGCCACACCAGCTTTGGTAATTTTTTTTCCCAGCACCCCATAATGCTTTTCAAGGCCAGTGTAACCTCACAGTTGTATGGGGATGTCACTAACCAATCTGCACTCTCTGCCAGGTTTGTGTGGTGCCCAATATGCTTTGCAAATTTACAGCATATACATGCGAGTGTGATGTCACTACTAGATCAGTTTCCCAGAAGTGCCATAAGCCGGAAGATCCACCATCTTAGGCAGTCAACATTTAGACTGAACACCATTTGTAAAACATGTTTTGTTTTCCTTTCAGTTAAACAGGGTTTTTATTCAAGTGTCCCAACTCTTTCTGTTGTTTCTGAATTCTTTCTTAAAGTGGCGTAGTCGGCAGGAAGTGGTGGGTCCAGGTGGACAAACACCGGAAGTGACGTCATTGGTGTTAAAGCCGTCAATCTTCCAGTCTACAGTGGTTGATCTCCTCTGTATGTCTTCAAGTGCTGCAGTGTCTTCCTTGTTGTGTGGTGACCAGAACTGCATACAGTACTCCAGATGTGGTCTCACAAGTGCATTATATAGTTTGAGCATAACAACCCACGATTTATTTTCAACCTTTTTTTACAATATAACCTAATATTTCATAACACACAAACAAAACATCTTAGAAAGATGTCTATGAGGCCCCTGTGGCCCCCCATGATGTGACAGGCAGGCAATCCAGCCACCATCTGGAGTCCATGCACCACAGCCAGTGATAGACTTGGGAATTCCTGACATTGAGCTTTGTGCCAAAAACACCACTTGTCATTAATAAGAAGCAAAAATGGAATCACAAATTTGATAACATGTCCCATCACATTTTCAGAAAATATTACAGGTATAAATGATGCTGCTTCAGGAGGTGAGCTGCGTTTTTCTTTGAAGCTGCTGATCGATGAATGTGGCCTACTGGCATGAATTAGATGACAGGAGGTGGAAAATGGCAAAAAATAGAGCTGGCTGTAATCAATCCTGTTTTATATCTGCTTCACAAAGTGTTGAAACAGCAAGAAGATGGCGCAGCAAAACTGCACCCCCCCCCCCCCCCCAAAAAAGAAGCATTCATTTGTCAAAACGACTTTGGCTGGCTTCATCAGAGTAAAGAAATGTCGGAAGAGATTTGGAGAGCTGCTGTTCGCTTGTAGTGTTTTAATACCAGGCCTCAGTTCATTTGTGGTGCTTAATATTTGTGCTGGGCAGTTTCTAGAGCTGAGTCTTGCTTCTTAATAGCGGATGGTCTTTAGGGAGTCCCTTGGATGAAGTTATCTTCTAGAAGACTACCCTGAGATCAGATTCTGGGTTGAAAGAGGGCGGAATTTCTCCGAGTTTAGGAGGCTGTATAATCACATTTGATGTAATGCAAGGTGCAGGCCAGGTTATAATAAGTGGGGGAACCGTAACTTAACAGCTCAAAATCATTCATTATCTGATCCCACAGGGTCTTGGGAAGTCAGAACATCAAGAGTAAGGCATGATTAAACTCTGGACAGGGTATTTACTGCCAAGAAACAGAAGAATTCAAGAAATGGACTGGCAGGTGAAAGAACAACAAATCACTTGAATACAGCTAGGCAATAAACTAAATATACTAAAACCAATATAAAACAGAAATGTCTTAACTCCAAAAACTGACATTTACCCAGCTAAATGCACACAGGAATTTTATATTTATGTCCAAAAACTTGGACGGAAGGAGTAGCACACCATCATCACCTTGGCACCGTGCAGTAGCAGAGGGGTATCATGGCCAACAACTATATGGCTGTGGCCATTTAAAAATGAACAAAACAGCATAAGTGCCATCAAAGTAGGGTGGCTGATTAATCGCAATTAATACATACAATCAGAGCATTAAACATTTCTGCAATTATATTTTTTAATACAATGCCTAAAGGTTTTAATTAAATTTGGTTAATCTGACCCCACTCCATACAGCCTCACTCTACCAATTGAGAGAGAGTGGAAGAAACTGTGTCTGGTACAAATGGTTCTCAATCCCTGTCACTAAGCCACAGAATTAGTGGGCGGACAGCAATATGTTAACTGGTCCATGACTCTTCCAACCTTCTGTCTCCTTAAAGTTGGAATAGCAGTATCTGATGATGACCCTGACAGTATCATATGCCACAAAGATGTGTTTTTGAATGATTTTGAATGATGCAAACTGAACTTCAACCTTTCATATTGTGACTGCTCTGGACCAACATTTCAAAAATCTCAGATGCCTGCAAAAGGACAAAACAGACAAGATTTGGCAAGGGCTGCAAGTTCTTGTGGAAAGTTCTGACCAACCTAATTATGATCAACATATGCCTGAAAGACGCAGATTGTGAAGATGAGCCACTGATGCTTCGCTCCTCCTTAACAAAAACAGTTGCTGAGCATTGCAGACTTGAGCAAAACATTGCATTGACATGGGTCCACTACTGTGCCGGAAGCTACAGGAGAACAAATGTCCAGCTCTGGCTAAGTTAGCTAGAAAATATTCTGCATCCCCAGCCACTACTGTCCCTTGTGAACGTTTGTTCTTTGTGTCTGGATATGTTTTCAATTAAAAAAAGAGCACCCCTGGCTGAATAGATAATTCAACAGAAGCCAAATAATGTCTTTTTTTTCAATTTTAAGTCACTTTAAAGAGCATTATTGACAGAATCAATCAAAGTGCTAGACTAATTTGCATTGTGATGTGGCTCAAAATAAAAAAGCTTACTTTCTGCTGTTGACCGATTAGGGTTACACAAAACTCTTGAATTAACTAACTTGAATAATTTAATATGCCAAGGAAAATGGTTATTTCAATTATTTTGAATTAAAAAGTAATCATCGATTTATTTCTGCTTTATAGAAAAACTAGGGGGCTTTGCCGCCTGCTCGCTTTGCTCGCCAACCCCCCTAGCCTGCGCTACGCACCAACTACTTCTCGTCTCTGCCGCTCGCGTATGTGGATTTCACTTTCACCAAACATCAAATCTTTTAATTCTCAGGGATATGCCTCTTCATTGGGAAGAAACACTACTTTTCCCTGATGGCAACACGAATTAGACGATCTACAAGTCTCCGATTTAAAGTTTAAATCTGAACAATATATTTGGTCTCTTTTCGCTGTTCCCTTATTTCACAGAGTAATAATTTCCATTTGTTAGCGCTAATGTGATCTTTACTCTCATTTTTTTGACATTTTCGATTTTTAGTGCTTTCATTATCTCTAACCTGTTCTGCATGAGTATTGTGCCAACGTTTTTGAATTCTTTATGACGTTCTTCTTTGTCATCTACTCTTTGTCTTTTATTTCCGGCCCCGGGCGTGGTTAAATCTCATGGCACAAAGTCACGTCTCGCAGAACATGAAAGTATCTCTCCGTCTCGTCCCAGGCTAAAAAGTCTCGTCTCATCCCAGAATTGTTTTATTATAATAGAGAGATTAATGTGCTTGAAGGAAATATGTAAAGTTTTGATTAATGTGCAGTTAATTCCAAATGAAGATTTTAATTGTGTGCTCAACTGAGATTAAAATGTTTTAATCAAACAGCAGCTATTCAAAACGTAATAACGAAACAAAACTGCAAAAACTACGCAGAAACAGAAACTCCAATGTACAACGCTCTAAATCATAATAGTTTAGAGACACCAGCCAACCAAACCTGACGCATCTTAGTGATGTATGAGAGGAGAATATGCAAACTGATTGGACTTGAAGTTACTGAATTCTGTGCCTTCGGATTTGTCAGTAGTCCGGCTCATTTGAGACCCTTTGCCCATCCTTTCATTTCAGTTCCATCTCCGTTTATTTCTTTAGGTGTCTTAACCCTCGTCTGGTGCTTTGTCACTGGGTAGCCTTCCCAATCACTAGTAATCACGTGTTCTTGAACTCTTTGTTCACACGAATTGATTGTGGCTTGTACCGCTATGTATAATTTACCTGGGCCCACCCTTGGCCTAACATTTTTGACCATGGTCCCTGCCTGCTCCTTTGTTTAACGTCTTTCACTCAGTCAGTTTACTGAGATTTGAACATTTTGGCCACTGTTGTGTAACCTCTAGTTGTGAGTTCTGAAAGATTTTATGAGGATATAAACCATTGGCACTGTCTTCCTGAGCTGGTGGTCTTTCTTCATAAATGCCCACTTCATTGTGTGACACCAGCCACTCGACAGATGGTAGGTCACATGGAAGACTGGCAGAAGAATCCACACTCAGACGTGGTCAGCACCATTCTTGATGCAGTATATAGCATATCTACAACCACTCAGCCAACAGTAACATATACCACCAAAATGTCTGGGGAATGCCTTTAATGTCCACACGACTTTTCAGTCATTATAACTCCATGTAACAAAAAGTTCCAATCATTACTCTTCACTGAAGCAGGCATACTTAAAATAACACACATAGCCACATTCAGCCATACTACTTTTTTTTGAAGAACCTTCAAACGAACAGCCTTCTCCCATCTAGTCTCCAAAAGTAGCAGGCAGCGTGAGCGGCAAGGGCTGCACTTCAAACATCACTGCCCAGCCTTTAATGTTACCACATGTCCGCCTCAAATTTAAGGGGCGCTGGGCTTGTGTCTCTAATGAAGACATGTGGAGGATGGCAGTTCCATCCACACCATTGATTCCCTGTGTCTCCCTAGACAGTCACTCAGCCTACCAGCATGCCTACTGCATAAGTGCGGAATCAGCTGTCCTCATGCTATAAAGTGGCTCGGGATGCTCTTCATTTTGGAATGGCACAAGATAAAAATGTATTTCTTTATAACATGATATGGCTAGGGTGGCATGGGAGTGCCCTGATTAGTGCTGCCACCTCATGGATCCAGTCTCCCGAATTCAAATCCTGAAACCTTTCATTGCTCAAGTGGAGGCTGCATGTTCTCAATTACATTTATCCAAAGCGACTTACAAAAGAGTGTAGCACTGCCACATAAATATAACATGTTTTTCTTCTGTCGATCAGGTGTTGTGGGGATCATTCTTACAGCCTGAGATTGACATCGGCATTGACATAGAATTACTAGACGCTGCATGACCAGCAGCATTGTACGTCAACGTCATCACCATATTATGAGTGGCACTGCTGTGGAGTGAAGTAATGGATAAAGATGCCTCACGCATGTGCTGCTTAGGGTTGTACAAACCGCTGTACGCTGCAAACCAGATCCCAGGGGATTACATTTCATAGGTAAGGCTGGACAATTGTTTTGGTTATATTTGGCCATTAGAAAATCCTGTTTTATAATCTTAACTTTAGCTATGCCAGGCTAAGCTAGCAAAGCTATGCATTTATGTGCTCAAGTGACCCTCCAAACAACATTTCGGCTAAACGTATTTAGTCACTAACTATGTAGATTGTTGTTAGCTGTTGACATTTCTCAAACTTTGAAGATTTCCCAAAGAAATCCACCTCAGGAAGCAGTGGGAGGTAGCCTTTAGACGGGATTTGGAGAAAGCTGTCCTGTGATGTGTTCCATGCTAGTTTGGTAACAGATGCTGTACTGGCATCATATGATCAAAGCTACCACTTGCTCACATTAAAAAACAAAGGAGGTTTGATGATTCCTTCTGAGGGTACAGTCAAGGTGGTCAAAGTAGCTGAGTGTGTTATCTGACAGTTGACATTAGGGCAAGCTGTCAGTGTATCTTTGATTAATCAGTTTGTTTGGGCTGAGATTGGTTCAGATGATGTGTTTTTTCTCAAGGAGCACATTGAGGAAACACAGTTTGAAATTGACAACCATCATTTTATGCTTATGTCTTTAGTTGTGTTTGTCTTCCACAAACTAAGGCTGCACCATATTGCCAGACTGAATACTCTCACATTACAAGATCTGAGTGAGCGAGAGGGAGTGTAAGTCTGTAGGAGATCAGTGAGGTAGGGGAGAGCTTTATATGTTAAGAGCCGTATTTTGTATTGTACTTAGTAGTGAACAGGGAGCCAGTGAAGTTGAGAGAGAATAGGTGTAATATGTTCAGTGGATTTAGAAGAGGTTATTATCCTGGAAGCAGAATTTTGAAGAGGTTGTAAGCAATGGATAAGTTTTTGTGGGATGCCAGACAGAATAGCATTACAATAATCTATACGTGAGGTGACTCGGGCATTAACCAATACTTCAGTACTGTGTTGCATAAGAACAGGCCGAAGTCTAGAAATGTTTCAGAGATGGAGGAAGGCAGTCCGAGAAATGTTACTTATATGGGAGGAATTATTTAATAATAATAATTATTATTATTATTATTATAATTTTTTTAATTATTATTATTGCCATTATTAGTGTATAAATGAATATAAACAATTACATTTAAATGATTTGCCAAAATCTGTTGTATGTAAACGATACTGTCTTAAACGTTATTGTTTTTTCATCAGAAAACCTGATTTCCACGTCTACCTGTATTAGTTTAAATGGCACTTTTGCCACTCGCAATGTGGCAGATGCGCTCATGTATCGTGTTGACTGGGCAGCACAGTGAATGCGCAGTCTATCTATACAGTATATGTCTATGGACAGCGGTGCCCCAGAGGTGGAACTTCCGGTTTCCTTTTTTTTTCGGGGAGTGATTTGCATAAAGTGTGCCGTTTAAAGAGAGAGAAGAGAGCCAAGAAGACGGGGGGAAAACATCGAAAAAAGCAGATCAGCTACTGCATGGGCCATGTGACAAAGTCCAGCGTCTACAGTCCTGTCGATTGTGTGGAAGTAATTCTATTGACTGGTGAATTGAACATTCTGCTATTTCCTACGGACTCAGGTGAGCTTATCGAAGGACTTACTGTACTGTATCATGGTGCAAGACTGATTATATATCTTTTATGGCAAAGTCCTCAATTGCTAGAACTCTTCGTTTCGCCTGTCAGCATCAGGGATCAGAACTGTGGACTTATTTATAAGCTCTGCAAGGGGAACTGGCGTAAGGAATATTCTTATTGTATATACATATACAGTGCATCCGGAAAGTATTCACAGCGCATCACTTTTTCCACATTTTGTTATGTTACACTCTTATTCCAAAATGGATTAAATTCATTTTTTTCCTCAGAATTCTACACACAACACCCCATAATGACAATGTGAAAAAAAAGTTTACTTGAGGTTTTTGCAAATTTATTAAAAATAAAAAAATCTGAGAAATCACATGAAAGGGATTGTTTTCTTTTTTTTTGATGTAATATATTCCTTATGTGATTATAGAGATTGACCATTAGTTTTTTTTGTGGACTATAAATGCACCAGCATCGGGGTGACTGAACCTTGTAGAATAAGGGGAGTACGGGGGATTTATTGGGGTGTGTTACTGGCCTATCCTTTTACCATCTGCTGCCACTTAGGACAGGTTAGCGGGTAGCGATCGTCTCATGTCAGAGTGGAGGGGCGAATTGTTACATGTCTGTCAACATAGTTGAATAAACATCAAAATGGGGGACTGTTTGGGAACGTGTGTTACAGAACAAAGTTACCGAGCTTTAAACCAAACAGAACAAAAGCAGACTTGTTACTCTGTTCTCAGTTAGTAAGACCCTCATATCAAAGCCATTATTAATGTTCTCCCTGTACCTGTATAGGCTTCATTCCAGATACTCCAGTTCTCCTTTCAAATCTCAAAAAATGTGTGACCCTGAAGTCACCCACATTTAGATGCGTGTGATGCTCTGTCCAGGGATGTGCCCACTGCTGCTGAGATAGGCTGCACACCCTGCGACCCTAAAAGATGGTGTGAAAATTAAGTAGAGGTCCATGCTACTATATTTTCCTTTAAAAACACAAACATTAGTCTCCATTATCACCTCTTATTCACACTACCCTGGAGTTTTTAACCCCTGACAACACAGACCTTTGAAAATGCTCCTCATCACCATATATTTCTGAAAACACAGGCTCAGCATTGGAGTGTGGATGGGTGAAAATGTAGTGTTTTGAAAATGTAGACTCTAATCATACTCTGATTGGTTCTTGCTTATTCTGTGGCCCTTCCGTGAGTGGATAGTTCTCCTTGTAGTGCTTTAAAATGTCACTGTACTTGTGCTGACACGACCCCCAGTCTGCATTCTCAGCCGCTTTACTCCGCTTATACTCGTGCTTTACTCCCAATAGCAATTCCACCTCCTTGTCAGTCCAAACAATTTTTTTTTTCACATGTTCAACATTGCTGTTCTCTAGGTGTGTAGATGAAAGCTGCATTTGAATGTCTAGGGCTGAAGGATATATCCTCTTCCTCTCACTGCTAATGCCCCATTCAGGCGAATGCCTACATCATATGTGTTTTTGGGCGTTTTAGTGTGGGAAGAGATACTTTTCGTAAACGATGTGAAAACAATAATTTGGACGGACATCATTTTAGGGTGCCATTGTGGCCGTAGCCTATGAGTTCCCCCCACTGGCTCACTAGGTGACCCTCCATCATCATTTAACTCGCTTAACCAATAGTATAGAGCTGTTATATAATGAGCATGTAACGTACCTCAGTATAATGGTCAATAGTGAAAGACACTCTATATCTTTGGCATTTTGATGCAGTTTATAACTTGTGACATACATTTTCTAATGAATGGGGTTTTCAAAGAATACAAATTAAAAACTGAAAACTTAGGAAATCTTGCACACGGTGTTTCCCAGGACTGAAGAATTTTCACTTCGTCATCCAAAGCAGTTTACAAATCCCATTAAAGGCTTCAGTACCTTGGCTGAGCAGTAAGTCAGTGGTTGGGACTGAAGCAACCACCGTGCATTTTACAGAGCAAGGCCTAATCCACAAGCCTGACCACACACAGGACAGCCGTGGGCACAGGCTCCATGCCTATTCAGAATCAGAATCACTTTTGTCCACCAGTGCTTCATGACTGAACATTATGGTGTTCTTAGACAGCAACACATTTGTGCCCAACTAAGAACCCCTATTTTCGACAGGGCTGGGACTGGTGGACAAGTGAGAGTTCAGGTTTCAAATTGTCCAGAAAGAGTGCAAGTCAGACCGATCCCAGTGTCCCCTATACTGGGGTGCCCGACAATGGGATGGTTTGATATGATAATGAGCTGATGCCAATGTCCACCAGCAGGTTACTGAGTGTATGTTGAAGGAAATCCATTGTTGGTTACCTTAATGCTTTTCGAGTTTTATATAGTGCCTTCCAAGATGAACACCATCACCTAAATTTAGGGTACAATAAGTCATTAATGCTGTGGTGGGCTGGCGTCCTGCCCAGGGTTTGTTCCTGCCTTGCACCCTGTGTTGGCTGGGATTGGCTCCAGCAGACCTCCGTGAACCTGTGTTAGGATATAGCGGGTTGGACAATGACATGACATAACAAGTCACTCATGGTTTCCAAAACACATTTTCTACTCGCGCTCCTCCTTATTAATGTACTGATCTCAATATCTTCTAATTCCTCCACTTCCACAGGTGTGGATGGTTCTTCCAATTTGATTTATTTCAGCTCAGTTTGTTTTTGAACAGCGCTCTTCACTGAGTGGAGGTGCAGAGAGCTGTGACACGTTCACCGGTAGATACAAATGCAAACTTTACAAATTACTAAGCGCATAAAGAGTAAACATAAAGACACAGGTTAGTTTAAAGAGACAGGAAACAAAGAAGACAAAAATGATCAGCATAAGTTGAGACCTGAAACGTCTGCCCGTTAGGATCATCCATTGAGCTTTGGCCAGTTGACAATGAAGGAGAAGAAAAGAAAAACTCCTGTCAGCATTATCATTGGAGAAAATGTATCCCTTAGGGGTCCACAGCTAGTTATAACAGACAAAGTCAGACACCGTCAGAGTCCTGGAGACCTCGACCAACTGGCCACCTACCCCGTCCTGGCATTCTACATGAATAAAATCTGACGAAAGAATCTTCACACCCATTGATTCCAACTGCTGCTTTGTTTCAGCTCAGAACTCCTCCATGAACCTGCCAGCTCCACGTAGAGCTGATGGACTGTGACCTTGTCTGTCTTCACTACTCTGAGGGGTTAGGATGTCCCTTATGTGACTGTCAGAACCATGTGACGAAGCACACTCCAAACAGTGGCCTCTTGTTACGTCCCTAATGAGCAGGAGCTCCTCTCGCATTAACTGAATAATCTGTCAAGAGCTCACCAGTGCTGTGGCAGACTGCCTAAAATGCTCGAGCCTCTTCTAATTCTTCATTCAAGTCCCGGCAAAGCTGGAAGAGTGCCAGTTTTTAATGGACTATCATCAGGCGCGAAAGCCATCATGAATGATTGACTAACAACTGAGCTCGGGCCTGAAAATGAGTGCTGCCACCAATAAGATTGTGGTCTCAGCTGCTTGGTGCTCTTTTGCTAATGCCAGAGGTCCATTAGGACAGCCTCTCACCACCAGGTTAACTTTTGTTTGATCTGCCATCACAATGGCAATCAGACACCTCAGAATTAAAGCCTCACCATAGAAAACAGCTGGCATTACAGGTAAGCACAAGAAACAAGAGCTTGGTGTGACTAGCTTATCACACACATTAACAAAAGCACTCATGCAACTGATCCCCCACACATACAATCACATGAAATTTTCAACCTTTTGTTAAAATCACACTTAAAAATCAGAAGTTCTTCCAGGGTGCCAACTCTGAGCCACTCTGTACCCACTTACGGTACATGCAGTCTGTCTTCAGTATCTAGGCAGCAGATGGCTGAAGAAACATTTCAGCATCATTTTATATAGCAACTTTCACAGCCGTGTTACCATCTATCAGTCTTGTAAAAGACGCACAACTCCTGGACTTCCTGGACTGAAGCCACACATTCAGCGGCAGTCCACAAGATCTGGCCAATGAAAACATGGAGGGGATATGCAGGGGAGTACATTCAGGTTGGAATGAATGCAGGTTCATTTAGAGGTGACCACTATAGCTAGGGAGCTACTTCACAGACCAGAAGCTTGCAGGTATCCTCTTCACATAAAAGCTGCACTTAGAAAATCCAACTCAGAGACCAAAGCAGACCTTTTTACCAGAAGATACCATCTTCAAATGACCAGAATATCCGTCCCTTCATTTTATAAACTTAAGCCATAGGGCTGCAGGTGATGGAATTCCCTTTGGAAGATTCAGGTACAATTCAAGAGAGATCCATCTTAAGCTATATGATGCACTTGTAAGGCCTAATCTGGAGTATTGTGTGACGGTTAGGTCTCCATATTATAAAAGACACATAGCAGTGTTAGAGAAGGTCCATTGAAGACTAAATAGGCCGACTCCTGGACAGAAAGGTATGACTTTTGAGGGGAGACTGAAGAAGATGAACCTTTTAAGAAAACAGAGATTAAGAGAGGATAGAGTGAAATGTTAACAATTAAAAAGGGAATTTGTATAGTGGACCCTGGTGGTTAGTTTGAAATGAGTTGAAATGAAATAAGATTGAAGCAAGGAAAGGTAGGAGATTATTATTCATTCAGACAGTCACAAGTTGCTAATTATTTTGGTGAGCAGTAATTATTAGGGGGCCATCAATGCTCAACTTGATGCTACTTTGAATAGGTTAGGTGAATAGAGAGCAACGAGCTGTGCTGGCATGAATGGCCTGTTCTTGCTACAATTGTTCTTATGTTCTTACATTCTTACACCCTTAAACGATGTCAGTCTGTCACCATGGCACACTTACACATGCAGAGATTTTTTTTTGAAGTCACCAATCTACCAAACTTGCATGGATATGGGAGAAAAGTTGAGGTACTGGGGAAAGCACGCATGGATACAGGGAGAACATGCCAACTTTACACAGACAAAAACTGAGTGCTAGGAATTGAACTGAGCCTTCTGGAGCTGCTGAGTGTGCCATTCATACCAGAACAGATCAGCTGACATTCAGGGTGCCTATTAATGCTACAGCAGACACATCACATATACAGTCGACACCCGAAATTTGTCAGGGTTACGTTCCTAGAGCACCCATGAATTGTGAAAAACCACGGATTTTGGATGTGGTCAATGATGATGATGAATTAGCTGTGCAGTATGATGAAGGTATGTAATGAAGATAATGACTGCACAGCAAAGCAGAGGATTTACAGCTCCTCGGGTGGTGCCTCTTCTTCAGGTGCTTGGGCTTAGGGCTTTAAGAAGAACAAAACGAAAAACACGAGAGTACTCCGCGAAACACTCGAGACAGCTACACGCGGTAAACTGTTATGATGCGGGAATGCCGGGCTGCATCTGCCGGAAGTGCGTCACAAGGCAGCAGCCAATCAGCTAATCAGGAGAAATGAATAATGCTCTCGGATTGGATACTTTGAAACCTCCCACCTCTGAGTACAGGGGTATTTCACCATCCCAAGCCACATTTTCCTCTACGGTTGCTTTGTGTTCTCTCTACAATACAGTATTGCCACAAAAAAAGGCGTAAAAAAATCGCGGAGGATATTTGCGGATTCTGCGAACAATTATTGGTTAGGTGAAAAATTATTAGGAAAAATCTGCGAATGACTGAGGCTGCGAACTCTGAACCGCGACTTTGCAGGGGTCGACTGTAATGTAATGCTGACATTAATAAAGGTGTTACAAGTTCATCACTGCCAGTGAGCATTACACAATTTATAATATGATGGAAACGGATTTTTGCACAAGAAGAAAATAAATTCAATTCATGAATAAAGGGCTATCATGATTGTAATGCAATATCAAACTGAACAAGGCTAGCAGATGATACCGAGACAGGCGGGATATCAGATAATCTAGAATAAACTGAATCACTGCAGAGAGACCTGGACAGCACACAGGCTTGGGAAGATTTGTGACAGTGAAATCGAATGTGTGTAAATGTACAAGAAGTAAAAATGTTAGATTTGAAACACAATGAGAGGCCTAAAAGTTGAAAGTACACCTAATGTGAAGGACCTGGGAGTCATAGTGGATTCATCAGTGCCTATATCTTGAATGTGGAGAGAAGCCATTAAGAAGGCTATTAGGACAATAGGCCATATATTATATATCACGATGTGTGAAGTACAAGTCAGAGGAGGTTACGATTAAGCTTTACAATGCACTAGAGTGGCCTCACCTGAAGTACCATGTACAGTTGAGGTCCCAATATTATAAAAAAGACATAGCAGCGTTGGAGAAATTCCACAGGAGAGCAGCAAGTCTGATTCTAGGATTGCAATATCATGAGGTATGAGGAGAGATTGAAGTGCAGTAGTTTAAGCAAATAAAGGTTAAGAGGTGTCTGAACTTTGACCCGGACACAGACAGACGGACAACATAGTTCCACCACACACTATTTATTTACAACTATTATGTACAATAATTACGTGCACCACAAACCCCAGTGCCTCTTGCACCGATTCCCCCAACTGTCCAGGCCACACTCTCAGTCACTGTGCCTTTCTTTCCTGGCCGCCTCCAGTCCTCTCTCCAGCTCTGTCCACTTCCACCCGACATCCACTGCTCACTGAAGGGAGGCGGCCCCTTATATATGCTTCCCGGACGAGCACCAGGTGTTCCCGGCATTCTTCCCTTGGCCACGCCCCAGCGTGGCGGAAGTGCCGGCTGTCCTCCCGGCAGCTCTCCGGGTGTCCTCCAAAGTCTTCCCCCCGGCACTTCCTGGTGTGGCAGAAGTGCCGGGCTCCCGGGATAATCAGGCACTGGGGCGCCGCCTGGCGGTGGCCACGGGTCCCTACAGGGCTGGGCTTCCAAGCCCTTTACCTGAGGCCCCCAACATAACCAGGACGGATGCCCCCTCGCGGTCTGGAGGAGGCACAAGCCCTCCTCTCGTCCTCCTGGGCGTCCCGGCCGGGCTCCAGCCCCGGCCGGGGACCACAGGTAACATGGCTGAAGTGTTTAAAATTATGAAGGCAATTAGTTCAGTGGATCGAGACTGTTACTTTAAAATGAGTTCATCAGGAACATGGGGACACAGTTGGAAACTTGTTGAGGGTAAATTTCACACAAACATTAAGAAGCTTTTCTTCAGACGGAGAACCAAAGACACTTGGAATAAGCTACCAGGTAGTGTGGTGGAGAGGAGGATTTTAGGGATTTTCAAATCTCATCTTGATTTTATTTTGGACAGACTAGGGGAATTGGATTGGTGAGCTTTGTTGGGCCTGTTCTCATCATAACTATTCCAGTGTTCTAAGGGGTAGAGCTTTGGCAGGTGGCATGATACTTGGCTCTGCTTCCTCACAGCTCCTGGGTTCTAGTGACAAATGACAAAACTATGTATATGACAACAGTGACAGACAAAGTGTCCCGAGTGCTCATATTGTTCTTTTTCCAAGGTGCTGTATTTAAGAAAGCAGGAGACCGTTAACTAACCTTTTAGGGTAGCGGTTAGCGCTGCTGGTTTACAGCTTCAGTGTTCTGGGTTGGAATCCTTCGGCTAGTTATTGTCTGTGTGGACGTTGCACATTCTCCCTCTGTCTTTTTCTTCCAGGTTTTCTTTTCATGTCCCCAAAGACATGCACATTAAACAAGTGGGCAGTTCCCGTCTGGTCCCTATTTATGTGCATGAGTGGGCCAAGTGATGGACTAGCACCCTGTCCAGGATTGTCTCCTGCCTTGCACTCAGTGCTGCTGTGGCCTCTAATGATCTTATATTGGATTACGTGGGTTTGTGAATGTTACGTTTCTTTATGGAGGACACTCTTGACCTGTGGTGATTTAAGGTTGCTCCCTCAGATCCACACTTAATGTCAATTTAGCATGAGCGCTGAAAGCGATTTAAAAAGGCAAAAGTGAAAGCAAGTTAAAGGATTCAGACAATGAGGACACGTTCGCTACAAAGCTTTAAAACTTATCTCAGTCTTTAGAGCATAAAGCATGCAGGGAATTGGCTTCATCAGACCACCAGGCAGCTGATTACTTTTCCCAGCGTGTTGGGAGAAGAAACTATAAGCCTGAACAAGTATTTGACTCTTTTGGAAAATGATTCCCAAGGAGATAAGCATTGCATAACCTGATTTGGGACTGAATGTAAAGTAAAGAATTTATGCAGTGTTATAAAAAATAGTGACACGTTTGCAAGAAATGACTGCAGTCATCCTGAGGTCACCATGACTGCCCTTGTCATTATCAGAAACTGATGTGTGGCCCTCTAGTGGTGGTTATCAGTGCAAACAACATATCACAACAAGATCACTGGGGCCAGAGTCTGTCTAAGAATCAGCATTTCACTGGCATCGGGCACAAGGCATGTGCCATTCTTGGCTGGGGCACTAGTCCACTGTCGGAGCTATTCATGCACACACTTATACTGGGAGCGTTTAAAATCACCAGTACAGCTTTTTTAAACTAATCCTGTGTATGCAGCCAATCTCAGTTGTGCTCATAAGAATTACTTATAAATTCTTTGTAATCACCTCAGGTTTTTTAGTCTCTTCCTGACTGCTTGCCTTGTCTTGACGTCTAATTCTGCAGGATGTTGAATTTTAAGGAGTTCCCTCCTATATGTGGCTCTCTAGATCCAAAAACCTCTCATTTTTTATGCAGGAAATTACACCCTTATGATAAAGAGTAAACCAATAGATCTCCTCAGCAAAAATTATCAGAAGGACTTGACGTGGTGCAACTCACATCATCCCATCCCAGGGGTTCACCCGTTAATCGGATATGAGGGGTCAGATTTACTCCTTCTCACAAAACTTTGAACAAATGACGATTAGAAATAAAGACATGAGGAGTGTCGCATCAGGCTATTTCAGAGTTGCAGATCATGAATATAATAATATTTTTGATTCTTTACTTACTTATTGGGCTGATGCCTTTTACCCAAGGCAACTTACAACATTTATAATACAGTTGGTTTCATTCCTTTTGGTTTTCCAATTGGAGCACAGGCAGGCCAAGTGACTTGCTCAGGGCCACACAGTGTCAGTAGTGGGATCTGAACCCACAACCTCAGGGTTTAAAGGTCAAAACTGTAACCGTTACACCACACTGCTGCGGTGGTCCTAACCCCCAAAAAGCCACTCTCACGAGGTTAAAAATCATAAATTCCAAACACAAACCTGTATGGTTAAATAGAAGCACACATTTTAATATTTCAAATTTCTGCCGCAGCTATTCTTGTTTGTTATGCACTTTTACCTCAAGAAGCAAATCCTTGCATCTCTTTTGAATACCCCACAATAGGAAGGCTTAATGATAATTCAGACTTTTTTATTATTTAAATTATCATATTATTTATGTAAAATGTACTTTTGTGTACAGACTGAAATATCATGTAGTAAATATGAACATTTTTGAAAGGTTTAAACATCTAGGACTTAGTGTAAAGGTGTTTATAAGCTACATGACAGCTCTTTACATTGAGGAGAGACTCATTTAAAATGACAATAAACTACTTTTGTCACTTCACTGTGACTCAGAGTGGGTGATGCTGGGCACCCCGGCCATGAATGATGGCACTGATATCTGTGTTGGTTTGCCCTGATGAGCAGATGTGCCTGCCTGGAGATTACAAAGGCAAACCGGGGCCCAGACAGAAGCATGTGGATGCAAATCAAAACTGGGGTGAGTCTGTCTTTCTATTTGGTCTGGTGTTACTGATTTGTTATTAGTTCTTTTGTACCCTTTCCAATATTTTTGATACACTCTGTGCATGGGAAAGGTGCTACATAAATAAAACTAATTACTATTACAATTGGAATTAGTTGTTATGTGATTTGGTTAATTTGTTACATGCAGGACATTTTCATTTTTTTGAAGAGTATACTTCTAACAGTAAGTGGTGGCTTGTGCTGTCCATGTTGAGTCTGCATGTTCTTCCAGTGGCTGGGTGCATTTCCTCCAGGTACTTCAGTTTTCCTCCCACGTCCCTACAGACTAAATTTCCCCTTTGTAGGGTGGACTGCCTTCTGAGGATCTATGCCTGCGTAATTATGACTGGGGTGCCACTTCATTCCCTACCACTGCCTCAGTATGTAACCAAATGTGCGTCACTTAACTTGCTTTAAAAATATGGAAACAGATGTGTTACAATGAACCTGTTATGTGCTTTAAGGTATCATTACGTTATGTGACAGGAGTTACAACGCTGACCACGCCATAGAACCACCTACACATACAGGATGCCGGGAGCAGCCGCCCTACTTCCAAAAGTCCAAAGATGTCAGCAGTGCAGGTGGGCAGTGGGAGATGACTTTGTGCCGGCAGCATGTACCCTGCACACAGAAGGCATCAAGTAGGGGGAGGCAGACCCCATTAGTCTAAATGTCTGATGCCGATGTGAGAGCGATGCCCTGAACGTATCATCATCTTCTGAATCCCAAGAATGAATCATCTGACGACCGGTGCGTTTATGTGTGTGTATATGTATGTGTGTGTAATGTTTTGGAAACTGTGCCACTTCAGCCTGGCACTATATAATTACTAACAGCTTGCAAGTTCACGTGGACTCTGATCTTTTATCTCTCAGGATTGCCGAGAAGAATGAGGCGGCTGCTGCTGCAACTTCGCGTTTCTGAAACAGCACACACGCGCGCACGCACACGCATCTTAATGTATGAGCAGCCCGCACATATGTTTTTATAAATGTCAGGTCACATTACGTCTTCGGCTGCACGGTAAAAAACAAAATAAAAATGCTCTTTTGTTCCTTGTCTTTTCAAGCGGCAACCCCGCCCAGCCTTTTCCCCCACTCGCTCTCAACTCACTAACAGCAGACGGCTCTCCCTGCTCGCCTCTCGCCCCACCCTCCAAAGTCACATGACTGCCTGCGCCAGTTGCCATAGCAACATGGAACCTTCCTTCTGATGCAGGTTTACGGGCGTGGAGGACATTTCTTTAAAGCGTGTTTAGAAATGAATATAACAATCAAATTCCTGAGGATCTGCAGTTTGCATTTTTTTTTAGTTTTTTTTCCCTCGATAAGTGAAGGCTAAAACGCACGGGGTGGAGGTCAGGAGGCAATGGGAAGATCCAAGACCAATGCAAGTCATCTTTTCATCTATCCACATTTCAAAAGCACTTTTTCTATTACTGGGTCACACCAACTGCTACAAGGCAGGAAACAACTCCATATTGAATGCCAGTCTGTTGTAGGGGGAAACGTATGAATATGCCCACCACAGGCTGACTTCATGTTGCAGTCCATCCATCCATTCACTGAAGCTGTATTGTTGAAAAGGGCTGGAGCTTTGGGCACAGGAAGGAGCCAATCCAAGACCGGATGCCAAGTTATTTCCTCCTTTATTAATTTTATAAATCTGCATATTCTGGGAAAGGAGCCTATTCTGGAAGTATCTGATGAAAGGGAGGAAGCATATTGGGTCAGTTTAAACTGACCAATCAAATTAAACCAGAGTGGCTCGTCAGAGCCATGTCATAGTGGAACCACTTTTGGTTCTAAAAGAATCATCAACATGAAGGTTCCAGAAACACCCTGATTTATTTATTTAGACTTGTAGCAGGATTCGTAGATTGCAATGAATAGATGATAACAGATATGTGAAATACCAATGGGTTCCTAATGTTAAAACAACTCTTGCTAAGACTAAGCTCAGATTTTCGTGATCTGATAATGTCTTGCTGGAAAGTCTACTATGCATTCAAGACTTTTTTTTTGTCCATACAGGAATCTTTTCAGAGCCCAAAGAACCAGTTTCATATACAAAGAACTCTTCCCAGAATGAAATGGCTCTAGGGGGAACCACACAATCCTGTAAAGTGCCATTACAGAACATGTGGATGAAAAGGGTTCGAACCCAGAGAAAACTTACGCGTGTGGAGAACATCCAAAACCTACCAACGTATAGGGTGAGGTCTCTGAAATGGAGTGCCAATGTGCTAAAAACAGCATTGCACATTTACATTTTTAGCAGTTTAACACTTAGATTGACAGCACAAGCATCGGTATGTACCTCAAAAGTTCACGTTAGTAAAAATAAAATTATGTATAGAATGTGCTCTAACCTGCTAAACTCAAGCATGAACTTACACACGCTATATAAAAGTTGTCTACTTTCTGAGGTTTATTTGGAGCCTGTACTTGGCAGCATTTGGCACAGGAACCAAACTTAGATGAGGTGCCAGTGTGTTGCAGGGCACACTCACTCACTGAATTAAAACCCAGGACTCTGAAGCTGTGATGTACTAACACCAACCACTGGGTCGCTATGCTAACCTTACAGCATTCAGCTTAATTAGTGAATATTTGGTTACAGATTTAGCAAAGAATATCCAAAAAGCACATCAGCAAGGGATCATTTATGGGTCCAATAATGGCTGTGTTAAAAAAAATCGCAATCTTCTGTCGGCAGTGTTATTGTCTCACAGGTCCTGAATTTTGGGTTGTTGTCGTCTATGCGGAGCTTGCATGTTCTTCCAGTATCTGCATGGATTTTCCTCAGACTGCTCTGGCTATCCTGTCACATCCTTGTTAGGCTTATGGTCAATTCCAAATGGGCCTCAATGCCCTTTAATGAATGCCCCAGAAGTTAAACCTGCAAGGTATTTGCTTCACAGACACACCATGGCCTAAAGGAGCGAATCTGGTTTTATTTATCGAGATGATGGTAGATGAGCTTAAGGGATGCTTATGGTTTTGCTAAGTCTGCCTATTTAAATAAAGAAAAGCTCACAGATGTAGTGGGACAAGTGAGAATACCAAAGGCCAGTCTAATCTGACATCCCAGGGGCCTTTTAGGGTGCACCATGGTGGGGCTTAAATGGCTGCTCTAGAGTTACAAGATGGAATGGAACATGGAAACGATTTACAGTTAGGGGGACCGAGGGGTAGATATCTCTACATCCCTGAAATTGCTGCTACATTTAGCAATGCTAAAAAGATTATTCAAAGTTTGTTTAAAATTGCTGCAAATCACCACTGTATTGCCATGAAAACGTACAATTAGAACAGTCTCTTCGTAAAATGGACTTGAATAAATGTCTAAAACAGTAAAGTCAGTAATGACTTTTACTCACCGGTTTGGGCTCTACGGTGTTTGGAAGATAGTTGCTGAAGATGGAGTGGGCAGTGATTGTTTTAGAATGTCCTGAAGCTGCTCGTGAAACACCGTACTTAGGAACACTAGGGGGCTTCACCCCCCCTGGCCTGCGCTACGCCCCAGCTACTTCGCGTCTCTGCCGCTCGCATATGTCGATTACACTTTTACCAAATGACAAATCTTTTAATTTTCGCAGATATGCCTCTTCATTGGGAAGAAACACTACTTTTCTTTGATGAATTAATGAATTAGATGATCTACAAATCTACAAGTTTCTGACTTAAAGTTTAAAGCTGAACAATATATTCAATCTCTTTTCGCTGTTCCATTATTTCCGAGTAATAATTTTCCGTTTCTAAATGCTAACATTATTCAAAGTTATTGTCTGTTTTTACATGCATTTTTATTACTCTTTAATTTAATATTGTTTTTTTTGTTTTTTTTGTATCAGTATGATGCTGCTGGATTATATGAATTTCCCCTTGGGATTAATAAAGTATCTATCTATCTATCTATCTATCTATCTATCTATCTATCTATCTAT
>JANRMT010062806.1:85072955-85093436 GCA_026402145.1 Polypterus bichir lapradei
TATCTATCTATCTATCTATCTATCTATCTATCTATCTATCTATCTATCTATCTATCTAGCGCTAATGTGATCTTTACTCTCATTTTTTTTGAGACTTTCGAATTTTAGTACTTTCATTATCTCTAACCTGCTCTGCATGTGTATCGCGGCAACATTTTGGAATTCTTTATGACATTCTACTTTGTCATCTACTAATTTGTCTTTTACTTCCAGCCCCGGGTGTGGTTAAATCTCTTGGCACAAAGTCACGTCTTGCTGGATGTGAAAGTGTCTCTCTGAAAAAGTCACGTCCCAGGATTTTTTTTATTATAACAGAGAGACATATACTTTATTTATATGCATGATAATACACATATAAAAGCAGGGCATATGACAATCTCTAACTTGGTCCTGATCCTCACAGTTAAGCCCAGTGGCCAGGAACCTTAGGTACCATGATACATGTATGTTACAACAGTACTTTGCACCTCCGCAATAGGCTAACGTTATAGCTTCACATTATAGTGTAGCGCCATGCTGTGACTTTCTTACACCTCACTGAGATAGTCTGGGTAAGTGGCCCAATGAATGCTCTTGGAGGTACACTATAATATAGCGTGGCATCAGCACATTGGCACGCATCTGTTGGGCACTGATGCTGCTTTCTTTCTACTTTCTGTTTATTTTCATTGAACTGAGCACTAGAAGCACATAAGCATGACCTGCTTGTTAATTACACGGTTGTGACTTGTTGATTTTGTGCTCAGCATCAAACCTGCTTCACATGCAATGAATTGTGGGAGTCATCCTGTATTATGATTCAGTCATTTGTGTCGAATGCGCAGGGACAGCGTGTCTTTTATAGGGAAGGATTTAGAGGTTGCAGGGCTGCTAACGCACCTTCCATTTTCAACCATAACCTTGAAGACAAATCGCCAGAAGAAGACTACTGACTCCTCCCCTTGCCCCACCCCTTCTGTCACATGTTCTATAAATCCTCTAAAAGACAGGAAGTAAGCATTACTCATAGATTAACAGTGGAAGGCAGAACTTACAGCCAGCAACGGCTTTTTGAGCCTCACAAATACAGCCAAATATTACCTGCTGGTGCCCACACTTGTTTCATCAAGACCCTGTGAGAGTTCAGTGGTGCTATATAAACTGATATTTGTCGGATGCTTGCACATTGATGGGCAGTATAATTAGAAGAAAGTCTCCGGTGTTACGTTCCATGATGAGGCACTTTATAACACAATGCCATTTGGTTACAACACAGGAAAATAAAGAGACTCACAAATGCCTGCAGACATCCTGACCTCAATTTGGAATAAAAAACTTTGAAAGCACGCAGAGGCCTGGTGATAGGCAGCCTCGACAGTCGGCATTTAAATGGAATCAGATAGAGAAATGCCTCATCAGGTCCAAAAAGACAAGTCTTACTGAACAAGGAATGTGTCCAAGATGACCATCACAGTGGGGGCATGTCAGCTTGGTGACTGAGGGAATTAACTAGCAGTGTGGCCTGCTTTGTCACCCCATAGACACATTTAAGGTGTGACCCAGGTAGACGTGATGCCTGAAACAAAAATCTTTCATTGGCACAAAGTACTAAAGATCAGCTTATCCTTCTTTGTCCACCACTGTTCATTTAGTCACTTGGAGGGATGGACCCCAGCTGTTCTCATTTTAGTGCTCTTAGACACACTAAGAGAGGACTAGCCAGGTTATTAAATGGCTCACTGTGGCCTGGTATGCATGATGGCACCCCACAACTGTATTGTCTCTCCTGTCACTTTTGGATTTCAGTGTTTTTTGCAGTGATGGATGGTCAAGTGATAGAAGTGGTGAAAGAGCAGCAAAGGTTAATAGTCAAGGATCAGCTGCCTTGCGACCCCTTCCTGGATAAGTGGGTTAGGAAAATGGATGGATGGATGGATGGGTCAGTCCCACTCCATTTTACTCTTTTTTTCTTCATCTGTAAATTCTGTATGAGAAGGTCAAGCAATTACTCTACGTGGTAAAATCCAAAGCACCGACAGAAGTGACGTGCGTGTAATGCCAGCTCTGTGGCATAGTTTCGCTGTCCCGGATCTGCATTTTAATGAGGTACAATTTAGCACAGCAATCATTTTTTTTCCTCTATAGCTTCTGAGATGATGGGATGTGCAGTGATAAATGGGGTTGCTGTGCAGAGCCCCTGGGGACCGCTCTCTGTATTTTAGCTCAGCCTGCAGATAGGGGTGTCAAGACACTAAAGAGCTACATTTGGAGAACGTGTCACAGCAGTGTAAAGGAGAGGCCAATACACAAAACAACATTGCCCCTCATAGCCACACAGGGGTCTTTATGGGACTACAGAGATTTAACGCTTCATTTCTTTTCATTTCAGACTAATTAATGGTGGGGCCGGTATTTGAGCAATCTGAAAAAGTAGAATAATCATTTTACACTCTTAATTATCCATCCCATTTAATTCAGTTCCGGGTCACTGGAGGCCACAAGCAGGATCCCACCCTGGTCGGGAAGCCAGTCCATCAGAGGGCTAATTAGTTTACACACCTGGTGGACAATTTAGAGTTTCCTGTCCACCTCACCAGTATATTTTTTGGGATTGTGGGGGTAAAACTGAACTACCTGGAGAAGAGCCTACATAGACATTGGGAGAACTTTCATACTCCACACAGAGGGTGATTGAGGGTGGGATTTGATCCTGTGAGGCAGCAATATGTTAATCACAGAGTCGCCATGTGTTCCACAGTCATGCTATAAAAATAACTGCACACCAAACTATGAGGATGCCAGAGAGCAGCCACAAAGGAGAAGCAGAGTGCCACCCTCTCTCAAGTCATTTCATGTGCCCAAGATGTGGAGCGCTAACCTATGCTACATGTAGACAGCTTCTTCGGATTCTGTTTCAGTTTTCTTTCACTTTAAGTGATGGAGTTGGGCTTCATGTTTTTAAAGTTGAAATGTGATCATCTAACACTTGGTGGGTCCTTCATCTTTCACTTTGCTTTGTAGTTCACTCAGCTTTTTTTGGTGACATCTCTAATTTTTTAAATCATTTCAATAGCCATTGCAGACACAAAGTGGATGGTGTGGACAATTCACCCTGCAGGTATTCCAGTTCCTACTTGACGGTGGTGGATTAGACGAAACAGTCAAACCTGGACACACTGTGCCGTTCTCCTGGCAAAGCCAACGGCAGAAGCTAAAGGTGGATGAAATCAAAAAGATGGGAAGAATGAGGTGTGGTGGACCAATCACAGCTCCTATAGATGAACCCCACCCATAAGTAATTTACATGTACAGGACAAAATCATTTCCTCAGATACAGACATCATGGTGGTGACTTTAGTGACACACAGTGCACTAGCAGTCAGTCTGACTCCTGGAGAGTGTGGTAAGGGGGAGTGAGGTGCAGTACTGCTAGGACTTCAAAGCCTGAGGTTGTTGGTTCAAGTCCCACTACTGACACCGTGTGACCGTGTGACCATGAGCAAATAGAAAAACAAAAGAAATGTAACCAATTATTTTTCAAATCATGTAAGTTTCCTTAGAAAAACACATCAGGAAGTACACCCGGGACTGGCATAAAGGCACCTTAGGTGAGTTGGAGTTGAGATGAGGTTTACAATGCTTGTGTGAGAGGAGTGGAAGAAAGAGAAAAAGAAAGAAAGAAGGATAGACAGACTAAAAGAATGTGGTGACTTTGGTAAGAGAAGCCTGTGCAAGGCAAATTACTTTCAAAATAAATGCTTGTTTAAACCTGGCACTGAATCTGTGCGGTTGTGTCTGGGGTTTGAAGCACTGCATGGACCACATTATGTAGAACATGTTTTACATTTACAGTCTGGACAAATCACTTTTGAGAAAGAAAAAATTCAGAAGTCTCAAGGTAAGGTAATGCTGGCTGGTCATGGCGCCATACCCTGTATATACACATAGTCAATAGACAATAGACTAAACAATAGGGCAACACTGTTCCAGCTTTCTGGATTAGGGACCAGTGTTGCCACCTAATGGCCTCTTCTTTAGCCTCCATAATGCCTCACTCCTCCCTCTGGTGCCCACAAGACTTACTACCCCTAATGGCACCAAACCACCAACACTGGCAATGCCGGGATGAATTGCCCCACCAGACCCCTCCACTGCTCTGTTCCAGAATATTAGACTGACAGTGTTGTGCGTCATGATCACTGATACATTCTGAAACTGAAATTCTTTTACTTGTAGTATTTCATTTCATATTTACAAAGGTAGTGGCCAAAATGTTGGAAACACAAGAATGAAGTCAGTTTATATGCAACCAAACCATCAAATATCAGTAGGATACCATGTTATACAATCTAACTTATATGAAAGCACCCCAGCATGTGCCACCAGTTGTGCCACACTGCAGAGTCTGCCAGCTTGGAAAAGGTTTTAGGAGGAACTTGGCACACTTTATTCAGATGAAAACCTTTAAAGTATGTGAAAGTGAATGTATCAGTGAGTTCAGCAGCTCACATTACTTAATGTGAGGCATCAAGTGGGATGTATGAGCCAAACCATACGTGGGGAGCAGCACATAATGATGCTGGGCTATAACAGAAAACACATTCAGGTCAGGTGTTTATTAGTTGCACCACCAACCTCACTCCAACCCAGCACAGCAGAAGTGTGGGGAATACGCAAAATGTATTTACTGAAATGCCTGCTTTCACGTCCTGGACATGCACACTCAATTGACCTGTATCTTCATATTTGAATTCCACTCTCACCTCCCTCTCTCTTCTACGTGAAACATCAGCAGGTTGAGCTCCAGTCATAAGGCACAGCAGACTCTCCTCGCTCAAGGTCACCGATGGTTAGCCACAACCTTAGGTAACGAAGCCTGCACACCAGTTTTGGACGAATCTCTGAGTAGGGTGGGAAGAGAATTGCTTCACTGATTTAGTAACCATATTTGGGCAGAGGCACTGCTTTCGATATGCTCTGCTCTCCCCCAGTGTTTCCAACTTTTTGGCTGCTGCCTGTACTTTTAATCTTTTGTTTCATTTTCTGCTTCACTGCCTTTTCAGTTATTGACTTATAAAGCACTTTCTGACTATGCTCATTATAAAACAAGACAGAGCGACTAATTAATCAATCAACATGCACAAATGTTAATATGTGCAATACTGTGGGGTTACTATAATAACAATAATAATTAATTACATTTATATAGTGCTTTTCTCGTTATTCAAATCGCTGGCTTAGACACAGGGAGCCACTTCAACCACCACCAGTGTGTAGCACCCACCTGGATGATGCAACAGCAGCCATTATTGTGCCAATATGCTCACCACACAATAGCTAATTAGGTAGTGAAGGGGTGAGAGGCAGGGGATGATTAGGGGGCCAGAATGGGCAAAGTGGAAAATAACCTAAATCAGGCACCTTTTACCTTTTCATACACAACTCAAACAAGTACACACCAATTTCAGAAATTTGATCATAAGATAAAGAATATAAATAAATAAATAAAAAATTGTAACTCATCACTTGTGCTGCATAGCTCAAGGAAAAGGGGCACAGCTATCCTTGAAGTCATGCACCTGAAATTATTAAAGAGGTTTTGACTTTTTTAATAAACAAAGACTGTTCTTTATTTACAAAGTTCAGGCAATCTCTAAAGTGGATGTTTTGTTTGTGGAGTTTTATGCAGTGGTTGTGGTGATGCCATATGTCAGCACACTCCAGCAACAGCTACACTGTCTTAAAAATCATCTGCTTTAGCTAAAAGACTGACACATAACATTGTAAGAGTGCAAGTCTAAATAAATAAAATTGATGAAAAAATTAATAACTTATAATAAATATCTCATGGCTAGAAGCAAAAGTCACATAAAGTCACTATTATGTTTTACTCAGGGTTTATTCCCTGGCTTGTGTTTATATCCCTTTCCTTGTCTTTTTCGTTCATTTTTCAATTTGGACTATTTCCGCTTTTATTATTCCGTTCATATATTATTTAGTTGATATGTTTAATGAATTATTGCTTTTGTTATGCTTAAGAATATCTAGGTACTATTTCACTAAGTGCCTTTGTTTCCCTTGTGTTTTGGGGGTTAAGCCCCAAGAGGCGGGGCCACCACTTTACTCACTGTTATGGGACCGCCCCCAGCCCAATAAAAGCAGACTGCTAAGTGTAGTCTCTACAGTTCATTGACTGCACTTTAGTGGAGA
Source organism: Polypterus bichir lapradei (assembly GCA_026402145.1). NCBI lineage: Eukaryota > Metazoa > Chordata > Cladistia > Polypteriformes > Polypteridae > Polypterus > Polypterus bichir. The sequence continues at coordinate 85,079,145 of JANRMT010062806.1, forward strand.
GCTGAATCTTCTCTGTAAATATTGCTTGTTTCTTTGAATTTACTTGTTCCATTGACTACTTTTATCTTCTGTTTAAGGATATTGTATTGGGATTGACTGGTTTGCTTTAAGATTGCCTTCTTGGCAGCTCCTTTTGCCTCTTTTTGCTCTTTTGAGCATTTTGTTATATTTTCTTATTTTTGTTAAGATCTCCTTTGATTATGTTTCAGCCAGAGTCCCTCTTATGGCTTGTTTATAAAATCCTCTGTTATGTCCTTTTTGTTAATATTGTTTCTTTTGTTTATGTTAATATTGTTACTTACTATTTATTTGCATTATTCTGCTTTTTATTAGTTTTATGTATTATTTAATTTCTAGGTGTCTATGCTTTTTCTGTTATGTTCCATGTATTTTGTGGGTGGCCACCTGTTCATTTCCATCAAGGAACTGCACACACAGTCCCATGAGGTTCATTGAGTGTGCTTGGTGATATTTGTGAGCTCTCTTGTGATTATTATTTTGCTTTTGTGGATTCATGGATTTTGTGACCTTTTTGTTCGGTTTTTGACCAGTCACTTGGATTTTTGTTTAGTTCCTTGCTTTCTGCTGGATTGCCTTTTTCAGGCAACCCCTTTTGGGCCTTTTATGCTCTTTGGAGCTTTCTTATTTTGAGCGTTTTTTGAAAATACATCTTCCATTCATAATATTTTTTGTTTGCTCTTTCCTGCTTCAAGCCAAAGGTTGATGGATCCTTCCACATGTGTTGCAGTTAATGGGGCTTTTGTGATTAGGAACTCCTAGTTCATGACACCTTTTATAAAGATTCTTTTAGGGCTTATCTCTCTCTACTGAGTGGAGATGTCCGCAAACAGCAGGCTGACATTTAATCACCTGTGTCATGGCACTGTTTTACTGCTCGTCTTTTTGTAGATCTGGCCATGTTGCCTAACAAATGAAGTTGGTGGCATCTGGATCATTCCACCTCAGGTTGCTTTAATCATTTTTGGTTGATACCACATACATGAGTACCGGGCTGAAAAGGACAGCAAAAGTGGTCATCAGTGGTGCTTAGGTAAGCTGAGAAAAGACTGACTTAGTGATATAAGTGCACCTTCAATAACTCGCATCACCATGGATGACCACATTCACTGATCTGTGATAATACAGGAGTTGGTTAAAGAGGAAGAGAGAAGCAAAACCTAAAATCTTAATAAGAACCTTCAAAACACAAAATGTGAATTGTGTTCACCTGTAATAAAAGCTTTCATAGGAATACACATCCCCTTCCCTTTCTTGAGTGCATTTGTCAGAACGTATAAGGAGATTGACTCAGAGAGCTGAGATTATTCTAGCTGGAGCCAGAGATCCCTGTGGTTATCATCATCACTCCTTATGGCCTCTAGTGGCCATGGGGTAGTTTAATCAATGATAATATATGTCAGGTATACAGTGTCTTATCTCTGTATGCGATGGCCTGACCTGTAATAGAGTATTTATAACAGCCCACAAATCATACAAGAATTAGGTGCTTGAAATAACACTGGTACATTTTATATCATAATGTGTAGGACCTCAGGGTTAAGGAATTTAGGTGAAATATGTAAACTTCAAGGAGCACTGTTTCCACAAATCAGAGGCAGCACAGGTGTTTTAGAGTTACTTACGAGAACCAAATAACAAAAATGTGTTGTTCTACCTGACTGACAAACAGGCTTGAAAAAATTAACAAAACCAGGAGATGGACAAAGAAAAAATTGGAGTTGTTAATTCTTGAAAGGGTCAACATTAAAGTCAAAATACAGAAAATTACTAATCCCAACATGCAAAACAAAAGTTAAAATACTTGAGGAGAAACACGAGAGTTTCTAAACCTTTAACCAATAAAACACACTATCTACCATAGAGAAAATTTCTTTTGGTTATTTACTTCCAAAATCTTGGACAATTAGGAAGTGCGTGATGCTGACCTTTATACCATTTTGATGGTGATATCAGGTGCTACGACTTTTGGTTGTCACATGGTAGAGACTGGGATGGAAGCAATGAACAAACACAATTCAAAATGACGGCGTCCATAAGAAAAAAAGATAGCCAGGCACAAAGATGCTAAATATTTGCAGATACAAGAAAATGACCCCAAATCAATAAATTAATTAAAAAAATTAGTTCTGCAAACTCTAAAAACTCCAAACAGACGAAATCAGTATGAAAATATGTACAATATACCCAGAGATAGTTTTAAAAACATTCTAAATCCGAAAAGTTATCATTTGAAACACATTTTTTATATGTAAATAGTTTGAATTGGTTGGCCGATTGTTCGAAAATGCTGACTTCTCATTCCAATATTCTGGAGTGGCCCCTCAATGGACAGAGAGTCAGTCAGGTATGGCACTGAGAGAAGCCATGATGGCTAGATGTTACACATGTTAAAGATGTATCCCAAAATGCACTATGAGTAGCATAATGAATGGGGGACACAATTAAGCAGCAATTGACAGTCAGGACACCGATAAAATAAAATCATAATCCAAAATAAAAAAAAACAGCTCAAGGTTTGGAACATTGGTCGGGCAAATATCAAATCGTTAAAATGTAAAGTACAAGGAAAATTCCAACAGTTAGGAGTTAAATATCCAATAAGCAAACAAACAGAGCTTTCACAAAGGCCACAAGAGCACTGCCAATCCTGACATTTTTTATACCTAATTTTTGTTATTTTTGTGTACAAACCATGGCAGAACACAGAAAAGGAAACTTTCAGTGAACATGAACGTAAGGTATTAGTTTCCAAATTACTATTTGATAAAATAAAGGATTGTGGCATCAGCAGGGTCACCTCACAACAATGCTGGTTAGACACATTTGAGCATCACATATTAGTTGTATAAAAATTGGATGAAAGTGTTTTCTGTTTACAAACGTTACCTCATTCTATGATGGTGCCTTAATCGCAACATGTGTGCAGTCAATTATCACACTAATTACAATAGGAAAATCAGCAATCGCTGCAAATTATCTTTTGATCTCAGTTTGCTTACCCTGACTATAAAGAAATGTACCTGGTGTACACAGTTCAGCATCTTAATTCTGCCATCCCATAAAGATGGCTTGACACAGCTCAGGGGTGACAGTGAGATGCCTCACAGGTCAACCAATTCACACTGAAAAGGGCCGTTGCCAAATACCCTACAGTACTGTTGTTAAAACCTGTAATCTGTAAAAAGTTTTTAAAACCTGTAATGGAAAATGGACGTGTTGTTTCTGCATGATGGTCTCTGTAATGTGAGCTCCAATTCAGCACCCTACCCCAAAAGGACAGCTCTAGGAAGTCTAAATCAGCTTATATACCCATCATCATCATAAGCTTAAATTATCATTGGGATCCCTGAAAATGTGCAAAGCATTGGTGATGTCCACTAAAACAGCTAATACTGCCATTGTCAGTTAAGTTGTAGAATACACAGCACTTCCTTTTTATAGACTAGGGGGCTTCACCCCCTGCTCGCTTTGCTTTCCAACATCCTGCAGTACGCGCCAGCAACTTCATGTCTCTGCCGCTCGCGTATGTGGATTTCACTTTCACCAAACAACAAAACTTTCTTCATTGGGAAGAAACACTACTTTTCCCTGACGGCAACAGAATCAGACGATCTACAAGTCTCCGACTTAAAGTTTAAAGCCAAACAATATCTACATACTTCTGTCATATCACCTATGTCCATATATTCAATCTCTTTTCACTTTTCATTAATATCACATTGAATTTTGATTCCGTGACAACGCAACGTATAACTGCCCGTGAGTGAATATCGTTTATTTCTCTCTACAAGAAATGTGTCTGACAATAGCATTCACACAAATGAGAAATGATTGAACCGTGTGCGTGGTTATGTGGACAGGACTTTTCCAAATCTCTTTGCATAAGCTCTGGTACACTGACAGGATCCCTGGTGCCGATCTGTTAAGTCTGTGTCACAGCACCAATATGACAGACCTGTTCCAATAGTGGTAGTGAATATTGTGGTTCTCGTCTAGGAGGGTGTTCCGTCACTTGCACTGTTTGCAGCAGATGAACGCTCCTGATGCCTGATACAATAGCCACACGAAGTTAACCCTGTGGATGGAGTCCTGGCACTTGTGTGCCAAGGGGATCGGAGTTGACATTTTTTCAGTAAGCACTATAGATCCATAGTTTTGAGTTTGGCTGCAGTATTTGGTCTCTTCAATGTGCTGTTGTTCTCATCTCTGCTTTATTTGCTAGTCCTGTATGGCTGAAGTCAGCTTCATACATGTAGTTTCACAGCCTCCATAAAAAAAGAAGAGGACACTGGAGATTCAGAGGAGACTGTGGTGTACAGTGAGAGCTGCTGAGCAGTCACCTCCGGGGATGTTCCCAATTGACTTCCACCTGCTTTCCCAGTTGATCATAGATGAAACAGAACTCTCCCAAGGTGACTACAGCATATTGAGATGTTATGGAGAGAAAAAGCCACTATGTGTTGTTTTAATTATAGCCCTTTAGTGCAGACACCTTCAGTCCCAACAGCAACTCCGTCCAGTATAATCAATCTGTTTAACGTGTCTTGTGTTCAGGGCCTTTTCTAGCCTTTTTGGGGAACTAAGTAGTGTGCCTATTTTGTGTTCCCCATCCTTCTAACAATCCGGCAGGTTTATCACACAGCCCGAAATGGGCCTTTAGCTTGCTTGTGCCACAACTTCTAGGCAATTCCTCAGTTGCCAAACACAGAGGCAGCCTGGTGATTTTTAAGTGGAGGGTGCAGGTTTTCTCAGTGACGTAGGTGGGGCATCATTAACTCTTTCAGGGCAGATGTTGACATCTATCAAACAGAAGTGGCAATCAACTGTAAATGGTGACAAAACCCACCATTACATTTTACGTGGACTCCTGTTGCTAGAAGAAAAATTAGCTTCATTGGTTTGACCGAGATTCCCTGAGCTTGCGGGAGGTAGCAAGGTGAAAACAACAGCAAAAATGGCATCGACATCTGGCGAGAGATTGAAGTGAACGTGTAAAGTAAAATACTCTGTGGATGACGTTTTGCACATTATCGGCTGAATTGGACTCTGACTTGTCAGACTTCGATTTTGATACAAGTGATCGAAAACAAACGTGAGGTACCAGCATCAGCCGATCACAGTGCCGAACAGGTTTGTGTAGCCGACGCACCTATGGCAACGTTTGCCAGGGAGGACCGCCACTTACAATGATGGTACAAACCAGATAGGGACACACTACGACTGCATACGGCTCTAGCCTGACACACATTCCTGACGAACTGGCGGCCACAGCATGTAGCAACAAATGTTTTGTGTTGATTTCTGTGTGAAACCATTGCTTTGTGTGCTTTTCAGAAAACTGTGTTTTTTGGAAAAAAATATTCAGCCCTCAAAGAGTTAAGGTCAAAGGGCACATGAGTAATGTTGAAGGGGGGCATTGGAAAGAAGGAGCATCAATCAATGTGGAGACTGTGAAGGAGAAGGAGATAGACATTGGTGCAGAAGTATTGTTGGTGTGGAGAAACTGACGAGTGAAGGAATTAGATGATGAAGGGGCCAAACAGGTTGTGCCTCCTTAAGTAACGGTGTGCCTTCTATGAGAGCCGGGTCAAACATGTTCTGCTGCAACCAAGAGCAGGGGTGACAGGGGGCTGGAGCGCACCTTGAGGGTACCAAAGGAGGTGGCATGGAGCGAGAGCCCAGGAGTTCAGATTTTCTAGTGTATTTGAGTTGGCAGACGGAGTGCAGGGGAGATGTGACACATCCAGAAGGGAACTGAGGACTTGTAAATTTGAAAGCAATGAGGTGTAAGGAAGGAGTGGATGTGTGAACAGAAAGAATATTCATCTGGTGATTGGCGATTGGTTTACGGTAGGACTCCATCCACAGACTGAATGTCAATGGGAATTGCTTGGAAGATTGCTGTGAAGACAACGAATATATTGCTCCTGTTGATTTCTTCTGTTTTATTTACTGATTTTACATTCGGTAACTCTGACTTTAATTTTAGAAATGATTTACTATGGATTTAAAATTTTATCCACTTCAACAATGACACTTGTTGTCATTAATAAACATGCACTTTTTGCCACCTTAAACCTTGTTGTCTGCCTCCTCACCGTCATCTATCCATCCTTGTTCAGGACCTACAAGATGCCCACTAGAGGAAGACGCCAGTGGCCAAGTCTTCAGGAATTCACACAGCTTTCTGGTGATATCCTCTGCAAAGCTACTGTGCAGGCGAGGGCTATGATAGGCACTATATTAAAAACACAACTAAATAGCCAATAGATTTCTTTAAGAGACATGATAGCAAGTTATCTGTCACCCCCTGGAACTTTTCAATATGCACTGAACTGCCTCATATCCTCAAGGACAATAGCCCACCTCATCACCTCTGAATGATGAAAACAACTTATGCCTCCATACATCTAACACAGAGGCTATGATCCTGAACAGCCTGTTGGGCACTCCCAGACAATCTCTCTGTATATCACATTCTATACTCGGCCACCTCACAGCATGACAGTGAATGACCATCACAGCTCCTAAGGTCTACTGCTTTCTAGGAATCTGAATCCATGGTATAACTAGTCTTGTCTCCTTAGAACAACAGAACGTTAGAACAATCTGGGTGAGATCTGGCCATTCAGCCCAACAAAGCTCACCAGTCCTATCCACGTAATTCTACTCATAAAACATCAAGTGTCATTTTGAAAGTCCCTAAAGTCCTACTGTCTACAACACTATTTATCTTATGTGTCTTTGGTTCTATTTGTGAAGAAAAACTTCCTAATTTTTGTGCGTAATTTCCCTTAACAAGTTTCTAAATGTGTCCCTGTTTTCTTGATGAACTCCTTTGAAAGTAACAGTCTCAATTCACTGTACTAATTCTCTTCATAATTTTAACACTTCAATCTCTTAGTCTTCTTTTGCTTAAACTGAAAAAGGCTCAGCTCTTTTAATCCTTCTTCATAATTCATCCGCTTTAGCCCAATAAATGAGCCTAGGCGCTCTTCTCTGAACCTTTTGTAACCCTGCTATGTTCTTTTTGTAGCCTGGAGACCAGAACTGCACACAGTAGTCCAGATGAAGCCTAACTGGTGGATTATAACGCTTGGGCATAACCTCCTTGGACTTGTGCTCCACACATCAAGGTGCTATATAACTTCACATTCTGTTAGCCTTCTTAATGGCTTCTGAGCACTGTAACTTCTAAATCCTCCTCATAAGGGGTACTTTCAAATTTCAGACCTCACATTGTGTATTCGAACCTCACAGTTTTGCTTCCTACGTGTAATTCACAGTCTGCGTTTCCTACATGGCTGTACTGGTCCCATTGGTGAGCTTCAGAAGGACAAGGAGAGAGAGGGCAGCTGTCTGTACAAACCTGACTTTGTCATCTGTGTGTTATGATTGTACATTGGCAAATTTTTGTACGCCTGTTTAAGCTTTTTGAATTAATGGTTAATTCACATTATGGGATCTTTGAGATGCATTTATAATTATAGAAATGTTCTTCATTTATTACAAAATATTTTGTGTCATTTTCATTTCCATTTTATTTTTTGCTGACCTATGGTAGGCAGTCCTGGGAAGTTACGTGGTTGATGTCATCAGTGCACAGTGATCAGAATTGGTGTAAATTTGTGGATAATCAAAGACAAATCTATCTTTGTGTCTGTGTTAGTTGTGTTTTTAAGATTTCCTGGTCCCTGATTTTTGCTTTTGCTTCTCTTACTACGATTCTTGGGTACAGATTTGGGTATTGCCCTTCAACAGGCCTGATCTTTTGCTTTGACTTTCTACTCATTTACTTTTCCTCTCTTGGTTATTCCTTTAAATTCTGTAGCATTTTTTCATGTAAGGCTAACACATTGCTGGTGTAATGGAGACTAGATTCCTATGAAGGCCATGTCACATTACGTACATTTTCATTTACATAATTTCAGGGAGTTGAAAGCAGTTGGTGACACACTTCTGTGAAGGTCGGTCACATAATGTGACATGAATAGTAACTCCAACAGTCCACGACTTGCCCCGATAAAATCAAACAGATTTTTTTGTCCTATTGGTGGGCACCTTGTACATGAGGGCTGACAACCAATGAATGCTCATCTGGAAAGTACATTGCTTGATAAGGATGATGTCTGATGCCTCATGTTTCATGTAACACAAAACATTAAAAAATTAAAACAAGGGCTTAGATTGTGGTTGAACTCTCCATAGCCTTCACATAGCATCAGCTCTGTCCCGCAGACCCTTATTGGCTATCACAAAAGGGGCGAGCATGAGTGTGCTGGAAGGTTGGCACACAGTTGCTAAATTTAACAGGTCCAATATCAATATCCAATTATATATTATATCCAATATAAATGTAAACTGACAACAAGATCGGCAGTGGCGGTCATCAAGTCGGACATAGCCAATATATAGAAGTTGCATAAGTGGCCATTACCAATCATCATGTCTTTATGAGAACTTAAACTCTCCACATTTCAATTGGATAGTGACTTTGCTCAGCTTTGCCTACAGTGGTTCTGCTATCTATAGCGTGAGGTCTCATGTAAGAAGTGTGCAGGTTCATATCCCATCCCTGCCTCAGGAGGTCAGCTACCCCTTTTGGACCCCACTGTATTATCATGTCACTGCAGACAGCTATTTTGTGACTGGGTTCCCTGAGAGAAGTGCCATATTCAATAAAGACTGTGGCCAGAAGTCACATCTGCAGCAAAATGCACACTGGAAACGGTTAAGGAAAAACAAAACAAGACACGCAGCATGAAAGTCAACTAATAGCAAAGATTTCACAACTTTTCATAACAGACGACAAGCCTCACGCAGCGCCCTGTGGCGAGGGCAGGAGCCAATGAGCTGGCGAATCACATGAACGGCCTACAGAATAACAAACAACATGAACATCACCTTGTAACACCACCTGACAAAGCTGAATAGTTTAATTAGGCCTTGTTTAGCTGGCTGCACATAAGTAATGTGATTATAGGGCACAGCCTGGTGCCCCTGCTGCTTAAATAATACTGCACCAAAGGAGAGACAACAAGAGTCACTCTTTTTTTGGCCAGGGCTGTCCTCACAATGGTGACTAGTTGAATGAGTTGTTACAGCATGGGCACCCACCTGAGCTACCAGGGAGCTGTGCCCTGCCAGGACAACTCACCTGCCCTCTCTGCTTCACCTCTTTCTATTCTGAAGCTGTTTTAACTCACTGTGGTGGCCCAGGGCACCATTCTTAGCAGATGGTCACACACATCCAGCTCTAGGTTAGCACAGGAAGAACATGAAACTACACAAACCTGGAGCTATGAAGTTGAAGTCTTGATCAAGATCAGTGTTCATTTAAGTAAAAGTTTCATACAGTACACCTAAACCTGGAATGGGTGGCTAAACTCCAGGAGTCTTATATGCTAGACACGCCATATACAAGACAACCCACGGTGCCCAGTATGGTTAGCATGACACAGATGGAGTCCACAGTCCAGGAAGTGCTGCTCTTTCCAGGTTTTGTATTGTAATGTGAATGAAAGACTTGACAAGATGGCAAGTGACTGCACAATTCATTTCATATTTCTACAGCAGGAGTCAAGGCTGGAAAGTGAATCGCTTCAGGGCCACCCAGTAAATCAGTGGTCTCCTTACTGGCTTACAGTCCAGCACCTTGCCTGCTAATCCACACTCGCTTCATTCTTTGCTATTCCATTTTAGGTTCACTACTTCACATTTTTTGCATTTACTGACTTAATGCCCATTTGGGGTGGCAGAGATTGGTTGGGCAGAGAGCAGGAATCACATACAGCAAACCTGCCACTAAATAGATAACTGAATAGATAAGAATTACAGCTCACGGGTCAATAAAGACCACCCAGTTCCCAGTGTGTCAATTACCACCCTGGAAAGATGGTTCAAAGCTGTGCCGGTGCTATTTGTGCGGTGGTATGGTTCAGTCAGGATTATTGCCCTGTCTTAAGTTTTGTCCTATACATTTAATATTTTTGTTGTTGTCCATAAAGTTTCCATCTTCACTATCTCTGTTTTTAAGTTGGAGCGTGGTTTGAGAGAGTATTGCTTTCCACTTGGATATACTGGTTTTCCTGATCATTTTTGCTCAGGGATTGTGTATTGATACTCATTCACCTTTGGATTGTCTTGTTGTCATATCCTTTTTTGTCATTTTCAGCATTTTTGTTATTTTTCAGATATAGTCATACACTGACATACAGGTCTATTTGAGACCGGCCATTTGGCCGTATGTCAGTTACAAAGTGTACATCATTGCAATTGGGGATCTGTGGGACCAGTGTGCGTTCACCAGTACTTTAACTTCTTGACTTGCAGGCCGGCTTCCAGGGAGGTCGTGGTACCCATAAACCACATCGCAAATTTGTGGTGACTCATTAATTCATTACATTTATTTAGCACTTTTCTAACCTAATTAAAGTGTGGTACATAGACAGTGGGGAACCACGTCAACTGCCACTAATGTGCTGCGTCCACCTGGAAGATGCAACAGTAGCCATTTTTGGAACCAATTTTGGAAACTGAATCTGTTTCCAAAAAGCTGCTAATTAGTGCTGGGTATGAACAAGGATATTGTCAATGCTGCCATTTTTTTAAGCCCAAACCAATGGCCATTAAGCATGGTTACTAATTAATGCCCTAAGTCTGATTTTATCAGTTTTAATATTTTTTGCTTAAAACAGGCTAAGATGCTACTTCAAAAGTGGGCCATGCACAGGTACTTCATAACATAACATAACATAACATAACATAACATAACATAACATAACATAACATACAGTGGATTCAGAATGTATTTAGGCCGCTTCACTTTCTGCACACTTTATTGTGTTGCTGATTTACTTAAATGGATATGCAATTTTTACCCAACAATCTGCACTCAATCCAGTTTGTCTGTCTAGGATTTTAAATCACCTGTAGCTCACAAACCATTTGACCTATTGACCTGAAATTTGGTACACATATACTACATGACGTCTACTATCCACTTTTGGGGTGATGATTGATCTCCAAGGTTATTCCTCTTTTTATTTTTATTTTGTTTTATTGTACAATCAATTCGCAGCAGCGGCCAGCAGGGCAGCCATGCGGCGCATGTGTACGGGCGCCGTTCTCATCACTACCACCTTTGCCGTCACTTCCTCTACCTGTTCATAATTAAAATCATTCTTGAGGCAGATTGAAGACTTAAGTGCCAGCTTAAGTGAAAAATGAAAGAAAATGTACTAAGTAATTTCAACACAAACACTGACTTAATCAGTTTTAATGTGAAAAGATGCCGATGAAAGAAAAGAAGAAGCTGGCTGCTAGGGAGGAGAAAAGAAGAGCTGCTCAGGAAGCAGCAAGTGCATCAACCTCTGAGTAAACGAATGCTAAACGCACAGAGAAAGAGTAGGAAAACTAGGAATGCTCAAGTCAAGTGTATTCACTACACATTATTGTGCAGTGCCTCGTCACTGGTAACCAATAATGACAAAGTGCAAACATGTTTTCAGAAAGGTCTGCAAATGTATTAAAACTCAAAAACTGAAATCTCTCCTTCATATAAGTATTCAGACCCTTTACTGTAACACTCCAGATTGTAGTCAGCGGTCAATTGAGATGTGTCTAGAACTTGATTGGGGTCCACCTATGATAAACTGAATTGATTGGGTATTGTTTAGAATGTGTATATGAGGTCTCACGATTCACATTGCATGTCAGGACAAAAATCAAGCCATGACGCCCAAGGAACTCTGTAGACCTCAAACTGTGATTAGGCAAGGGTATAAAACCATTTCTAAAACTTTGAATTCTTCCAGGAACACAATGGCTTCAATAAGTGTGAAATAGAAGAAGTGAGCTACCAGGACTCTACCAAACTGAGTAGCTGGACAAGAAGGACCATAGTCAGGGAGGTGACCACATTCCCAATGGTCACTCCAACAGAGCTTTAGAAGTCCTCTGATTAGATGGGAGGACATGTCAGAAGGATGACCATCTCAGCAGTACTCCATCAATCAGGTGCATATGACTGCCCTTTGGAGTTTGCCAAATAGCACTTTAAGGACTCTGAGGGTATGAGGAGAAAGACTCTTTGGTCTAATGAAACAAATTTGGGCAGATCTCCAAGCACTTTGTCTAGTGAAGACCAAGCACTGCACATCATCTGGTTAATTGTGATAAAGTGATGAAAGCATTATGCTGTGTGGGTGCATCTCAGCAGCAGGGTCAGGGAGACTGGTCAAGCTTGAGGAAAGGATGAATACAGAGACGTCCTTGAAGAAAACCTGCTCTGGAGTGCATGCAACCTCTGACTGGGGTGACAGTTCATCTTTCAGCACCACAATGACTTGAAGCATACAGCCAAGACAACGCTGGAGTGGCTTTGGGGCAAGTCTCTGACTGTCCCAGAGTGGCCAAGTCAAAGCCTGAACTTAAAAGCCATAGAACATCTGAGGAGAGACCCGAAGGTGGCAGTTTACTGATGGTTTCCACCCAATCTAAAAGAGATTAAGAGTATCTGTCAGGAAGAATGAGATAAACTACCCAAATCCAGGTGTGCAAAGCTTGTAGACATTAATCCAAGGATACTGGAGGCTATAATTACTACCTAAAGGGCTTCAACAAAGTACTGAATTACGGGTCTGAATGCATCCATTGATGAAAGATTTCAGATTTTGATTTTGTTTAAATTTACAAACCTGCGGTGGGCTGGCGCCCTGCCCGGGGTTTGTTTCCTGCCTTGCGCCCTATGTTGGCTGGGATTGGCTCCAGCAGACCCCTGTGACTCTGTAGTTAGGATATAGCGGGTTGGATAATGGATGGATGGATAAATTTACAAACCTTTCTGAAAAAATGTTTCTACTTTGTCATTATGAATTATTGAATTTAGATTGACAAACAAAAATGTCACACTTATCTATTATGGGATAACAGCCCGGACACAGATAGGCGGACACCGATGGTTCACCAACCAACACACGTTTATTCATAATTATACACTATATACAATGATGCACACAACCCAGTGTCCCAGCACCAATCACCCTCAAGTCCAGGCCTTCCTCAATGCCTTTCCTTCACTGCCTCCACTCCTCTCCTCCAGGCTTCGTCCTCTTCCACCCGACTCCAGCTCCTGAATGGAGGGAGACGGCCCCTTTTAAACCTACCCGGATGTGCTCCAGGTGCCTCCCAACGAACTCCTGCCGGCACTCCCAGGTGTGGCAGAAGTGCCGGCTGTGCACCCGGAAGCACTCCGGGTGTCCCTGGTCTTCTTCCCCCCAGCACTTCCGGGTGTGGCGGAAGTGCTGAGGGCCAGGGCTCCTCAGGCATCTGGGCGCCCCCTTGGCAGTGACCACGGGCCCCTATAGGGTTGAGCTTCCATGCTCCTTTCCCGTGGTCCCCATAGCCACCAGGGCGATCGCCACCTCGTAGTCCTTCCGGGCATCCTGGCTGGGTACCACCCCAGCCGCTCGCCACTTTATTTAAAATGAAACACAATAATGTGTGCAGAAAGCAAAAGGGTCTGAATACTTTTTCATTATACTGTAACATAACAGTGGACCAGATTAAGTGGATTTGAGTACCTACTTCATCACATGCATGCATAGCATAACATTTTCAAACCTGCTTTGTGCATTCAGCCTCCACAGCAGAATTAGGCACAAAGCAGTTGCCAAGCCCAGGTGTCACACCACTGTATCACAATGTCCGTTCATAAATGCACTCAAAGCTGCCTAGAAAACAAACCACATGTCCAGTGTCTCTGCCAGTGGTGCCAGCTGCGGAGTGCATAAGTAATGGCTGAAAAACAGCCCCCCCAAAACTCCCCCACAGGTAATACACTTCAGCTCATAGCACAAGATGCAAAAAAAATAAAAATAAAAATCCACTGAAATCACCTGGGTGCAAACATGCGGCTCCAGGAGACTCCAAACATTAGGAGCTTTGTTGTCATGGCGACCACTTGTCGCCTAGCAGCAAAAGGCCAAGAGAAGCCAGCATATGGAAAATGAAGGGAAATGTGCATTACAGCAGCAGAAATGTCCTCTGCTAAGAAAACAAGGATCCTCCTTAACTTGTGCACCTCATACAACACCTGCCCACTCACTACACGAGATGTCAAGAGGGATCTAAAAGTGGTCCTAATGGGCTGCAGCACAGTAAAAAGATGAAGTTCTGCAAGCGGAGAGTTCAGCTGAGTGTCTTGCCTTCCACTTGAAGGGATAGAAAGAAAGAAAGAAAGAAAGAAAGAAAGAAAGAAAGAAAGAAAGA
>JANRMT010062806.1:85093446-85164132 GCA_026402145.1 Polypterus bichir lapradei
AGAAAGAAAGAAAGAAAGAAAGAAAGAAAGAAAGAAAGAAAGAAAGAAAGAAAGTGCCTATGGGGTGCATTGCAAATGAAATGAGAAGAATCTGCCGAGCACCTTGAGGTGCCTTCTTTCTGGTTACTGGTCCACCTATTTAGGGCTTCTGCCCTCCACCTGGCAATCCCATTTATTTCGGGCAGTGACTGATCTGTAAAGGCAGTTGATGCTTCTGCTGTAGCCCCGCAGGAGGCGCCCTTCCTTCTTTTTTCCATGCTGTTCATTTTATAAAATGATGGATTCTTTTTTCCTCCCTTGCAGGCATTGCTAAAAGTGTCACACTAGACTGTCCCCCCTGGTGGTGAGCAGGAGGAGAATGTGGGGAAGTGCTGCCGGCAAATTTTTACTGCAATTTCACTTCAAATTCTCCACTGATAGTTCCCAGCATTCATAGAGGATTCAAGTGGGAGCAGGCTCTGGTGATATGAGAGGGCACAAATAACGACTGCTGTGATATATTTGCTTCTTATAAAATAAAAAAAAACTTGAAAAGAATGACAGTGTTTGATCCTCCATCCCACTACTCTATGACTTTACTCCAGTCACTGATGATGCATATGCCACTCGAGTTTAATTTAAGCTGCAGAGCCAATATGCAGGCTGAGTGGCACAGCACTGATTTTATTATGAAATCAGCCAGTCCCACCCTACAATGGAAAATGTGTGGCACCTTCACAGTTTGAATCTTTCAAAAACCTGTGTGTGTGCTGCCTTCACTATACATCACTGTAGATCAGACATGTCTTTGCCCCTTCCTGGCTTGTAGGTTGATTTGGCTGATGCCTCACTGCCAGCTCTGACCAGGACAGGTGCCATTCTGGTGACTTAGATATTATGCCTTCCCACTGCCATTCTGACTCTGAGATTCCATGCTTGAATTTCCCACACCATACCCATCAAATACTAGTTCTTACTTTGTGGTCAACAATCCTGATTTAGAAATATTGTGCTTTATGACTAACTCTGGCAGTTTATGAAACATAAGTACAGCCATGGTCCTCTTAGACTCGTCCAACTCAAAAAGCCTTAGCCGGTCTGAGCCAGCAGTTTCAATCATTTTGACATGAGGACCAGCTGAAGTACAAGAAACTGTGGAGGTCAGAGAACGGGGGAGTTCAAACATCCAGATTTACTAACATAGAATCAGAGAGCGTGGTATGGGGGGTTACTTTGGAGTTTTGTGGATCCAAATTTCCAAACTTAGGATTGGTGAGGTTAAGACCTTCTTGAAGTATCAAGTTTCTACATTTACTAACAATATTTTGATGATCGGAGAATGCCGCTAATCTGCAGTTGGCAAAGACTGGGCTAAAATATATGACCTGTGTAATTTTTGAGGACCGGCAAAACAATTCTAAGGACCAGTAGGGTTGGGAAACATTGCTCTGGAGATGGAAAGAAGTGGTTCAGCCAAATCAGACATTTCTCACTACCTCCAGCTACCATCCTAATCCTGAAATGCCATTCCAGTGCCAGCCTTGACACCTAAATTCCATCACATGTAGGTATAGTCTTGATTATGAGATTAAGTGATTTTGTATTGGTGCAGTCTGGATTCAGAGATGCCATGCATTGTGGGTATAGTCCAGACTCTGATATGCACTGACCTTGATACTTACAGATTGCAGGCCATGCAGGTACAGTAGTGATTCGGAGATGTCACACCATGAGATATATAGTTCTAATTAAGAGATGCTTTTGCTGTGTTCATGTGCTATTGAATATACGAGTGAATGCTCTACGGATTCAGAGCAAAAATCTAAACAATTCAGTGAAAACAAAAAACTACCCGAATTCTCCAAGCTGTGATGTAACACTGACCTTTCAACTCAGTCAATTGTAAAAAATAGGACTTCTAATGCAGTTAGCAATACATGATATGTTTCGGTCAAATTGCATGTAGAGGGAAGTGATACACATTTAATATGTTAAGTTTACTCTTCCACAAAAAATTAAGTATATCTTTTATTGCTCTTTTTTTGCAGACAAAGTAACAAATCAATAGCGACCTCACATTTTTGAGATTACTCCGACTAGAATCCACGTGAACGCACTGAAGTGGGAAGGTGAAACACCATGACTGGTAGCTTCGAATAGTCTGATAGCATGAGAACACAGCACTAGATTCTAGTCCATGTGGGCATGGCCTGATTATGCCCTGAAGGATCAGCTATAGCAATTAGAAGTGGGTTCATTTCCAATTTTGAGAGGCTATACCATGTGGGTACAGTCCTAATTCTGTGATATCATAACCCAGGTGTGTCTTGAAACTTAGAACAAGTCCACACTAACACAGATACATTTGAAAATTCTGTTTTTGTTTTAAAAGTTTTTAGATCATTTTCTAACAACTTCTCATCCAGACTGTGTTCTGTCTAAAAGACAGTTAGGTGATTTTTTTTTTTTTGCAAAGGAGCAGGAGAAAAAATGTAAACTAGAGATGCACAACAATTGAAAACCAGGAATCAAACTGACCTTTCATCAGATTGGGGGCAAAACAAGAATCATACACAAGAGTTCAGAAAAATAAGACTTAAACCAGAAGAGCACTAAGAAATGATTGCAGGCATTTTAACAAGTTTAAACCAATCTTGGATACAAAGTAAAATATGTCCATATATATATATATGGTCACGTCAATGACATTACACACAGTGTAACCCTCAGTGCAACCATCAAAGCCACTATCAGAACAAGGTGCCGTCCCAAGAAAAACTAAATGGTGTCACGGCATAACTCCTTTGGGGAGACACAGATCGCAACATAAATGTCAAAAATGAATGCATTGGGTATTAAAGCCCCACAAACAAGGTAGAATTTCAATGAGGTGCTAGAAGCATTAAAGAAATCAATCATAATGCCCTGAAATGCCCATAAAATATGTAAATCAGGGTCAAGATGAACAGCAAGGGCCTTGCCCACCTCTCTGACTATCTGGAACCCAGTTTACCACAACTGTTACAAATGGCTTTTGTTTTCATCTTTCCTTCTGTTTTTCAACCTTCATTTCTGAATCTAATGGTGTACAAATCATTTCCAGCATTTCATTTTAGGTTAGAAATTATTTTGAGGGGACTGAAGTTATTCTGTGTCATCATTAACACCATTTTGTTAATCCCAGGGGCTGCCACCATTTTGTTGAGAAGTTGCTGAGAGATTACTGTGGAGAATCAACCTGAGGTGCACAGTGTGTGAGGCCACTGTTGTGGTGGAATTAAAATGTCAGTGCCATGCGCTTCCTGGTCATCCGAGTTTGTGGATAATAATAATACTCTGAGTTAGCATTGATTTGTGTCTCTACTTAGAGTAACACATTTTAGGGCTTGTTTTAAGGACTACCATTTACTGTCTGGTGAAGAACAGGATGGACCTTTGGTTAATGAATCTTGGTGAGTTTAACATCGTCTCTTCTCCTGGTCACCATCATTCATTTCTGTTGCCTATTTCAATCTCAGGCATGACAAGGACAATCTACATACATTCATGTTTTTTTCAGAACCAAACCTCATTGTAAAAGTAGACCTAATAAAAGACCTAAAATAAAGACCTAAATAACAATGTCCATTGGTGATCTCATTCACGTTATCTGACCATCAATGTAAGGATGTAAAAGTTTGCTAAGATGTAAAACCATTTTCAGTGATGACTGTTTCATTTATTTGTTGTACTTGTGCAATGTGATTTTTAATTCTAAAAAGCAATACAGAGAAACATTATCGAAACAAGTCATCTGCCATTATGGTGAGGATCCTGTGACAATCATACCTCAGGGTTTTTGAAAAGCTTTGTTTTCCCCATAAATGCTGCAAAATGAGATTCAAGTTTTCAAAATATACTTTGCGGTTTTGAAAAGACTACACAAAAGTATTTTTGAATTTATCAGTGTTTGTGTGGACTAGGCCTTAAATTATGTGCTATTTGGATACTGTCCTGGTTGGAGAAGCCATGACCAATAAGTTAGCTCCTGGTCACCGTTTTATTCTGCAAGCATGGCCTGATTGTGTAACATCACTCTTGTGAGATGTCATGGACCACAGGGTCTCTGACAGAACCCATCACATAAATACCGTCTTGGCTCTGATGCAATCAACATTCCACAGACATGTTGTATCATGCGAGTATAATCCTAATTATGAGGTGCCATGACCTATAGGTACTATCTTGACACTTAGATTCTGTACCATGCCATTATGATCCTGGATCTAAAGGCACTTTCCCACCACATGAACATTTTTCAGGAACCATAGGACCCTTTAAGAAACTCAGAAACTTTTGTAGCATTTCCACCACAGGAACTTGGCTCAGTTGTAGCTCCTCATACATAGCTCCTGGTAATTTTTTTAGCTCCTACTCCAGGGTATGCATTGTTTGCTCAACCAGGAACTATCGTGGCTGGGGCTAGAGCAATGAATTGTGCCAACTGGTTGACCACAAGCACTGGTGCCATCTTACAAATCTGTTAGAAGATTAATAGCTGCCTCACTGGTGTGCCACACCATGCACGTCACCGCAATTATCTCTCTGTGAAGTCCCAATTGCTTTGAAACAATAAGGTGTGGGGGGGTGGGTCCCCTGTGAACTCCCGATCGCACTGCACATTGCATCCCATTGCTCTTCATAGGTGCCTCCCTGTCGCGCCATACACCTTATCAAAATAATAAGTAGTGGGAGTCTTGTGTAGGCTCCAGATCACGCTTCACTTTACACCGCATCACACTTCTTTGCATGTCACATATTTTGCATAAAAATTACAGTATCTGTTGTGCAGTGTGCACAACACACAAAAGTGGCCAGGGACCACAAATGCAAGAGCTCATTGGTTCCTGAAATCAAAGTTCTTGCAATGGAAGAGCACCTTAAGTTGCCACGTCTAACAGATTAGCTCATAATCACTGTTTTACCCTGCAGGTTCAGTCGTTATCCTGAGATGTTTCCCTCCACAAGTACAGGTTTCACTTTTGAAACTTCCATGGGAACTGCCCACTCTGAGAAGAACCGCCATATGAATATAGTCATGACTTTGAGATGGAGTCTACAGAGAATCTGCCCTGTGTTCTCCGTAATGACTCCGAGATGCCAACATTCATGAGTAAGGCTCTGTGCTTGCAGTCAAATGTTGAGAGGAGCCACACTGTAGGATCAGTTTCTTAGAAAATAGATGGACACTTCAGATTAGTCTGAGTCCCTCTACCTCCAATCTCACAAGGGCAACATGAAGCCCATTGTGCCTGAGCCTAATCCTCTCTTCAGCTGGTAAAAACTTAAAATAAAATGGACGACTATTGCAGTTTTAATCAGGGAGTCATTCCCAGATCTCATAGTGTGAGCTGTACAAACTAATTGAAATATTTCCATTTAAAAATCGTACAAACATACATTTGATATGCAGATTCCTTCATAATTACCCAAAATCTAACAGCAGGGGTGCAATTTCACTATCATCCCATACAGGTGTATAAGAAAATCACACCAGTGACTCATGGGTGCCAGGCTTTCTATTTATAGTCAGATCAGCCTGCTTTGTCTTATATAGTAGATGGATGTGCAAGATAAAACAAATGAGCAATACTTCAACAATAACAGGGGTTAAGGCAACACAGATTTAAGCTATTAGACATTTCACGGTGACATTTAAAGACAGCGAGTGACTAATTCAGGTCCTTCACTGCATTATAAGACTCATGTTTTAGGGTCACGATCTGCATGCAATTGTTAACCTGTTTTAAAGTACACTGATGACGGGCATCATAATGCCCAGCACAACTATGTTTTAACCACAGCAATAAAATCTATTGTCCATTTTCGGCACATCTTGTGAGAATCCATTTACTGTATGTTGATCAATTTGAAATTGTTTTTATTTGTTGTGTGTGTAACTTAATTTACTGATTTATGTTATTTGTAGCATTTGTAATCTGTATTTGCAGCTATGTTTGCCAAGGGTTTCCAAATAGTTCAAAATAGTTCAAATGTAGCATCCAAAAAGGCATTCCAGCAGTAGTATGACTCATTGTACAGAAAAAACTGTACAGTTCAAGTGTTGTCGTTTAATAGATTTTTGTGAAATTCAACGCAGTTTACACCAAATAAGGAAAAAAGTTGATAATACATTCAAAAATGGGAAAAAGGGAAATTTCTAGTCTATGGTATTCTGCTTGAGGCTTAAGTATACTTCTTAAGGTTTATATATGTTATATCAATCACTGCATACATGTACATATTGGCCCTAAATGCTTCTCTGACTAGCCGTTTCCTCTAGCTGTCTTACTTCAGTCTGAATGCTATTCTGGTGTCACACAGAGTTAACATTAAGAACATTCCATTACCATTAACTCATGCGGGGTGGAACAGAATCTTCCATTATCTGTGTTAAAGCTATGAAATATTCAAGGTATTCTTAGGTAAATTTACTATTAACATTAACCTAAAGGGTTAGGCTCTTACAATATTTTTACTTGGACACTTGTGACAGCATGCCGAGTCTGTACTCAGTGAAGAATGCTACACAAAAATAAAAGGAACTGAACTGAATTGAACTTTGTTGCTAACTGTCTGAAGTTTTCTTATCCTCTCCATGCCTCCATGGGTTTTTCTCCAGTACTCCTGTTTCTACTGCATGCCATAGATACAAATGTCAAAGTACACTGCCTGGGAATGAGTGTGAGTGGGCCCAGCGATGAACTGGAATCCTGTACAGGTTTGGTCCCAGACTTTTGCCCAATGCCACCAAGGCAGACTCTGCCACTCCCCACAAATACCCTGGACTAGATTAAGCAGGTTTGAGAAACATATATTCTGTTGTGTGTAGTTTGTTTCACCCATCATGTGACAAGAATTAAATTTAACCCAAGTCGTTAGACGTATTTTAGAGGTGGAGGCTAAAACTGTAACCCCAAATACTCTTTCAGAAAATATATGCAAATAGTCAAGGTTCTGCTATCATTTTAATGCTGTTTTGCACATTTGTTGTGTTATTTCCAGGCTGATCATCCAAGATGACCATGACTTCATCATGATATGGTGGCAATTTATTTAACTATAAACAGAGGCCAGGAGACATTTTATTACTGTCAGCTCTTCTTACTATTTTCAAACAGTGATATTTTATTGTTGTTCTCGCTATGTTTTCTTGCTGAGAATTTTTCTTGATTTTAGAACTAATTTGCATATAATGTTGGTGCTTATTTGTTTCCTTTTAGCATGCTGTTTTTTTTGGTGCCCTTTAGGTGATAATTATGACAGGCAGGCTCTTACATTTGCTCTGTATGAACATAAGAAATTTGACAAACAATAGGAAACTATTGAGTCCATCAGACATGTTTGTTTAGCTAATAGTTAAGATGTCCCAATATCACATCTGGACACTTCTTAAAGGTTAAGATTTCTGCTTCAACTAGGTTAGGACTCTGTTTTTCTGCAATTCCTGTGTCTTTTATTGGCCCAAATCTGGTGTTTCTATCTGATGCTGAAATTAGTTTTTTTTGAATTGATGCACACTTTAACTGTTGTTCATTTTTTTGAGCTGACTCTACTGTTATTTTGATCGTTTACAGGTGCCACTCTATGGATGCCTCCCATAGTTAGGACAGAGTCACGCTGTTAGTGGCATATCCTCAGAGTTTGTAACCTCCCTTTAATGTCGTGATGGATTAAAAGTCAATCTTTTAAAGCACTTCCTCGTTCGAATTTATGGATAATGAAACCCTTTTCCAAACTCTTTTTCATCAGCAGTTTTTGGCTTTGACTTGTCCTTTGCTGTTTTACCTAAATTTTGTTTCTTGTTTTAATGGTGTTGACTGACCCCATGGTTTAGATGTTTATTTTGGCTTGTGACTTCATTGTTTTTTCCTCGTCACTGTCATTAACTACACCTTGCTAGTATACCTATCATAACAAAGTACATGTCTCAGTCGTTTGTTCCAGACTCCCTCACCTCTTCGTGTAAAGAAGTGTTTCCTGGCTCTGGTCTTAAATGCCCTTCCCCTTAAGCTCCACTGCTATCCTGGAGAACTTAAGTTGAAAGAATTTTGATGGATCTGCTTTATCAATACCTTTGGGAAGTTTGAGGACCTGAATTAGGTCCCCACGCAGCCTCCTTTGCTTGAGACTAAACAGGTTTAATTCTCTGAGTCTGTCTGAGAACAACATGTCCTTAATTCTTAGAATGCACATGTTTGCTCTTCTCTGCACAGCTTCAAGTGCTGCTTTGTCTTTTTTGCAGTGTGGTAACCATGCAGTACCCATGATTTGGTCTCACTAATGCATATGCCTGGATAAGGCAAGAAAATCCCTAAATGATTTAACCATAGGGCGGCATGGTGGTGCAGTGGTAGTGCTGCTGCCTCACAGTTAGGAGACCCGGGTTCACTTCCCGGGTCCTCCCTGTGTGGAGTTTGCATGTTCTCCCCGTGTCTGCGTGGGTTTCCTCCGGGCGCTCCGGTTTCCTCCCATAGTCCAAAGACATGCAGATTAGGTGGATTGGTGATTCTAAATTGGCCTTGGTGTTTGTGTGTGTCCTGTGGTGGTTTGGCACCCTGCCTGGGATTGGTTCCTGCCCTGTGTTGGCTGGGATTGGCTCCAGCAGACCCCTGTGTTTGGATTCAGCGGGTTGGAAAATGGATGGATGGATTTAACCATAAGGCCTCCATCAGAGTTCATTCTTTAGGCTGGCCTGTTACAGATTTAAACACACTATTTTCTTTTTACTGGTTTTCTCTAACAACCTTAACCTGGCAACATTCTGACACCAATGTTTCTACCCATTATTGTAGTTTGTTCTTTTATATTATTTTTGTAATTTTTTACATCATCACAACTCCAATTTGTTTTCCAATATTTTGTTTTACTTTCAGTTTGCTTGGTTTTCTGGTGACTTTGGTCAAATTGTCGTTGACAACGCTGCTTACTTGCTAAGCACTTATCTGAGCATTGACACATTGTATGACATCATCACGTTTACAATATTTAAGATATCTGCTTGACAGGACATGGCATCCAAGGTTTTGGATAAAATAAAACAATCCTCCACAGTGCGTTCATCTATTCTGGATCAGTTATGATAAAGATCTTTAGCTTTGTTCAGGGACTCAAACTCTGTTTTGCACGATGTTTCGGTTTTCCTCACTGGAATCTTATGAATTATTGAAGTAGACTTCAATGTAGCTTGTTGTTTTAACTGCTCTTTTCTCATACACCTTAGCTCTTTGCCTTCTACTCCTAGCATTTTTTTTTTGTTTTTTTTTGTCCATTTGGATTGCCCTTTTTTTACTCCTTGCCCAAATACAGTCATTATTGCCTCCAGAGGAAAGTCATGAAGGCAACATCTGTCCTAATGGAATACTTCCTACAGAGTGAAGAAGAATGAAGAACAGAAGAAACAATACCGCAATCTGTGCCGTATGGGTCCCTAGGTTCACATCTGTGGTGTCTGAGCGAGGTGCAGGTACGGTGCAAATGTTTCGTAGCTAATCGCTCATCCAACAATTTTCATTTTTCTATAAACATCCCAGCTTTTCCTACCAGCTTAATATTTAATCCCTCAATTCTCTTTAATGAAATGCATAATTGTGTTAACCTAGTTTTGTGGCTCTCTTCTTTCCCTTGCAATAAAGCAAATTGATATCTGAGGAGCTGAAAGTCACTGAAGTGTAACTTAGTAGATGCCAACCTTCAGAACACCAAGCTTTTCAGCAGACTGCCTATAAAATTCTTCTTTTAAAGTTTTGTTCTTCCTTGTGCATACTGTGCTAATGGCTTTTGCCTTTGTTTTACCTATTGTTATGTGAATTCTTGTTTTACGTGGCTCAGTTCTGGATGGGGCTTTTGTATTCTGCAAGGTTTCTGTGTGAAACATGATCTACAATAATTGATTTAGGCCTCCTGCAGATAATTAAAATTACAACTTGTTTTGTTGTTGCCTCATAATGTGCAGGGGTGACACCACATAGAAGTTTGGCGAAACCTAGAGAAGAAGGAATAAAATCACAACAAATTGAGAAACCAATGATTCATAGCAACTGAGTTGAAATACAGACTGCGTGTGAGAGAAGGAGGAAAAAAGACAGTAACCAGGCCAGGGAAGAAAGACCACTGCTAAATAGATTGACTTTTAAGAGTGCCACACTATGCTAGGATGTCTAACCGGAATTCACAGAAAGAAAGTACTGGGTGCCTGCCGCCTAACAGATACCCAAGAATGTTAGCAGATTAGACCAATTGTCACAAGAGTAGACCATTTGGTTTAAAATGATGTCAAGTCAAAATTTGAAGGTCCCTAAAGTCCTGCTCTCAATCACACTAGTTTCTAATTTATTCAATGTGGCTGAGGGTCATCGTTAAAAGAAAAACTTTCTAGCATTTGTGTGAAGCTTGCTCATACGTTTTCAACAATGTCCCCTTTGCGCTCTTGTTGAAGAATTTATTTTAAGGTAAAAGCTGGGATCTACCGTACTGATTCCTTTTATAATCTTAACCACTTCAATCATGTCACCTCTTAATCTCTTAAATTTAATTGTTTGCTTAAATTTAAAAGATTCTGTTCCTTTAATCTTTCCTCACCGCTCATACCTCTCAATCCTAGAATCTGCCTAGTCTCTCTCCTCTGGACTTATACTCCACTCATTGTGCTATATAACCTAACATCCTATTAGCCTCCCTGATCACGTCTGTACACTGCCTGGAGGTAGGTAGTGATGCATCCATTATGACTTCCAGGTCCTTCTCATAAGGGGCACTATCAAGTTTTCAAACGGATGTATTCATATCTACCATGTTTACTTCTTACATGTAATATCTCATATTTACTGACATCAAATTTCATCTGCCACAAATCTACCCAAGCCTGTATGCTGTTTAAGTAAATATTTAATAGTTCAGCTACATGTTCATTCTACATGATATGCCCTTCTACCTGGTTTGGTGTCATCTGCATACTTAAGCAGCCTTTTGATTATATTCTTATCCATATAATTTGTGTACTGTATATTAACAATAGCAGGTACCCCGGTCCTGATTCCTCAGGGACTCCACTGCCAGAGGAGGACATCCCTGAGTGCCTGGTCTATACCACCAAGATAAGTCTATCTATCTATCTATCTATCTATCTATCTATCTATCTATCTATCTATCTATCTATCTGTCTGTCTATCTATCTATCTATCTATCATTTCATAAAATAGTCATGTCGATTACTGTATCATATCACAAGCCTCATCTCCATAACTCTTTCTGAACATATCTGCTGATTAAACTGAACATTCTTAAACCTGATTTGATGTAATGAAATACCATTTGTAGCTGTTTCATGATCCCCAGCTCTGCAAAATGTTCTGAATACCTCTGAGCCAGAATGCTACTTGAAGCTGTGAGACTGGCAGAACTGGCACAAGGAAGTGACCAGAATGGCCTTGCTTTCCATTTCAATAGCCGTGAAGCCACTTTCGTTTTGTCACTCATTTCTCTGCAGTCATTAGTTGCCTACCCAGTGCCCCAAGGAGCTGTAAGTATGGCATTATAACAGCACATTTACATGCTACGACTGCTTTCTACATACAGAGCAGCCAAAGAAATGATGAAGGGGCCTCTTCCTCCATTCCTTCCAAGCTTATGAGTCAACAAAAGCAGTCCTCAAGCTACATAATGGTGGTCCTGAAATTAAAAGCAAACATTTAGGATACTGAGGAATGAGCACTAATATAAACCTAAAAAAAATCAAACATGAAAATGTTTGATCAGATACATTGAAGGTTAGCACAGTGCGCCTAATATTTCAAATAAGCCTTCTTTAACGGTTTTCTAATCTCTCTGAGAAACGGTCCATTGATTGCCTGCTCTGAGTGGCTGAGCTCAAAGGTGAATTAAATAATAGAGACAGTGAATGACTGACCTGAAAGGCATCTATTGTTTTTACGTAGTTTGATCTTCACTTGGTTTTTAAATGGTTTTGGCTGCCAGACCAGTTTTAACCCTCTGAAAAGGCCTCTGCTCTTCATTTTGCTGGAATCCCTACATTGCAGAGACCCTCTTAGGAGCCCCAAGAGCTGTAGTTTTCTAAGCCACACAGTATATGTGCACTCATGGGTGGGTTAAAGTTCCTGTAAGCGATGCTGAATTCTACGCATCTGGCTAGGCATCAATGAAATGACAAGTACAACAGGCAGAGGCAGCTGCCCATTTTGAAATCACAAATGCATTTGCCTTGCTACATTTCAAATTTCATTATAATAAGAGGTCCACAAGTAAATCAGCATGTGCAGTAAAGGCCTGCAGCTCTAGGTTAATGCCCTGTGTGCTCAGGGTGGGGGTTAGGGGGTTATATTATTTATTTTGTTTTCATTTCTTTATTCTATTTTCCCCCCCTTGCTGTGAAAGGCATTATGGCAATGTATTCAGCTGTTCAGTCCTCACTGCCCAGAGCCTGGCCACTGATTAAGTCGCAATATAAAACAACGTTATCAACGTCTTCAAACAAACTGATAGACTGATTGCTTTTTCATAATGAGCAGTGATGTTGAAATTGGCTACTGGCACCTGGAAGGTGCTGCTTTTCAATCAGCATGTGCCACTTGGGCGCTTAAATCCATCCACTAACCAGTTTGGGCCTAGCTGAATCATTAAGTCAGACACTTACATGGCATCCATTTATTACCAAAAATGGTGATGGACTGAAGGTGTCGGACCAGGAAGCTGGCCCAGGCAGATCTCTGATATTTTAGTTGTTTACATTATCATAGTAGAAAAAAATAAAGAAGGTTGAATAGGATTCTAATGGAGAGATAAGCATGGATAACACACTGTAAACATTATTGAGAGGATACAAACACACACTCGAGGGCTCTGAAGTGTTCTACCAAGGTTCTCAAGAATAACTGTCACCGAGATGCTAAAAGCAGGGCAATCAGCAAGATTTCAGGGTTTTGAAATGAGAGGCTCACTCCTGCCTTTCACTGAACTATTTAAGTCTAATTTCAAGGACTGCCAACAATGCTTGTTTATCTCATAGGTACCACCATTTTGTGCTTCTCTTAGAATGGCTGCAGCCATATTGTTGTTAGTGACACAATGCCTGACCTCACCTTCACTGCAATTCAACATTATAACATTTGAAAACTTTTGATGAGAACAGGCCATTCAGCCCAGCAAAGCTCACTAATCCTATTGAGTTGAGTTTTGGAAGTCCCCAAAGTGCTACTGTCTACCACACTACTTGGTAGCTTACTTAATGTGTTTATGGTTCTCTGTGTAAAGAAAAATGTCCTAATGTTTCTGCAAAATTTACTCTTACCAAGTTTCCAACTGCGTCCCTGTGTTCTTGATGAAGTCATTTTAAAGTCCAATTCCCCTCATAATTTTAAACACTTCAATCGTATCACCTCTTAATCTCCTTTTGCGTAAATTGATAAAGCTCAGTTCTTTTCTTCTTTCTTCATAACTCATGCCCTGCAGTCCTAGAATCCAGCCTAGCTGCTCTTCTCTGGACTTTTTCTAGCAATGCTATGTCTTTTTTGTGGCCCAGAGAGTAAAACTGAACACAGCACTCTAGGTACGACTACACTAGTGGATTGCAAAGTTACAGCATAACCGCCTTGGACTTGTACTCTACACATCGGGACACTATATAACCTAATATTGTTAGCCTTCTGGATAGCTTCTGAACACTGTCTGGAAGTTTGTAGTGACAAGTCCATCAAAACTCCTAAATCCTTCTTATAAGATGTACTTTCAGTTTTCCGACCTCCCATTGTGTATTCAAACCTAACATTTTTAACTCTTACTTGTAACACTTTATATTTACTTACATTACATTTCATCTGCCACAAATCTGCCCAAGCTTGTATGCTGTCTAAGTCCCTCTGCAATGATTCAACAAATTCTAGATTATTTGCCAGTCCACCTAGCTTGGCACCATCATCTGCAAATGTAACCAACTTCGAACGTTAATATTCCTATCCAAATAATTCATATATATTAAAAATAGCTGCGACCCTACAACTGATCCCTGTGAGAAACCACTCTTACCCGAATTCTGATAGAATTCCTTGCATAATCAACCTCTGCTTCCTGTGTTTGAACCAATTCTGCACCCATCTACACAAACTAAACTGACCTCCCACTACTTTGACTTTGATGCCCAACCTCTCATGTGGCACCTTATAAAATGCCTCTGAAAATCAAGATAAATGTTATTATATACACTACTCTGGTCGTATCTTTTGTTGCTACATCATAGCACTCCAGCATGTTAATTAAACTGGAAGTCCCCCCTCTAAACTCATGCTGACTATTCAGTAAAACTCTTGTTCTTCACATGTGATGCTCAGTCTTTTTCTTAAAAATTCCCTCCATTACTTTTACCTGCTTTCAGCTTACTGGCCTATAGTTGTTTGGATCTGCCAAATCACCTTTTTTATATAATGGGATAATATTTGCCATTCTCCAGTCCTTGGGAGTTTCCCACAGTGCTCACTGCCATTCTACAAATATGCATCAAGGATTTACATATGTACTCACTAACCTCCTGTGGAAGTTCAGGCCCCTAACACAGACAGACAGACAGACAACAAATGTCCAAAACACACACGTTTTAATATTCCTTTCCTTCTTTACAGCGCTACACGATGCATAAATCAGCCATACATTACTCAGTCCCTTCTTTCCTTCCAACTCTTCTGTCGCCACTACTCCTTCACACACAAGCTCCGTCCTCTTCCTCCCGACTCTGGCTCGACTAATGGAGTGAGGCGACCCCTTTTATAACACCCTGGATGTGTTCCAGGTGCTTTGCGATGATCTTCTGGAGGCACTTCCCGATGTGGCGGAAGTGCTGCATTAGCACCCGGAAGCACTCTGGGTGTGCCTGGAATTTCTTCCGGCAGCACTTCTGAGTGTGGTGGAAGTGCTGCACTCCAGGGCTCCACAATCTTCCGGGCACCCCCTGGTGGTGGCCATGGGCCTCAACAGGGTTAAAATTCTAAGATCTGCTCCCGTGGCCAATCCAATGTTTTTCTTTAACTGCTTTTTTGTTTCCCAAATATCCTTCTGAATTGTTGCTCTTGTGCTTCCATTCACATTGGATTTACTAGTCTTATACACCTTACATGGTGGAATGTTCCTCTTACTTTCCATACTTTGAATTCTCCTTTCCCAAAATAACAATTGCTTTATCCCAGTCAGAGAAGGGATAACAGATAAGTCTTCAGAACCTTTCTCATCTGTTGTTTTGACTATGACTTTTGACTTCTGTTTTGTTTTTGCCATTCTTTATTTAATGTGGAATTCTACCTCTTTTATTTTCAATTTACTCCTAAAAAAATTTTAATTTCTTGGGTCAGCCTTCAATTAATTTAGCTTTTTTGGTTGTCTCCAAACATTATAGCATGCCACATCCTCTTGTAGTGATATGATTGCTGTGGCAGCCAAAAATAACAAAGGGGTGAGGCCTCCAAAATAGCCCACAAAACTAATCTCGTTTCAAGGTAGGTCTGGGGCCAGGAAAACAAGAGGCTTTCAGGCCTGACTAGTCCTCAGAAGGGAGATCAGGCATTTAAATGCAAACAAAAAAAAATAGCAAATGAGTCTGAAAAACCTTGAAAATGTCCCTCCAGAGAGAAAACCATGTAAACTCCAGCTGGAGCAAAAGCAAGTCTAGAAAATCTTATAAAAAAGGATATTTGCTAACAAAAAAGGGCAAAATGCATAAAAGGCTTTAATGAGCAAAAAAGAAGTTGCCAAAGACAATCCAGGTAAACAAATTCCCAAAAACACAATTTCAACTACTATCTTTAATCCAAAGACAAAATAGATTGAAAATAAAAAAAAAAATCTTAAATCACAAAAAGCACAATATTTACAATTCCATCAAACACCAGAGCGCATAGAGAAATAAACAGGCTGCAGCCTTTATAGTGCTGGGGAATCCCTTATCTATAATGGACGGGCGGCACCATCTCACAGAAAGTTTAAGTAACATGTTCTCACACACAAAGAAACTAAATAAACAAAAAAAAAATTACATAAAATACATGACTAGACAAACAGTAAAAATACATAACAATATTATAAAAAAATAGAAAACAATGAACAATTAAAAAAAAATAAAACGCAGATACAAGCCAATCCCAGCCAGCACAGAGCGAAAGGCAGGAACAAACCCCGGGCAGGGCGCCAGCCCACCGCAGGTGTTTTTATATATATTCTTCATTTTTTTCTAGTGTCTCTCTTTCACATTAAACATTCTCTTTTGAATACAGAGCATTATTTTTGTATTGTTATTTTGGCAACATCATTCTGTGTGCTTGTTTTTCGTAGGAGCTGCCCTTTTGAGAGTTTCTTTTCATGGCCGCTGGTATTTTGGAGGTCTGGATACTGGGCATTGCTGTGCAGATGATTAGCAGATGGTCACATGCATTAGCCAGGGCACAAACCTAAAGAAATTAAAGGGAAGTCTTTATAAAATTCTAATGCTTGAGCCAACAAATAAGTTAGGTTTTTAATTTAGTTTTGTTTTTAACTCCAAGTTTATTGTTGCCCTTGTATTTTGGATGAACAATCTGTTATATTACAGCCAGGGTTTATTTTCTGCCGATTTTGTTAATTTTGCATTATGACTTTTCATATTACTGTGTTATTTCAGTTTTTTATTATTCATTAATTATGTACTGTCACTTTAAAGTGGTGTCCATTCCTTGCTCTTTGTAGGTGGAGCCCAAGAAGGTGGGGCTACCCTGACATCACGCATGCTCGGTCCTCATCCTGGTTTAATAAGTCAGACAAAGAGAAGGGCCCAGCAGTAGTTCATTGACATTCCTAGAGTGCACAGAATTGTAAGCAGCGATTTTTCTGGTTCAGGATTATTTTATTTCTGTTCTTGGGATATGCGAATTGAGTACTTGGATCCCTTGCCTTGTTGGTGTCCTTGTTGCGATTGAATACATTTATGTATTTTTAAAGATACTTTGTTACCCTTATGCTCCTTAGCCAAACTTTTTGATGGTTCCTTTCCTTAGGCATTTTAGTGCATTATGTGGTATACTTTTCAGTATTAAGGAGGTATTTAGAACTCTAAAAGACAGGGTCCCTTTTAGGCCTGTCTAGGCCAAAGCCAGCCTGTGGTGTTTGGAGTCAGGCTTCCTGGGGTAGGCCTTGTTTGTGAAATTTACGGAGCCCTGAATCCTCTTTGCTATAGCAATGCACTTGATTTCATAACACTATCATCTTGTGAACCAAACTCTGCTAACAACTTTGCCTATTCTGCTCTGCTCTGAAACAAAAGGATTAATTGATCTCTGTCACTTGAATAATACCATCTGTACAAGTGGACTTGCTGACTAGTTCACTTCAAACATGACACAAGTTGTGCATTGTCTGACAGGTAAAGTAAGTTGAAGTGCAGAAGAGGGATTCAGAGAAAACTTTTTACCTTTGTAGGTTGGTCATTCCCTTTCTAATTTTGTGAGCTCTAAGAAATGTGGATATAAATGATGCAGAATGACAGTGACACTGAATTTAATCAAATAACCATGAAGTGGACTGTGCGATGACTTGCGTGTCACAAAGAGCATTATCTGAGTGTGGAAGAGGACACTTATTCACTGAGGTGTGACAGCTTTTAAGATTTGTTGATAATGCAAAAAACTAAGTCTTGGTGGAAATGTTCCATGCATTTTACACTGAATCTCTAAAGAAATGCAAGATGCAGTGGGGGCATAATAGATCAAAATAATGATAACAGACCATAGGAAGTGCAAGGTCAGCAGTTAAAAAGAACACCCCCCTTTCAGTGCAGACATCCTATGGTATCATACTGTATCTTACATAATAATTAGAATCAAAGGTCAAAATATCGAAATAAGATACACCCTCTAATTATTAAACACAGGTGCTCATTATAAATACGCATCTCACTATTTATGAGGCACGCAACGCATATTAGTGAAATCCAAAACTATTTCTGAGATGGCCTGACATCTTCTTTCTTTCCTCAATTATTCCACCCACTTCACTAAAGAAGAGAAGCAAATCCCTGCATGAAAGACATGGTTCAAAATTAGTAATAAAGACTACTTAATAGGATAGGGAATGTCATTCTCAAAATGATAAATGACTTGCAAGGTCCTGTGTAAACTTTTACATCAATGATATGGCAGGTCTGTAGCTAGTAGCAAAAACAAAAAAGACAGTGATAGTCCTGCCAAAAACAGCAAGTCAATCAAACAATGAGACATATGAATAGCATGGTTTGGTATATGTATGGGGCACTCAGTCAAACGGCTTTAGAAAGCCATCCACTTGCAGTTCCTAGATATCACACATAAATTCCAACATGCAATATCGATAGCAGACAAAGCATTTCATTAACCAACATTCTTGTAACAACATTAACAGTCCACATATGGCAGAGACTGACTGGCAAGTTTAAAAGGCTTAGCTCTAAATGAAGTAACACTGGCAAGTGGTGTCAAAAGAAACAAAACAAACAATGTTCAGATTACATTATACATTTGTTCTACATGGAGGGAGAAGGTCAGGTATATTATGTTAGAGTATCTCAGCCTTGTTAGCTTAAGTCCACAATAAATCGCCTCATATGATGAAGGGTATATTGTGATCTTGCTCTGTAATTTCATTTTTACTTGCTTTCTATTAGCTTTCAAGGATACTCCACCATCCATCCATCCATCCTCTTACGCTTATCCGAGGTTGGGTCGCGGGGGCAGCAGCTTGAGCAGAGATGCCCAGACTTTCCTTTCCCCGGCCACTTCTTCTAGTTCTTCCAGGAGAATCCCGAGGCGTTCCCAGGCCAGCTGGGAGACATAGTCCCTCCAGTCTGTCTTGGGTCTTCCCCGGGGCCTCCTCCCGGTTGGACATGCCCGGAACACCTCACCCTATCTTTAAGGGAAAGCCCAGACACCCTGCAGAGGAAACTCATTTCAGCTGCTTGTATTCGCGATCTCGTTCTTTCGGTCACTACCCATAGCTCATGACCATAGGTGAGGGTTGGAACGTAGATCAACTGGTAAATTGAGAGCTTTGCCTTACGGCTCAGCTCCTTTTTCACCACGACAGACCGATGAAGAGCCCACATCACTGCGGACGCCACACCGATCCGCCTGTCGATCTCATGCTCCATTCTTCCCTCACTCATGAAAAAGACCCTGAGATACTTGAACTCCTCCACTTGGGACAGGATTTTACCTCCAACCCTGAGAGGACATTCCACCCTTTTCTGGCTGAGGACCATGGTCTCGGATTTGGAGGTGCTGATTCCCATCCCAGCCGCTTAACACTCAGCTGCGAACCGATTCAGAGAGAGTTGAAGGTCAAGGCCTAATGAAGCAAACAGGACAACATCATCTGCAAAAAGCAGTGACCCAATCCTAAGTCCACCAAACCGGATCCCCTCAACACCTTGGCTGCACCTAGAAATTCTGTCCATAAAAGTTATGAACAGAATCGGTGACAAAGGGCAGCACTGGCAGAGACCAACTCTCACTGGAAATGGGTTTGACTTACTGCCAGGAATGCGGACCAAGCTCTGACACCGGTTGTACAGGGACCGAACAGCCCTTATCAGGGGGTCCAGTACCCCATACTCCCGGAGCACCCCCCACAGGAAAACCACACTGTTTCTCCTGAATCCGAGGTTCAACTATCCGATGGACCCTTCTCTCCAGAACCCCCGAACAGACTTTTCCAGGGAGGCTGAGGAGTGTGATCCCTCTGTAGTTGGAACACACCCTCCGGTCCCCCTTCTTAAAGAGGGGGACCACCACCCCGGTCTGCCAATCCAGAGGCGCTGTCCCCGATGTCCATGCAATGTTGCAGAGACGTGTCAACCAAGACAGTCCTACCACATCCAGAGCCTTGAGGAACTCCAGGCACATCTCATCCACCTCCGGGGCAATGTCACCAAGGAGTTTTTTGACCACCTCGGAGACCTCAGTCCCAGAGATGGGGGAGCCCACTTCCGACTCCCCAGGCTCTGCTTCCTCATTGGAAGGCATGTTAGTGGGATTGAGGAGGTCTTCGAAGTACTCCCCCCACCGACCCACAACGTCCCAAGTCGAGGTCAGCAGCGCACCATCCCCACCCATATATAGTGTTGACACTGCACTGCTTCCCCCTCCTGAGATGCCGGACAGTGGACCAGAATCTCCTCGAAGCCATCCGAAAGTCATTCTCCATGGCCTCCCCAAACTCCTCCCATGCCCGAATTTTTGCCTCAGCAACCACTGAAGCCGCATTCCGCTTGGCCTGCCGGTACCTATTAGCTGCCTCCAGAGTCCCACAGGACAAAGGGGTCTGGTAGGACTCCTTCTTCAGCTTGATGGCATCCCTCACTGCCGGTGTCCACCAACAGGTTCAGGGACTGCCGCCACGACAGGCACCGACCACCTTACGGCCACAGCTCCGGTCAGCCGCCTCAACAATAGAGGCACGGAACATGGCCCATTCGGACTCAATGTTCCCCACCTCCCTCGGGACGTGATTGAAGTTCTGCCTGAGGTGGGAGTTGAAGCTACTTCTGACAGGGGACTCTGCCAGACGTTCCCAGCAGACCCTCACAACACATTTGGGCCTACCAGGCCTGACCGGCATCCTCCAATACACCACCCAAAAACAATATATTTTTTTTAATTGTTACACATCCCATGTACTTTGTAGTAATGACAAATTTTTAATCTCATGTTTTCATGGAAAACAGAGCTAATAAAGTTTATGCTTCAATAGAAGCAGACAGTGGGAAATGGTTTGGTGGC
The DNA here is from genome assembly GCA_026402145.1 of Polypterus bichir lapradei. Classification (NCBI taxonomy): domain Eukaryota; kingdom Metazoa; phylum Chordata; class Cladistia; order Polypteriformes; family Polypteridae; genus Polypterus; species Polypterus bichir. Next base: position 85,114,245 of record JANRMT010062806.1, read on the forward strand.
AACTGGGCGACAATCAACTCGGTGAAAAGACAACTCGGCGAAGAAACGACTTGGCGAAATACAACTCGGTGACATCCTTTACCAGTTAGGTAATAGTTAGGTTCAAAGAGATTCTTTAATTATATTTAAATGACAACGTGATTTAAAATGTTGAAATAATTTTATATAATTGATGAACGAACTTCATTCTGCAGATGGAACAAACTCTATCTTACTTTATCTTCTGCAACCAAAACTGCTAATCCTTTATATAAATTGTATTGATTGTAATTGTATGATAACATTATTTAGTAAACAAAAGGTGACCTGTAAATACGGCTTAAGGAATATCTTTATTCTCAACGTATTGGGACTCTCATAAAGCATGTGATTCTGTGGATTTTCCGTCACCCTACGTTGTCATTTAAATATCATTAAAAATCTCTTTGAATCTAACTATTAAGTAAATGGTAAAGGCTTTATCTGTCACCCAGTTGCCCCTGAACGGTGGGGGTACAGCAAACGATATTAAAATGTTCATTTAACAATTTCTCATTCCTCGTGATTCATAATTCATGTTGAGTCATCCACTTGAATACTCAAAACGTGCAAAACACATGCATTTTTCACTAAAATATTATTAAATCGATTCCTCTGTTAAAATGAAAGCAACCCAGAACCCGGAAACCCCTCTCACATGGTGTCATGCTATTGAATTAAGCCAACGTGTCGGTGAGAGAGACTCAGCTCGCTAGTGCTGAGTACCAATGGACTCTTACTCTTTATATGGTTCTTTTAGGCTGTTTGTTGTCCTTACAAAGACCACCTGCTGTTGCTCCACAGGCTTGAATTCTTTTGTGACTTTGGCTGGCTTGCCATTTTTCTAGGCTCCCCTGCATCTGCTCGTTTGAATAATGGAATGCTTGCTCATCCCCAGGATGATACAATTTGTCAGCATTATTACATAGCCTTCTAATGGTGCAACTGCTTCTAATGGTGGACAAACTCTTTTGAAATGGCAGGGTGGTCATTGTTTTCGCTGTGATCATGCAGTTTATTTCCAGGTGGTGCAACAGGGAAGTTGAATGCTGCATTGTCAGATGATACAGCTGAGACATTGAGTGCCTCCCTATCATATGAAACAGCAGAGGTGTGTAACATTGCACTTCTGTGCAGTGATCTGCACATCATCTTTGGGCAGACACATTTCTTTGTGTTGAGCTGCAGATGTAGTGGCCTTTTGGCTGTGTTCCTTCCTTCACCAACCTTCGAGATCCCAGATCTCAATTTTGAGACTTTTTCTACATGGCTGCTCTATAATTCCGCCACAATATGTCTTGTCCTTTAGCTGCTAAGTCTCACCATTGGCCCTGCTTTATACTCACTTGGGGTCAGTGACAACTCCATCTGCCACATTTTTCTGAGGTCAATGAGCCTGAAACTCCATCGGTGGCTACATACCTAGGCCAATGGACCTTAGCAGATGGAGAAGTGATGGTGGAGCTCCAGAGGTTACAGTGCAGTCTCTCAGCTGGTCGACCCAATACTGATGCTGCAAATAGCATTCCAGATCCTGGATCTCAGGCTCAAGACTCTCCAGCAACATCTCAGAAGTCCATTTTGAGTCTCAGCATTCTACGCTTTGCTAAATCAGACTGTAGGGCTTCACTTTGTCCCACTCCTGGCACCAAGGTATCATGAAGCTGGTGCAATGCTCACTATTGTTGAGTGTTGCTCTTCATATTGTTCTTTTAGGTAACTTGCTGTCCTTAGATGCACCATTTGCTGTTGCTTTGAAATCTTTTGTGACTTTTGGTTTTTATACTGTTGGCTCCCTGCTGCTTGCTCTGAAGCTACTCATTTGCATGGCGGAATGCCATCTCATACTGTTGGTGGTTAATCATTGATGCCATTCCTAGGCTGATACAACCTGTGAGTTAAAATACACACTAATGATGGGCAACCAAGCTACACTTTATACTTCAAGTTGATTTTGTGCATGTTGATTCTTACTCAGACGTGAGCACTTATAAATGTTCGTCTTTAATTAAAGAATCACTTTAAAAAGAAATGTGCACTCAAAATGCATGGCTCTCCTAGGGCTAACACTAATCTTTGAATTCTAAAAGAACATTATAAATATTTACAAAAACGTTTATTGCTTATTGTAGGCCATGGAATGGAAGCTGGACAGTAATGTATGGCTGCAATTAAAAGCAGAATGTAAGAAGCAAAGAACATCAGACCAGTTACCTTAAAATAATGGAAATGGTGTAACTGTAGTATTTAAAAACATATCCTTCTCAAATGACTTGTGAAGAAGGACTTTATGAATGGCATTAAAAAAATAGAATGAGTGACTGATGAATTGATTGATTTAAGCAATCATAGAAGACAAAATAGGAGACATTATCATCCACAATGAAAGATTCTGTTTTTTTTAACGTACTGGAATTTTTGGGCTCCAGTGCGTATGAAGCTGTCCATCTTCTCTTCAGTTTCATAATGTGCTGCTTGAGTACCTAATTATTAAACTACATCGAGCGTGGGGCAGGGGTCTCTGCAGAACTGGCTTAACCACAGGTTATGATATGAGGATTTGTGAATTTGGAGATGTCAAAAGTGAGGTCCTGCAGGGTTGAGAACTTGAACTGCTGCCATTTTAAGCTAAATGATTACGAAATGCATATAACAAGTTGCATTCACAGATAACACTAAATTAACTGGATTAGCAGATCAATATTGATGGATCAGAGAAGAATTCAGAATTGCGTTGATACAGCATGTGGCCATGGGTTTTGGCAACAGGCAGTATGATATAGTGGTTCAGGCATCAGACTTTACGCTGTAAGGTTTCTACACACTGCTGTAGACACACCAAATATGCTGCATATAGCGCTTTACACGTGGAAGCACTCTGACATGGTGTTCACTATAGAAAGGCGTTATATAAATTATTGACTGAGCCACCTGCTGCTCTTTACATAAACATTTTATCCAACTTTGGCCCAGTACAGACAGTATAGTTCTGCACGGCCCTGATACATATTGCACATTTCAGAGCGGTAAGCATGTGTTCATTAACTGAGCTAAAGTAAAACACACCCAAGCAATCACTTCCACGCCACTGCCTTGCCCATTGCTGTGTTTTTCTTTTATGTGCTGGAAGTCTTCTTCATGTGACCATTTCCCACTAGATATGCCGGCTGCAGTGATCGCTCTCCGTTTTTCTTTTTCCCTATTTTCCACTGTCATGCATTTGTCATCTTCCATTGTCTCTCTACAATGACTAATGGCTGTAAGCCATTTTCTGCCAAGTGAAATGTGTTCTTTTTTCCCATTACCATGTAAGTCTATCATTTTTGCTATCATATTCAAGGCAAGATGGCTATCTGCAGGATCCCTTCAGGTACTAAGACTGATTGGTGTAACAACAAGCTGCTTTCTGTTTGGATTTCTAGTAATTACACAGCACAAGTACCGTACTAATTACAAAGAAAATCTCAAATGCTTCCTAAGCCGGATTGTGAGGTACTCCTCTGTTTGGCTTTACAATTCAAAGGAAGAAGCTAGCCTGCCAGCCTCTGGAGATTAGCCTACCAATAAACATTAAGAGCATATTGGTGGGAATCATGCCATTAAACTGGAATCAATGGATTTGTGGGAGGGGAGCAGAGGGGGGGGGTGGGTGGGGGCGGTATTTACTAGTGAGATAAAAAGGAAGACAATTAACAAGCAGCAATATTTTGGAGGTCCATTTACAGCCAAGGCCTCAAGAGGCTGCCGCTCTGTATTACCTCCACTCGCCCCTGAATCGATAATTATGCACTTAAGTTGAGCACCACTGGTTGAGGTTGGCGGCCATTAAGAGCTCCAAATGTAATGTCTTGTGCAGGCTGAAGCTAACCTCAGAAAGGGGCTGTGCCAAACTCACACCAGGGGAGGGAGAGCGGGCACAGGTGGGGCATCTACAACTGGGACAAACAAATCACATTTGTGAATTACTAATCAGGAGGCAGAGGCTGCTTTTCATTGCTTCAATAATTTAGCAACTGCGAACATGTAAGGATTTCTAAAATGTAAAAGAAATTTTTGGGGATACACCTTCCTACTGTTAAAGCAAAAAGGCAGATGAGTCTGGCCACGTGGTGACATTTGTACCCTGTAGCAAACATACGATCACCATTGTGATTATTATCGTCCTGTACGATTAACATCCCATTCAGGGTTGGACACAGATGCTGGGGTGGACTTGCAAATGGCCACATTTTGCCTCTGGCAGTCAGGCTCCCTGTGATGCTGAATTGGAGAAGCAGGTTAGAAAATTGATTAGCTCACAGGATTAAGTGGCGTCAGTAATAATGGACACTGCTTCCCCCAAAGCGCTAGATGGCAGCTCCCCTGTAGTGATTTTATTTTTTTATTTTTTTCTCCCTGGGACTTGGAGTCTGGTATCTCAGCCCTGTTGGGTGCCGTGGGTGCCATCGGGGGAGCTGTGAAAGGACCTGGGGAGTCATGCTTCCCTTGCAGCCCGGAAGTGCTTGGAAGTCACAGGGACAGAAGAACGGAAGCACTTCTGGGTCAAGGACTATATAAAGGATTGTTGGGAACCCAGCAAGTGAGCCTGAAGAGGGAGGAGATTGGCAACGCTTGCTGGGAGGTGTGGAGGAGAAATCTATTAGTGCTGTATTGTTGTGGTTATTGTGGCTGCGGTGCTTTGGAGGCACTATACAAAGAAGACAGAAGAGAATTAAAAACCTTCTTTGTACTTTTAACCTGTGGCCTGCATCTGTCTGTTGGGAAAAGGTGAGCAACAGTGCCACTTAGTGTCCATTCATTTACTATATATATATATACATAGCATTTGAAGTCTGAATCACAATCTGATTGTATGGGTGGTTACCTACCAGGTAACATGTGTGGTTGGTCTGCAAATAATGCAAAGAGTACACGACACATGTTTCGCCCTTATTTTGGGCTCATCAGCCGTACACACTCCACTGCACTCCTCACCAGGGATCGAACCTTGGACGTCAGCGATAGAGGCCAAGGCTCTTTACGTTGCGCCACGGTGTGTGGTTTGTTTACTTATATATATTTGACAGCCATTACTAAGCATCTTCCTTAGAGGCCAACATGTAGGATCAAAAGTATGTCTGGCCTGTGGGGCAGTGCAGCCACCCCTGTAGCTTTGACATTAATGTTTACACCATCTCCCCTTCTTTGGAAGTCAAGAACTCTGGGATTGTGTCAGATTCCAATGTGTCATTTGAGCATCATGTTAAGAATGCAAAATCAGACTTTCTCACTAATCATGCTGCTCAGATATTTATTCATGCTTTTGTCACCTCTTGGCTTAAATATTGTAATACTCTGCTCTTTGGTGCTTCAGGCAAAGTGCTAAACAGATTTCCACAGCCAGAATTTTAGCACATGTTTAAACTTGGGGCTATATAACCACCTCACTGGTTTCTTTGCACTTGCTGCCTGTTAAATATTGGATCTCTTATAAGATTGTTTTGTTAACATATAAAGTTCTATGTAGCAATTGTCCTATCTGTACTTCAGATCTGTTATAAAACTATACACCTTGTCACAATTTAAGGTCATCCTATGCTGAATTTCTTCCCACTCACTAAGGATAAATGACTGGGAGATCGAGCTTTCAGTTCTACGCACCCTGATTATGAAAATCTGTGCCTCTTCATATTAGACAGTCTGAAAGCCAATCTAAAGTTATACAGTATCTTTTCAAATAGACTTTTTTTTGATGAATGTATTTTATTATTTTGACTGTCTTATTATTATTTTTCCTATGATTTTTGTTTTAACTTATTTTTGTATGGTGTCCTCGAGTGTCATGAAAGGCACTTATCGATAAAATGTACTATTATTTTTTTTATTATTGAATTAAGTGAGTTTCAGAATGCCCACACAGACATTTATACCTTACCTTGACTTATAAGTACATACAAGAGCTGACATTTTTACCGAAACCAACTTATAAATTGCCAAAGTATAAATGCTTCCATATTTCTACAAAGGAAAACTACTGGCAGGTTAAAGCAGGCTAAATGGTGTTCGTTGAATCTGATCAGCATGTCAACCATTTCAGCTTAGGTTAAGTTTAATTTTTCATTAAAAAAGGTTTTAGGTGGACACAGAAATTAATTTGTGGCTAAAGGAATAGTCACAGTGGGAACAGACCACTGCTGTGGCTTAGATGTTGTTGGCATTGTGCAAGTTATTTAAAGCTGCTGTATGTAACGCTCTTACTGCTCAAACACTGTAACATCTTAACTGTGCATTTTTGTCACCCACTGATTCAAATTCATTGACTTTGTGGTGCTACAGCCTGTCCCAGTAACACCAGACACATAGCAGGAATTACCCACTCTCATTCATACCAAACATACTCCATACTAATATACTACATGTGACATTTGTAATAAATCTAAAAGTACTATAATGACTGTTTCTAGTTTGCAAAGTGGACACAAGCAGTATCACCTTATATAATGCAGGTTCTCAGCCATCCCGTCCACTGTTTATTCATAAATAACTTGCTGTATGATGTTATTTAGTTATTCCAGATTTCATTGTGCTGTCACAGCTGGTTAGCCAGGAAATGAATGTAGCATACAACACTCTATATTATAACCCAGCCACAGGGGATGCACAAACCAGTGTGTTTCTTTGTACCAGTTCCAAGCTGGGATAAATGTGGAGGGTTACGTCAGGAAGGGCATCTGGTGTAAAATTTGCCAAATCAATATTTATTTAGATGAAATTCTTGAAGCAAAATATAGAACAGCATACAAATGACAAATTATATAATATTTCTGGAGTTGAACCCATGTCATTACACTCAAGAATTCAGATGTGGAATACACAAAAATTTACTGGACTTGAAGGGATGACACTGATGGAAGAACAAGTGACTGCTAAGTTACAGGACCGTTATTGTAGGCTCTGAATCCTACTACATTTCTACATACTAACAAATATTCACCAAATATTCCACATACATTTCAGGAGGAAATGTGGTTAAGTTTCCAAAATCAATTGTGACCAAGCAGCAGAGTTAAGGCTACTGGCATAATACTGCCATTTTTATGCAGAGAAGGCACCCCTAAAAAGGTTTCTGTATAGGGATAAGATACATTGGTAATCCCAAGATATGCCCAATTTACTCCAAATGTGGTTAATTATATGTGAAGAGAAAATTAGGTGCAGCTAGAGTTAAAATTCCCAAAAAGTGTCACCCTCCTCCTCTGAGGGATGCGGGAAGTGGAAATGAACTGGCATAAGTTAAGTAAAAGGTAAGCTTTCAACTTTGCAGTTCAGTCCCTCCAAAATCAGTGTCAACTATGCTGATGATTAAGGCACTGGACAGTACACACTGGGTTTTTTATTCATTCAGGACATTATTAAAATTTCCCAGACTATTTGTGTACATTATGATTGGCTGGATTTGCAGTTGCCTAAAATAATACAATTTAATTCAATCAACAAATGCTTTAGGTCTTCATGGCCTATAGAATTTGGCCACCTAACAAAAAACCCAATAACATTTAATTAACACATCTCACATGTTGGCAAGCACCAGCCATAGAGACAACTCTTAAATAATTATTATTATGATATGTACGGTACTGGTCAGCTCTCAAACCTTTTGACCATCAGATATGAGCCTATAGCTTCTCTAGGACATACCTTCATGATCCTTCTAATTGGTATGCAGTGGCCAAACTAGAAAATGGAAAGCATGAGGCCACACAAAGTAGGCTGAGTGATCAGCACTTTAATTATTATCTGCCCAATGAGACATGGAGCTGTTCAAGTCACATGCCATTTTCCAAAGTGACAATTTCTTCAGGTATTTCTCCTATATAATGGCACTTGGTGAGGTCACATACGGTAGCCACAGCAGAATCCTTTTAAATAATTACTCTTCCTGTCATAGTCATCATACTCTAGATGAGAAGATCTATAACATCTTCAATACCAAACAAAGGGTAGCCTGCTTAAATGACTGTACTGGCCACTGGTTGAATGCTGGCATGGCTGAGGAAAACACAAAGCGTAAAAGAATTCCTATTATGTGTTCAACAATTCATCACCCGGACAGTGGAAACTATGAAGGAGTACACTCATGGAAACCATATAGGCATTTTGTTACATTTTCAGAATATTGGCATAAGCATCAGCTATTAATGTGGGCGATATATGTTTTTTAATTATCAGGTTACACAGTGGTGCAGTGGATTCAGAAAGAGGAACCTGACGTTTTCACGTTCCCACTGTGGTTGTGTGGATTTTTTATCAGGGTACTCCAGTTTTTGCCACTGTCCTAAAGATGTGAATATTTGGTCAAATGGCAATTGAAAACTGGCCTGTGTGGGTGAATACATAAGTGGGCCCTGGGATGGCCTGGTGCCTTGTTCTGAGTTGAGTCATGCCTTGAACACAGGCTGGTTAGGACAGGCTAAATTGAACAAAGCAAGTTTGATATGTTAGGTTCTGAAAGTCGGTCTGCATGTGCCCAGGCCGCTTACTCCCTGACTTGCGCTGGCTCCTGTGAGCATGGACAGTCATCCCTCTATTGAGCCATCAATCTCCCATCTACTCTCTACTCTCCCAATTTGTTGTGCTTCAGCCAGAGTTTATTCTCTAGCTTAAATATATTTTCTTTTTTGTTGTTGCTTTTGAATGATTATTTTTCTTGCGTTTTTGTTAATATTGTCATTGTTAGTATTTATGTATTGTGTATTTAAATAATTTGAGTCTATTCCTAGTGTTCTGTGGGGCCATCATGACATCACTACTGCAGGACCGCCCTCAGCCTTTATATTGAGGTTGACGAGAGGGTCCCAGCAGAGTGTTATTGAGATTGGTGGAGAGAGGTTCATACCTGTGAGTAATGTATTACTTTTTTTGTTTTTGTGATTTTATTACTTCTGTTTTTGAATTCTGAGTTCTGGGTAGTGGATATTTTATGGGTTTCTCTATTTTTGATTTCTTACAGTAAGTTCCCCATTTTAGGTCTATACAGATCTGAAAACCTGTCGCTGGAGTTTGGGGCCTGGCTGCCAAGGCTGAGGCCTGTTTCTGAGGCTTATCAGAAAAGTCTTGGTCAGGTTTTTGTTTATTTTGAGACAAGTTCACCCATTTGGCAAGTTTTTGCCATTTTGCCTTCCTGCATCACAACACCATTTCTGTTGGCATATCTACTGAAATATTCATACTTTAGCATCAGTCAATGCTCTCTTTTCACCTTGATCACTTGCCCACTTCCTCTGTTAGTCTATGTCTTCCTGGCCAATCAATGCAGAACTTCCAAAATGGGAAAGATACTAGTTATCCTTCTTTCATGTCTCAGCCAAATTCATGTTGTAAGTGTATTTGTTTATTTTTGATTCTTTTAATGTTGATTATGTGCATCTTACTTACTTTTTGGCCTTGTCTATGCATTTGTCCTTTTGAGTTGCGGTGGATTTCAGCATTCAATGGGCAGCTGATCACATGCCAGCATATATACAGTAGGGGGAGCACTTTTTATGTTTTCTCTTTCATGTTGAGATCTTTATTGAGTATTAAGCGCATAAAACTCATTTTATACAGTAAGAATGATATTATGGACAGTTTCTAAAAGCTTCATGAGTTTTTCTAAAATGTAAAGTGCTTCCGTTATATTTTTTAGAATATGAACAGTAAGGCAAAGAAAGCAATGGCGTCCGTGCATGGTGTGTTTATGATATTTAATGCCTTTACATCAAGACATTCAAGATGCATTTGAAGGAAGTACTTTAGTATTTAAAAAAAAATCTTGATTGGTTTGAATAGATTGCTATATTACAGGCAAAGCATTTTAAATGATTGAGCAATTGAAGCATGTTCATTGGTTTGTTTGGTTAAGGTATTAAAGTAAAGTAAAGTATAAAGAATTAGTCATTGATACTGTAAAATCCCTCGGGCCAACAGGCCTAGGGCACCTTGACTGTGACGTGGTCTGCTATAACTGACCTTGGACCCCCAGAGGTTTTTCTCTAATGTTAGGGTTTTACAAGAGTCTCACCTCTAACTTTAGTTTGCTTACCTGTTTTTTCTTTTTATTAGGAGTTTGCTCCTTTTTTCCCTAATTTTACAGGAGTTACTGTATTAGCTTTTTACCCTCATTTTAGAAAATATTTTTTGGACCATTTTATCCATTGTTTTATAATTTCTGAGACTGCCACTATTTTATTTTCCCATTGTTAGGGCTAATGCTTACCACAGCCTAACCATTCAGACCCCCTAATCATCCCCTGTCTCTAAATGAATAACTACCTCTCTAACCCCTTCAATACCTGATAGCTAATGTGTGGTAAGCATACTGTTGCAAAAATGGCTGCCATCGCATCATGGAGGTGGATGCTGCACATTGGTGGTGGTTGAACTGGTTCCCCACTCCCTATGTGAAACACTGGGAGTACTGAGAAAAGTGCTATAGAAATTTAATTTCTTCTTCTTCTTCTTGATTCACCGGTTGTTAGGGGTGTGTCCATGGAGGTCATGACCTTTGCTCACAACAAAACAGAATAAAACTTCACCTGTGAACACACCTCCTCATCTGAGCGGCAGATTCATAACACACATTTCTGATGGCTTTTACTAACTTTTCTATCTTTGATTGCTGATATTTTTGGTTCTTGTTTTTTGACCCTGAATTTTTGTCTTACATTTTTGCTTAGACGCTTATTATTAATGATCTCCTGGTTTGGGCCTTTTTTTCTGGCTTTCGTTCATCTCCTGGTTCACACTCCCTGCTCCCTTCTTTTTTCACATTTTTCTTGTATTAATTGTTGTGTATTTGCTTTTAGTTTATTGAAGAATTTTAATTTTGTTTTACTGAATCAGCTTTTAGTCTTTGCTAATCGCACTGTGATCGTGCACATCTAGTTATATTATAGTCTTCAGGTACTGCAATCATCGGCTGTTCTTTACCCTCTCTGGATGAACTGCACAGCTCTCGCTGCCTCAGGAAAGCAGAAAACATCTTAAAAGACTCCTCACACCCCGCTCATGACATGTTCCAACTGTTGCCATCAGGCAAAAGATATAGCAGCATCAAAACAAAGACTAATAGACTGAATAGCAGTTTCTACCCTGTTGCTATTAGGGCACTGAATGCCACCTAATCACCTCCAATGCAGCAGTGCAATAGATGTCATCGTGTGCAATAGTGTTTCATGTGCAATTAAGGTCTTATGTTGAATGTTTGTGTTCTACCTTATTTCTTCTTATCCTTTCCTATCCTTTTGAAATTATATTTATTTATGTTTTGACACCGCAGGGACTGAACTTAATTTTGTTGTATTTGTTACAATGACAATAAAGATATTCTGCTATTCTGATTCTGATTAGGATGAAGTTGCCAGAGTGCCACTTAAGACACCTATTTTTGTGTTTTTTTTTTTATTTTTGAACTTAGTAATGTTAAACTTATTGTTGAATCCTTGATTCAAAACATTCAAAGTGTCATGTGGGTATTATGTTTTTGGTGGCTTTGACAGTACTGGGCTCTGAGGACAACATCCAGGAGTTGTATCAACTATAACTTTTATTTTCCACTCATGTGAATATGTTCTGGCCTGTGCTGGGTGAAAACAGCTATGCAAAAATACATTGAACAATTGGAAAGGAGAATGAGGAGCACAGTCAATATAAATGTTTAATGAAATATAAATAAGATAAATTTAAGGAATGCTAATTTAGATAGGCCTATTTCTAAATGTTTTCAATAATAAATTCATGATAAATTCTTTATTGAAGGCTCTCCATGTTAAGCTCCTGACTCAATTATTTACATGCTCTTTCAGGGGTGTAACACAAATGTTCAGTTTGAGCTGCAAAGGAAATAAAAGTTGCTTCTACAGTACTGAAAAGAGCTGGTGTACGTTACGTATAACTGTAAACTGAATCGAGTAAGCATTTTTAAGAGGAAGCAGCAGCGCAACGTATGCTGAAGAATTTGGCATCTTCCCTAGTCACATGGCAATGATGCCCAAAAAAGCCATGCCACACATTTGTCTTCCGTTTTAGAAGTCTAGACAAGTGACAATTTCAAACTGTTCCCAGTTTCAGCTGCACTTTGTTTTGTGCAAAGCATTTAAGTAGCCTGCAGGAAAAGGTAGCATTCTCTGGTTGATCAGGCAATTAGGTTCATGAAGCAAGTGGCAGTGTGCCTGAAGGGTAATCCTTAAGGGTCCACTGGCCTGGAGTTGAAGAGCTCCATCGGAGACACTACATAAATCGCTGTGACAAAGATTTCAGCATCAGAGTAAGCGCCAGGTTTTCTTATCAATTAAATTACGCAGTCATTCTAATCACCCCCCTGAACAATGCTGAGGTGTTCCTCAGTCCGCTATGGATTCCCAATTGCTCCCAAGAAAGTGATATTTGCCAAATGTTGGGTTTGATGTCGTGCTGATCTTTGTAAAGGCTCGTTTCTCTCCCAGTCATTAAACTCACAGTAAAAGCCAAAGCGCAGACACTGTAAGTGGTTAAAAGCACCCAGCCATTAAAGCTTTTCAAATCAGCTGTTGGTGGAGGATGGGAAGGGTGACACTTGAGAAAGATTACTTGTGTGGGAAAAAATAAATAAATAAAGCTACAAACCATATGAATTTGTGTAAGGTTATCTGGGCAACACATCCCAGAATGATCCTGCATCACAGTAAACAGCAATTATGTTGCTGAGCGTGGCGTCTGCAAATGAGTTTAACACAAATTCAGTCACAGGTGGCTGCAGTCTATTCTGGCTACATTGAGCAGAGGGTAGAAACCAACACTGGAGGGGGCATTACCACACTGTAGGGCACATATTCACACACACACAGTCACACTGGGCCAATTTAGATTCACCAGATAACCAAACACACACACATCATTGTGATGTGGAAGAAAATCAATAGTACATAGAGAATGCACAAACTACACAAAGTCTAGGGATGGGTGAAGGATTCAAACTCAGATCAATGAGGCAGCAGCCCTATCTACTGCTCCACCATAATGAAATTAGGTAAACGTAAACAGCTTAAGCCATTGTCATTAATGTCATTACTATTATTCTCTCAATATACTCATTCATAAAGCAATAATATTTGCAATAGGCAGTCAGCCCTTATATGATATAAGTACAGCCATGGATTAAGTGATGTGGTTGGTCAGTACAAACCTGACAGCTTCTAAATTGCCCTTGCATGGGTGTATTGGCCCTCCTACAGCAACTGCTTAGAGAGATCTTGCCGACTACTCCAGTTTTGAAGAGAAAATCATAATGGTTTAGAGTGAAGGGTCTGTTTAGTCAATATGCAGGAGATTTAAGAAATAAAAACATTTATCAACAGAGAGTATAATTTCTTTCTTGATAATATACCCATGACAGAAGCTAATCAACAAACTACAAGCAGCATGGGTTCTGAAAGTAGTGAGCAGGTGTTGGTTATGACTTTTTTTTTCTTGTTTGGGTGATGTGATAACCAGGATTTACATACATTATAAGATGTTTATGTACATAATTAACAGAAAAAAAAAATAATTCAAATTGGTAGATGACACTAAATTCAGTCAGCTAGCAGACAGACTGCACTAAATTCCTAACGAAGGACCTGACATTATTCAGATAGTGGCACATCATAAAGAGTTACATATAGGAAGTAAAAATAATAGATATGCATGGATATTGAGCTCTTTGGTGCTGAAGGGTATGCCTCACTGAAGGGACCCTGGAGGTCCAGTGGACTTGTCAGACAGGCTGCTGATTAGACCAAAAGGATGATGTGTTGTATCACACATTGGGTGGAGTTAAAGTGAAGAAAGGATACAGTAAATCTGTGGGACACACTTGTAAGACCACGCTCAGAATACTGGGTACAGTTTTGATGTCTATATTATTAAGAGGACATTAACAGTAGTTGGGAAAGTTTCTCAATGAGCCACAAGACTCCTCATAGAAAGCAGGAAAGGTCCCCTTAGGCTCAGCAAATTGAGACTAAAAGGAGGCATGACAAACGTGTTTAAAATTATTAACGAATAAATAAATTGGGAGCTAGTTACCTTGATAATAAATCCTCCAACAATGGCTCAGTAGGACCGATGGAGGCTACATAAGGGCAAATTTTACAAAAATGTTACATTTTTACCTTCACACAGACACAGACTGCCTAGCTGTGTAGTTGAATGCAACCAGTGGCTGAGTGCTCAGCAATTCAAGGTGTTTCTGGTTTCTGCACATCTGAGTTGCCATGTATGACACACACTCAATCACAGAGCGTGCTGAGAGCACAACAGGGATACCAACAATGGTGAGACAGCCAGTAGTAAGGACTTAAAACTTCTTACATTATGGTCCAAGAACAACAATCTGTCCCACAAAGGTAACAGGGCAAAGGAGAACTTTTAAGAGTCTTGGATGTGCTCATTGGCATTAAAGTGACTGCGGTACAAATGGAGAATAGTATTAATTTGTTTCAATTAGTTGTTTACAGTGTATTTGTAATACATTTATATAGTGTTCTTATAATTTTGGTGATTTCATCGCATTGCTGCTTTGTGTTTCTTAGATATCATGGTTGCCACTGTTTTGCTTCCTGGTTACTGTCTAAACTGTGACATCATGGCAGCCACTTGCACTAAACAGTAACTAAATTTTTATCATTTAATTAAAAGAAAGACCTCACAAAAGACTATTCCTTATGCCCTAATTAAGTGACAAAAAAAAACCCAGAAAGGTTTAACTCTTGTTTTGCTTAAGTCTGACTTTGGTTATACCATAAAATGTTGATCATTTCAACAGCTTGGGTCTTAGCAATCATCTTTGACTATCCTTTGAAAAAGCTCTTCGAGGAAGACTGTATCTGATTATAAACTGTAAAACTGGATTTGATGTACAATCTGCTTGTTTTAAGATCTAAGGGTCTTCAGCACCACCTACATTGTGAGAGAAGGCTGGGAAAAGTCAGTCTGTCTTCTTGGATACCTACTAGCTTTTACAGATGCACAGTGGGCAGCATGTATCGTGACCTGGTATGGAAGCTGCACTTGTTAGCGTGCAAGGCCTTGTAACATGTAGTTAGAAGGGCCCAGTTCATTCATGGGGGCCAGACCCCATCCATACAGGGCATTTAAGTCAAAAGATGCCTGAAAAAAAACAAAACACTTTCCATTATGGCCGACCCCACACACATCACAGTGCCATTCATGAAAAGGTATGGTATCATCCAATGCCACACCAGCAGATCTATAGACACTTTTTATCTGCTAGTTTGCATGCAATCATCTGCTTGACCCGTGACCAAAACTCAGCAAACAGATACTGACCAGCCATACCTCAGTTGCATGTATATACTGTGCGTTTCATGCAATATTTAGCAGTTTATTTTCAATTATGGTGCATGTTCTTTGCTATGCATTGCTATTTATATTTACATTGCTGTAACCTTTTACCATAAACTGTATTGTTAGTGCTTTTTTACGTTTTTACACCAGCAGGTGTAGCAACAAATTATTTTTATTATACTGTAAGGTGTAATAGAAAAATGCTGCTAAACTGAATTGAATGAAATTATTTAGATCATGTTAGGAGAACAGGAATTGATGAGTTACTGTGGGCTCAATGACCTCTTCACGTTGTTTCTCAAGCTCTTTGGTTCTTGGAACATTGTAACTGTGTTTAGTTTGTGGAATTTTAAAAACAGATGCATTGAATATAGTGATTCGTACAGTATATAATAATAGTAATTATATTGGATACAAAAATCGTTGCTGTGATAATAATCATGCCTTTACATGGCATGCTAAACATGCTCTCCACACAAGCTTTAAAAATTGAGCGTTACTTTGTATTTTCCTCTTCTCGCAGCGAGTGAGTGAATGATGTTAAATAATGAGTCACAGCTTTGTAATAAACTGAGCTGTGAAGTTGTATACTACCATTTAAATGAAACAGGAGAAGAGCCTTGACGGGTGGCCATGCAGAGAGCAGAATGTCCTTTGTATGTTAACAGGTAAGAAAAGAATCTTAGAAGAAACGTAACCCACAAAGATGGCCTCGAGCGACTGTGTACCAGCTATTAGCAGAGAGGAAATGGCTTTTAATTGTGGTCTGCATGATGGACAGGCTCCTCAAGTGGAAATGGAATGTTTTGTGTAAGAAATCCCAGCTGGGCAAACAGAGTGCTGCTTCAATCACAGCACTCAGCACTTATTGTTCTGCACAGTGTGTCGGACATGCTGAAACAGCCCAGCAGGCATGAGGCCGTGGAATGAGATTTGTTATCTCACACGGACGCTCCACTGCCAGCACTAGGACAGCAGAAAGAAAGTTCAGCTGGCAAATCTTGCTAAGGTACAATGAGCTTCTGTTTCCCAGCATAGATGGGTTGTAGCTGTGGCTGAGATGTAACATGGAGTTGTTTCCACCCCTGATTCCCCATTGAGTTGGTCAATTTTGCTGAGGTGTGATTGGATGATATTTAATCTCCTATTTAATAAACTGTAATTAGGAGGTCTTTCCATGTATAGCATAGGCCTTGCCAAGAGAGAACTGGGTTGTCTTTACTCTCCTATTTTCCGATAGATGGAAGGTCTGGCTGACAGTTAACGTGATACTTTTGTGCTATGTTTTGTTGAAAAGTCTCCTGGAGATTGTAACTGGGATGGGATTCTTCTTCTATTCCTGATTCTAGTCCTGTTTCCTTACATGTCTTAAACTTACAGTTTCTCCATTGATTGGATTTCAAGAATACAGGACATCATTTCCCATTTGACAACAGATTCAATGAGAGCTATGGCTGTGAATACTCAAATTCTTTAATATTATTTCTGGGAGGAGTATTAATTTAAGAATGTTTTGTTTTGTAAATTGTTATGTCGCCCTCTTGTGTTTATTGTCAATGCTGCCAGTTTGTGCGGTTACTGGGGGTGTGGCTTATAGGGGTCATACCGTGTGACACCATCAATGCAGCTGCTTATATAACCAGTGTCATTCAAGATATGACCCCCTTCTTGGGTGGGGTTTCAATTTTGTTTTGTTTTGCTTTGTTTTTGTTGTTTTTCTTGTTTGTACTCAAATGGTTGAATCTGTTATTATCATTTGTTACATTGAGCAGCACGCCATTGTAATTTTCTGGTTTTTTAAAATAAAACTATAAAAAAATGAACCACTAACTAATTTTCTAAGTGTTACAGATACAACAAAAATGCCTATGACAGGCATATGATTTTTCAACATTGATTTTCTAACAACATTTAAATTTTAACAAAAGATAAAACTGATTGTCTTTGACCTTAGCTCTTTCATTTTCACATGTTCAACTTCTGACCTTACTTTCTTACCTTCTGTTCCTCTTGCCTTTGGTATAACAGGCATAGATGAGACTTAACTGGAATATGTTTCTTCTTCTATTCCCCTGTACTGCTTAGAAGGTAGGTCTCACTAAAATCTAACTGGGATGTGTCTCCTGTACTGGTCACCAGACAAATTTGATAGCAAGTGAGGTTTAGATGCAATTAAAAAGTTAAACTTCTCATTGAGATGAGAACTGGTACTTGTCACCTCTCCTGTTTGCCAAGACAGATTAGCTAAACTATCCATCCATCCCGCTATATCCTAACAGGGGTCACAGGGGTCTGCTGGAGCCAATCCCAGGGCGCAAGGCAGGAAACAAACCCTGGGCAGGACACACACACCAAGCACAATTTAGAATTGCCAATGCACCTAACCTGCATGTCTTTGGACTGTGGGAGGAAAACTAGACAGACACGGGGAGAACATGCAAACTCCATGCAGGGAGGACCCGGGATGCGAACCTGGGTCTCCTAACTGCAAGGCAGCAGCGCTACCCACTGCGCCACTCTAGCTAAACTATGATTGAGTTATTTTTGGGATGTATTTAGCTCTTCTGTGTTACAATATAAAACTTCCCATTATTCTGGAAAAACATGTATATCTTTGCAGCTGCATAAATGTCTTTCAGTAAGAGCAATGTCACATTATGTGACTTCTAGTCATAGTTGCTAAACTTGTCGCCAGATCATGTCAATTCGAACAACTAAAAATTGCTGGGCATGACAGATTATATGACTATTTGCAGATCCTCCAGCACAGTCGTGCATGCCTTTTTTTTCAATTTATAGCGGGCTGCCTAACAGAGCTGGTGCCATACAATAGGTTAACAAACATGATGAGCCCAGCCCAAATTCAGTCCTTTTATTTTTTTCCATTGAGTTGTGCTACGTAAAACAGGAGACATCAAGCAGACGAGCTTCTCTTCTGTTTTTGAGGACCAAAACACGTTCCTTATTCCCCGTCACTACATTCTATGCACTATACTTCTGGATGAGCATTCTTTGGTTGTCAGCTCTCATGCCCACAGATCCCACCCCTGTGACTAAAGACAAAATGAAACCTGTTTGATGTTATCGAAGTGAGTTGTGGTCCAGTTGGACTGAGTCACTGGGTATGTCACATTACACGACCAGTCATGGAAGTGCGCTGCCAACTGTCTCCGATCGATAAAGCTGTGTAAATGAAGGCTAAGGCTGAAAATTGATGGAAAAGCTGTCTAATATGACATGACCTTCAGGATGAAGGAGTCAGAATAACACTTCTTAAAGAAAATTTGAGTCAGAGAGAGCTGTCATTTTGACCCTCTTTGATTCCTGACTTATGGGACACCCTATATACTGTATTACAAAGCAGTGTGACTGAGGTATGACTGTGATATGTTGACGTTCTTATTCCTACATATCCTGTAGTAAGAAGATCTCACTGAGGTGTTTTCATACCTATTTCTCAAAACAGTTTAGTTTGAATGGAGGCCAGAAATGCATTCAGACTGTGTTTTCCTTCTCTGTTCCTCCAGTTTGCAGAAGTTGAGATGAGCAGTGTGATGGATGGCCGGTAGCTTATCCCGGCCGACACATCCATGACGCTAGATGGCGTCTTACCTGCAGCGTAGAGGTGCCCCGGATTCCCAAAGGGCATCATGGAAGATGGAGTTTGGCTTCACAGCCCTGCTGGGTGCCACCGTGTGATGCTGCTGGGAGACAAGGGGATTGTTGTTTCCCGTATAGCCCGGAAGTACTCCCAAGTCACAGGGATGGAAGAACAGAAGTACTTCTGGGCTGAAGAAAAATATAACTCTTTATCTGACCCAGAAGTGCTATGGGATCACATGAACAGAAAGACAGGAACACTTCCGGGTCAAGGACTATAAAAAGGACTATAGGAAACCAGCAAGCGGAGCTGGAGTTGGGTGGTAGAGTGACGGAGCTGCTGGGAGGAGAGGAGGATTGATTTATTATTATTATTTGTATTGGATTATTGATTATTGTGGCGTGTGTGGTGTCTACTCTGGCACAAAATCAAAAGGAAAAGAAATTAAAATTATTTCTAGTACTTTTTCTTGGTGTCCTGGACGGTTGTCTGCTGGGTTTGAGGAGCGACAGTGTCTCCTAGCGTCACAGTAGTCAACCTAATTTACTAAGGTGAGTCTTCTTGAATTACATTCCATGTCCACATATTAAAAACTCCAATAACATTCCAATATTTTACCTTCAAAAGCACCATATAAAGAGCTGAACTTACTTGCATTCTGTTTTCTTTTGTCAATGGCTGCTGCTTTTTAATTTTTGTTTGCCTTTTAAATAACAGTCCTTGAGCGTGCTTTAAATCCAGGCTACTGTATATCCTGCTTGAAACTCAACACTGTCCATCATGTCCCAATGACAGTAAGTGATAGCTGCTCATTGCTTACACAAAGAAACAAGATCCTCCTGGAGAATTAGTCTGTTTAATTATGAAATGCTATCCCTAAGCAGAATGGCAGAGATTATAGCAAAGAGAAATAAAAAAGTTGGTAATTACAAGTAGCAGGCCCAATTTTCACCTTGCACTTGACTCTTATCTGCAGGACCTATATTCTGTTAAGTTTTAATCAATTTATTGTTTACCAAAAATAGAACAGAAAAAAAGATTTAATTAAGAATGTGCTGACAGGAGGAGAGAAAAGCATGGTGGCCTTAATGTGATAGTGATTTGTAAAAGGTTGCATGCGGAGTGCCCGGATATAAGGCCAATCCAGGATGCCAGTTAGGGGACAACCTGGACAGGATGCCAAAATCCCATCTGGGTATTTATTGGAACAATCTGTGGATGAGTTACCAAAGACAATTGGGGGCTAAATTTAAGGAATACCAGTTGGGGGCTAAGTTTAAGTTTATAACGTTCCTCTGTCTTGCTGGGAGACAGCAGTTTTTTAAGGCTGCTCTAGTTTAGACACAGGTTTGCCTAGGAGTTGTAGTCTGAGTATCACACCCGAGCACAGGAGCAAAGCAGAGTCGCCTCAATGTAGCACCTCCAGTGTGCTCAGTATGTTATTCCTCAGCAGTTATTTTGTCTCTGGACAATTTCATCCCTTGTCCACAGCCATTGTTTTTTTTCTGGTTTTCATGATGTGCCTCATGCTGAACTGCATCATTCAATACTTTGTTAACACACATTATTGGGAATTAATATCACTATATGACATTATGGCAGGTAGAGTATCTGATCATGAGATAATGCCATTGATTTATAGTTTATTTTAATATTAATTTTTCATGGGGTAGACTTTATGATATATAGACTACAAATGAGATCTAGAAGGGCCAGCTTCTAGGATGGTAAAATGTATGGGCAATAGAATAACCAGGGAAAAGCTGGTTTATCAGCCTCCTGATTACTCTTAAGATGTAAAAGCAGGTTTAGGTAACAGTTTGCCGAATACCCATATAGCAGTCATTCCAATGGTTATGTAATATGAACTGATGCATCTCTGCCATCGGCCAACTGGCTTTGGGCCAACCACCATGGTGATGTGTGTGACTTAAGTTAAGGATGCAGACAACATTGATTTGTGCAGAAGACAGGACCACTGAGCAGCACTGGGAGTCTTCACTCCCTCATCAACATCACAAGAGTGAGGCTTAGCAGCTAAAGATTGGCAGTGGACCACATGCAGCTGCAGACTCAGTTGTGTTCAGGGAGAACCCAGGTCAGTTGGGTTTGACTGTAGAAATAACTATGCAACTGCACTGTACGTGTGAATCTATGTAAGAGATGTGCTGTGAAAAAGGTATCTCCTATGTACCACTCCAAATCAAGATGACATTATGGAGGGTTTAGCACAGCTGCTGGAGCAGACTGCCGTAGACCACAGCTTCTTAAACTCTGGGTCACAGGTTGCCACCAGTGGGTTGCAAAGGATTGCGACTCACCATTGTAATTAATGGAAATGTGTTGTGTGAGGTTTATGAAGAGCCTCATGATGGGTATGCAGTGGGTTGGTGAAACAATCGACATTGCTCTCTATGACGTTGGTAGTGATTCTCCAAGGGGAACAACCTACCCCCCAATCTGACAGTAATTATGGACTGGGTCTCGAAGACACTAAGAAGAGCAAGACTGGGTCACGAGAAAAATAAGTTTAAAAAATCCCGCTCTAGACTACACTTGACTAGAGTGCTCTAGACAATAATCTTGTGTACACAATTCCAAGCAGCACATATGTGATTACTGTATTTATCTTTCAGTTTTTTCATTTGTTTTGGATAAAAGCAGTCCTGCTATGGAATGGTGACCTGTCCACAAATTGTTCCTGCCTTGTGCCGTAAGCTTGCTGAGACAGGCTCCAGCTTCCCCATGGCCCTGCTCAAAATGAAGCAAATTTGGAAGATGAATAGATGGATAAAATGGATGACAGCTACTCCAACAACTAATTTTTCTTTGTGTTAGATGCATGGACACCCAATTGTTTTGTTGACCAGAAGGGGCTTCCGCTTCATGATTTTGGCATGCTGACACCTGACTGTTACATCAATCAAGGAGGACATTCTGAGTATTGGGTGGCAGGGAGGGGTTAGGCTAGAGATGGAGAAGGCCACTTGCTGTCAAGGGTCCCGGGGCATGCACCCAGAATATCCTATAGGTAGATCCTCCCCTGCTCATGGCCTTCAGGTTTTAAACCATTTTTATCCCCAAATAGCACTTATTGAGAAGAAATGGATAACCTGATTTGTCTGACACTAAGGCTGTTAAATATCACACTTGTTCCACTACGATGTGTGGAGTGCAAGTCCAAGGAGGTTATGCTCAACCTTTATAATGCACTGGTGAGGCCTCATCTTGAGTACTGTGTGCAGTTTTGGTCTCCAGGCTACAAAAAGGACATAGCAGCACTAGAAAAGGTCCAGAGAAAAGCGACTAGGCTGATTCCAGGGCTACAGGGGTTGAATTATGAGGAAAGATTAAAAGAGCTGAGCCTTTACAGTTTAAGCAAAAGAAGATTAAGAGGTGACATGATTGAAGTGTTTAAAATTATGAAGGGAATTAGTACAGTGGATCGAGACTTGTATTTTAAAATGAGTTCATCAAGAACACGGGGACACCATTGGAAACTTGTTAAGGGTAAATTTCGCACAAACATTAGGAAGTTTTTCTTTACACAAAGAACGATAGACACTAGGAATAAGCTACCAAGTAGTGTGGTAGACAGTAAGACGTTAGGGACTTTCAAAACTCGACTTGATGTTTTCTTGGAGGAAACAAGTGGATAGGACTGGCGAGCTTTGTTGGGCTGAATGGCCTGTTCTCGTCTAGAATGTTCTAATGTTTCTAATGTTTCTAAACATGCCATATTTTTGCACAACCATATATGCACAATGTTTTGATTTCATTTCTAGTTTTAAGAACAAACATACTTGTTACAATATACTGATTATGGACGGAAAAATAAATCCACTTCTACAAGGGGTGTCTAATGGGAAGCGAGCCTACCTAGGAAGGGAGTGATGCAGCACAATTCTGTTTTAGAATTTTTCAATGTAGTCTCTGGTGTTTCAACCTCTGGATGCCCTTGGGGGAAAAAATGAAACTTCTTGCATTTGACATCACTGCAGCACCTCATCAATGACAGCATCATTTGTATCAAAAGGGCGACTAAGGAGCTGTTTCTTCATCTCAGGAAAGAGAAAGAAGTCAGAAGGCGTCAAATCAAAGGCATCAGAATTAAGGAGGGGATGGCTCAACAGTTCAAAGTGGCATTCTTGCAATGTTTCCCCTGTCACTTGTGGTCTGTTTTTCAGAAAGGTCAGGCAGGAGAAACAGCTGCTGGGTGGAAATTTGGAAGTTTTAAACAACTTTGGTCTACTTAAGAAAAAAAATTCTCATGTACCACCAGACCTTAATCCTTCATAGGTTGGTTCAGTTCCCATCAGACACCACTGGTATCTGTCACTATTAACCCTTAATTAGACTACAGAGATGGGCCTCCTAATGGACAGCAATTCCCTCCTCCTCCTCTAGTCTCATTTTTTCCATCAATTCAAGTATCACAGCTAAGGCACCAGCTTTACTCTAATGGAGGTGATGGCCAAGGGAGGCCTCTGAGGTCAAGTGTCAGGGCTCATGAGTAAGTGAAAGCTACACTTTCCAGTCACAAGCATAAAATAAAACTGAACCAGCAACCTTCTGGATAAACAATTCAGCACTTAGCCACTGGGTCTCACTGTATGGATCAAGAGCCAACTGGCCAGAGGTTCAGTCAAGTGGGTTCTTGGGACACTCTGGGTAATTAAATTCCACGTCACCAGTGTCTCAAGCCTCTTGTAGGTAATTCACCAAACTGGACTGGATTGAAGAGTGTGCTGCCCTCATCAGTTCATTACTAGGACCCAAAAACAAGCCGGGAAACCATAATGGTTGTGCTCCTTCTGTTACCTATGCCCTCAGTTTTATTACAGTGAACAAAGTGTGACAAGCAGCTACATCAAACAATGGCCCCCTCTGTGTTATTCTTCACATCTGTATGAGTCACATTAAGTTGCAAAGTTACTAACTCAGGCTACAAAAGTCTTTCTATTTCTGCACTGCAAAACTGGCAAAAGGTGGATGCCAGGCAGCCACCTCTTCAGAACACATTAGCTCACAGCTCATAAGCAGTTGGCGCCCCATCTAGGAGCTCTGGAAGGTGGAGGGTACTGAGCAAACTGTTATCCAATGAAAAGACTGAATTCAGTCTGAAGGTAAGGTAGCACTTCAGGCACAAATCATGGGAAACAGAGCAGAAGCAAGCAAGAAAGCCTTCTGGCCTTTTAAGTACACCTCGCCATGTTTTATCCAAACAAGAGAATATCACACCCCTTCTTACTCGACCCCTTTCCTTCGAGGAGCACAAATGCTGCAGAGCGCTGGCAAAGTCTCAGGAGGCACAGTCCCTTCTGCAGTAATGCATCATCCTTCAAGCAGTGCAGAGCTCATTCTGGGCAGTCGTCATACCGAGAGAGGAGGGCGTCAAAGCGAATCCGCACAGAAGCTGCACACCTGGGTATTCTGAGAGGAGGCAGCCCTCAGGGCTGACTGTAACACAGGCACACAAGCAATTGGAAGAATTGGGTTGACTGAGTATCACAGTTACACCATTGTGAAAAACATTAGGAGAGGGATCATCAAGAAATTTTGATTTTTCTCCTGATGTATGGTTAGGGGTTTGGTGTGTGTGGTTAAAATACCATATCAAGCAATAATGCATTCTACTCCGAGAAGTAAAATGTAGTTTGCATTATAATGCAGTTCAACTCACATGCGTGGTGCCTTCATGAAGGTTTTGGGTGCAATGAAAGTTGCACGGTGCAGTAAAATCCTGGCACTAATAAATTATGGGCAAAAACAGCACGATACTTTCACAAAAAATAAATAAAACGTGAGGCAAGAGGTTGGGACTATTATATTTCAGTCATAAAATTCTTGCTTTATGTCTTCTTTACTCACTTTTGACTCTTTAATTTTTACTCTTACTTTTGTTAATTATTTGCTTCACTACCTATGCCTGTATTATGGTCCTTGTGTTTTGTGGGTGTTTCCCCAAGAGGAGGGGCCAGCTGCCCATCACCACAAGGGACCACCCACAGCCTTATAAGGGCGGGGTCAACACACAGTCCATTTGCAGTTCATTTGAATTCACTTAGGAATTAGCACGGATTATCATTAGTGTGCTTACTGATTTATTGGATATTTTAATCACTTTGCTCTGTTTTGACATCACCTTGAACTTCATATGGAGACTTGGTTAGCTGTGGATATATTTATTGTGTCAGGCAAACCTCCGATGGACTGCCTTTTTGTGCTCCATGAAGCTTACCTTTTGTTCATGAGAATTTTTACAATTATAAATATTTTTATGTATAAAGATCCTGTGTTTTCTGCCATTGTTACTAGCCGGGTTTGCATGGTTTCCCCCTCTAGTTGGCAGTTTTGAGCAATTTTCAAGACTTTGTGCTTGGGAACTGTTGCGTTCATAACATTAGATATTTTCATAGCAGTGTAACTATCATAAGTGCAGGCAGGTAGGTCCTCCAGGGCCCATGTGGCTGTAGGGCCCATGGTGACTTCATTGTTGTTTTTTTTTCTCAGCGCTTTATTATTAACATGCTTACCTACTTGACATATGAATGAAAAGGTTAATGATGTTATCACGCCTACAACTCCATAAAGCTTAATTAGAACTATTGACCATTTATGTAGAACTTATCCTTGACATATGTCATTGATGGTGGTCATTTTTAATTAGATTTAATTTAATTTTATGTCACAGAGGGATAGTTTATATTTTGTCACTAGGGCCCATGAAACTCTACTTATAGCACTGAATAGTGAATTTGATGAAGGAAATGAATTGCATAACCAGAGAATTTAAAATTAAGAGAGAGGGAGGAGGGTCAATTTTAGGAGATGTAGTAAACTGAGGAGTCACCACAAAACCACAAAACACAAAATTAGAAGATGAGGTAAGAAGAAATGAATACCTTTACAATGAAAAGTTCAAAAATGAAGAAAATGGGATAAGAGGAGAGGAATCAGCTTACAGTATAAACCCAGAACATAAAATTCACTGAGGCTGGAGAAGAAGAATAACCTCACAATGAGAAATTACAAAATCAGGAAACAATATAACAGGAGAAGAGTAATATCACAAATAAAGTATATAAACTTAGGAAATGGGGTAAGAGGAGAAGAATCAACTTATCACCCCAGAACATAAAATTAGAAGATGGAGGTGTATGGAGTAGAATCAAGTCACACTCAAATGGTACAAAATTAGTGAGAAGGTCATTTCATATCCAAAACTATGAAAATAGGAATAACTTAACAACCAAAGCACAAAAAACTACGAGATGGAGGTAAGAGGAGGGAAAGCCCCTCACAACCAAAGAAAGCAAATTTAGAAGGAGGGGATGTGAGGACAAGACTAACCTCAAAATGAATCCCCCATGCCCTGCTTCCTAAAAATGAAATAATTTAAAAATCAGATGGCAAAATTTAAGAGGATGAAAGAATATTCGTAAAATGAAAGAATACAAAGTTATTAGCTGCACGTTAAAAGGAGGAGATTTGCCTCACAGATAATGAAAACATAATTAGAAAATGATACTAAGAGGAGATAGATGACCTCACATCCTCACAGTACAAAATGAGGAGCGGAACATAAATTCAGAACCAAAAATTACAACATCAGGCGAGGGGGGCAAGCAGAGGTAATAGACAGACACCGGAGAAATGAAAAGTTAGAAGATAGAATCAAGGAGGAGATAATCTTGCACCAAAGGGAATAAGATGAAGACAAAAAAGAGTAGATCACGGGCTGAAATTATAAAATGAGCCGATGGGGTTAAGAATATGTGAAAATGAATGCATTTTTTGACATGAGTACCGTGATAGGGCTTTTATTTGTGAAGTTTCATTTGGTGGTTTAGGGAATTGGCAACCCCTTACCCTTTAAGTAATAAGAATACTCATTTGTGATATTAGGGGCTTATTATTTTGTATGTACTTTAGGTACAAACCCCAATGTACCTCTAGATAGATTATTTGCTGTAAATGTTTGTTCCAAAATTAGAACAACTTTGCTGAACTGGTGAAACACAGTTAAAGTTGTTAATGAATATGCAATTACGGGGGCTGTTAAAAATTTCAAAACTCTGTTCCTGTACAGCAGGACAAAATGCTGTCTTAGCTTCATCACTCCAGTAAGGTTAGTATGTGCCATTCAGCTTCTTCAAACCGCCTTGCAGTTTGACCTCTTCTTCACTCTGGGCATAACATGGATGCCCCTTACCTTAAACAATCCTCATTTTGAAATGAATAAAATTCAGCCTCACATATTTAAAATTAGAAAGGGAATAGGATTACATCTCCACACATCTTATACAAACCCTGTATCCACTGTGAAGGGGCAGCCAGAACCCTTACCCAGCCGGGACACCCAGAGTGCCGAAGGACCTGGGGAGAGAGTATTTTCAGGACACTTTTTCCCCTGGGCCGATACAGGGCATCTCTCTTGGTTTCCAGGAGAGACCTTTCTAGGGCCTTATTTGGCCGCACTTCCATCATACCCGGAAGTGTGGCTGGAAGAATCTCGTTGGGCACTTGGACTGCTTCCATGAGCCATTAACTGAGGTAAAAAAAAAAAAAAAAGAAAAACAGAAAAAAATCATTTTGAATTATAGCCTGCCCCCCTTGGTTTCAATTTCTGTTTCTAATTAATGTTTGATTAATTTCTTGATTTTTCTTTAGGTAGCTAATTATTCTTATTTTTGATATTTACCGCATATACTTGCAGACAAGTTTTCCCACGGATAAGTCGGGACTTGATTTTACTGTATAATTTCTGGTATGTTATAATGTCAGTCATATAAGTCGAATGCGGAAAACTCACACTATTGGTCCTAGAGATTATGATATGCTAACGCCCACCTGAGAGAGTAACCACGGAGCACACAGCCTCTTTTTTCTATGTATTGTGCCTACATGACCACATGGTAATACCAGGACTATTCTGAAGCAACGTTTGCATTGATTTGTATTTTTTGTATCTTGCACCCTCATACACCTTTATTGTAAGAGCATCCCTTATCTACAATGAAGCGTTTGATCAAAAGAAAATATGAAGCTGATTTTAAATTAAACGTCGTTGAAGTGGCGAAAGAAATTGGTAACTGTGCTGCTGCAACAAAATTCAATGTGTCTGAGAAACTGATGTGAGATTGGAGGAGTCAAGAAGATGTAAAAAAAAAAAATTCAAGTGTCGTATTTTTGAACGGGCGTATAAGTCGGGGTCTGACTTTATGATCAATTTGTCGGGTTTCAAGACCCGACTTATATTTGAGTATATACGGTAATTCTTTATTTCCTTGCATTCTCCTTTTCAGATTTATTTATTTTATTTTTTGTTTATTGTATAGGTCTTTTGGTTTGTTTTCTGTTTTTTCATAATTAAGCCTAGTGATTAGTAGTTCAATTTTCCTTTTGAAGGAGTGATTCTTTTGATCAAATAAATTAACTGAAGGATTATTTGGTAGCTCTTTGGAGTTACATAAATGTTTTTGCCTTTTATGTTTACACATGTAGGAGAGCAATGGTGAATACAGAAAACAAAAATTTTTGTCATCACTCGACTCAGGACAGTTTTTACCCACAGGTCAAGGTGCAACTCTACAACCAGTCATACTGAGCACTGCATGAGTGTTGCTTTGCGTTTAACATATGATGTTATATTCACTACCTGGTTGGCACTGCTGTCACTAGTCTGGGGAAGACATGCATGTCAAAATATCAATGCACTATGTACGCAATTGGCAATAAATGGGAACAAGGACTTTAGGAAAGAAAGATATGTTGCATGCTGTGTAAGAGCCATTTGCTAGTTATTTAAGTTATATAAAATGTTTGCCTAAATATTAGTGCATAGTCTAATATTACAACCCCCATAAGTTGAACAGAACTGGTATATTTTCTAATTATTTCTAGCTTCTCTGACTATACATTATTCTCAGTTAGTGACCTGCCTTGCCAGGTGTAAGGGGTTGAGGGCAAATGGTTTTAAAGAGTGCCTTACGTGCTTTAAGCGCCAAGTAACAGGAAAGACAAAGTACTTTATCGAATGTGAAGTGCTGTGTGTTTAAAGCGTACAGAAGAAGAAGTAAAGCATCTTTAAGTATAGAAACAACTAAAGTTTGACAAGAAATACTAAGTTTAGAGAAGATAGTATATTTTTTCAGATTTTTTGCCTTTTATTCTATGTGTGTAACAACCTTTTTTCTTTATTCTTGTGTGGACTATTCGCTTTGAATTTTCACTAAATATTTTAAAACAAACTTTTGGACTGAGAGATTTCTTTTGGCACGCGTTTTACTTGTGCTTAAACCAGCCTTACACACTCGCACCCACAAGCTCAGTATGCCACTGATTATTAAATTCAACTTTCAATCTGTCAATATGCAAATTCCAACTTACTTAATATGTCTTAGCGCAGGCAGCCCTGATTTGCCTCTCCACAAATGGTCTCCATTTTTGGCTACCCTTTGAACTCAGGCCAGTGTAAGGAGGCAGGGAGCTGAGCCCAAGGTTACGTGCCAAGCCACCTCAGACCAAGCTGATTTACACCAACACTAACTTTACAGATGTCAAACAAACATTTTCCATTAAATGTGTCCACAGAAGTTGCTCTCATTATTTTGGCACAGATGTCTTAGGCTATTGTTGAATAACAGAATGGCAAAAAATGATCCTGTAGTGCACTCCTTCATTTAAGTCACCCAATTTAGTGACGTTGCAATGGAATTTAGCAAAACAGTTGCTTGAGTATCTCTGCTAGCAACACCCACATCCCCGACTGCAGGCCTAAGCCTACTCTGTACCAGATGAAACTATTGAAAGTGGTGCCTTTAGCCATTTTGCATTCTGGACTAGCATTTCCTATCCTCATGTATTCAACAGAAAACATACTTGATAATATGCCAGTGCTCACTAGGCACAGGGTGGCATTAAAGAGCAACCTAATATAATGCGGTTGGGGCCAACTTACACTCAGCTCAGGCACAGATATACTGCCACACTGCCATAGGGGATTCTTCCACATATCCATACAGGAGGTCCAAAGGTTAAAGTAATAATATAAAGCTTCAAAAACATCAAAGATCTCAGCTGGCATGAGCAGGTGCCCGAGCAACCAAATGAAAGACTTCAGCATTTCCATCTCGTCAAATTAGGGCACCTTATTTAAAGTTTATTTTATGACCTTGCAGAAAATGTCGTGGTTGACAGCCTGCTGACACAACAAATGTCTTCTCCGGCTCTGGGCAAGTGCGGCAGAGGCCGGCTTTCACATTTTAACAATGACTGAAATTCTTGCTCTTGGCGGCTGTGGCAGAGGGCACAGGAGCTGCCATCTCCGCATGTGGCGGACAGCCTTGCACATCTGGGCTGCTGGATTACTTTCAACAGAGATCATTTTATTCCAGCAGTTCTCCTTTCCAGGGGATTCAGTGAGAATATCTGATCTGCCAAGTCTCTTCACGGCACATTTCAGCTCACATCTCCCTCATTAGCCTGCAGGCTCTTCACATGGGTGCCAATTTCACTGCACAGTCCTCTTTCTTTACGCTCCTGTATTTAGCCAATTGAGGATGCTTTCAAGCTGCTTGTCAGCTCAGAAATATGCATTTGATCAGCTACTATGTTCATATTATTATACTGTGTCAATTTTTAAAATTGACAATGGGGACTTCAGAAAGCAGAAAAAATATGGCCACCAAATTTCCCTTTGCTGCTCTCCAAGATTGTATAGTAATATTATTCACTTAATATGTGTGCCAAGTAAAGCTAGTTAGCTAGCCTTTGATAGATGTGTACCCATGCACTGGCATCCAGTTCAGGATTGTTTTCTGCTCGGCACATTAGGACACCAGGATAAGTTCCAGTGCCAAGCAGCCATATAATACACAAAGCAGGTTCATAAAATAGACAGGCAGTTATGGATACTAGCAACAGTGGAATTTAAGCCTCTTCAAAAATTATTTTAATAGCCACTTCAGATATAAAAGTAGAACTTGGTGTGCTGAGAACTGAACAGTCATCACTGAATAATAAAAAGCAGGCAAGTGGCTTTTGAGCAAAAAAATAAATAAATAAAAAGGGCACCAACGATGAAAGGTGATGGTGATATTACATTAGAACAATCTAGATGAGAACAGGCCATTCAGCCTATCAAAGCTCGCCAGTCCTGTGACACGACCCTATCTCATTGGATGATTAAAGTACTAAGCAATGTGCAGTGTACCACAGTGTTTTTCACCATGGAAATATTTTGGGGTGATCTTATCCTAAAATATTGACACGTTTATTCCCTTGGCAAGATTCTTTGTTACGTGTACCCACACATATGCCCTCCATCTCAACTCTTGTTCTCTTATTTTTACACTCACCTGGCCTGGAAGGAGACATAGCCTGACAGCCACAGTGGACTTGCCCAAAAGTGACAGCTACTGTGCTTCACTTGTCCCAGTAGAGGATGTCTCCTCTATATTCATTTATATCTCAAGTGGCAAGACAGAACAAGGCAAGCAAGGGGATCAGGCAATAAAACTTTGATTGAGTCCATATAGTCTTTAATATTCCTAAATATTCTTAATGTGCCAAAATATAAGAAAAAGCATAATGGATGATGACAAATCACCAATTATACAACCTGGATCTTTCAGAAGCTGTCATAGATAATGCTGGCTGTTTGTGGCGTTCAGTCTCTTAAGGTTAAATTGCTGTGTGGCTATGCTCTTCTTGCTTCTCCTCCTTCATGGTTTTCTCTCTCTTCAATACTTTTTTAAAGCTAATTAGGGCCAAGGTGAACCCACCGAGCCCTTCTCTGTTCAACATATCAGTACATATTCACGAGATGAGCACGCACAAAAGTAACCAATAGTTTGAGGGCTTTGCATTTGCACTTGTGGAAAGTTCAGAAAATTACAATGTTACCATTTAAAGTTCTGACCCTTCATCTTGCCTGGTCACCCTTCTTACAGTAGTAAGTTTTATTTTTGCTAGTTTATCTTTTGGTCTGCTGTCTCTACTAACTAGACTGACCAGATTTTCTAAAATCCAAAGCGGGACACAACTAATTAATCAGACCAGTGTATTATGTGTAAATTTATTTGAAAACCTAGCAGAAGGGGGAGTATAGGTCTCCTTGAAGTCTCTTGTAAATTGTAAAAATGTATATCAAAATCGGAGAGCATTGGGAGGGATCCTATTTGTGTGATTAAAAATGGGACATTTTGTAAATATTACAGGGCACAAGACACAGTCCAGGAAAAAAACAGGTCGTCTAGTCACCCAACTACTAACACTTCCTCTTTCTGTGGTTAAGTAAACTGTGACAGAGATCAGTAGTTCCAGTAAAAATAAAAGGTGTACTTACAATTGAAGCATTTTTTTACCATAAATACATTGTCTGTAATTCTTCTCAACACATTAACAAGAAATATAACATCTATTACAATACTAAAAATCATATTCCCCTGTACACGGGCAAACCTCCTTCTATCGTCTTATGATTTCCATCCTTGAGTTTTAATTCTACATTGTGCCGGCAGCAGAGGGCTCAGCTTTACCCAGAATGGCAGCCAATTTGAATCATTTTCATTCATCCTGGCTTTATGCGGCCAAGTAAAATCATATATATTTTCTGCATACATTTATGATTTCTTACAAATCTGAGTCAAGTTTCCTCCAGTATGGAGTTTGGACGTTGTCAGATGTTTGAGTAGCATCTCCTACGAGGACTGACCAATGAATCCAGCGTGTTTCACTGTGCACTGCTCTGGATTGGCGTCTTGTCCTTGTTCCTACCTGCTCTTGTTAGGGCTTAACTGGAGCTCTACTGCCATACTCTATTCTTTTCCCCTTTTTAGGTGTCTTTTCCCTCATGTTTCTTTTATTTATTAATTAATATCCCCCTAGGAGGGCGGGGTCTCAAATCATTACCAATTATACCAGCCACCTGTGGCCTAATAAAATCGCAGCACTTTGTACAGGCATGGAGGAAGCTACTGTACTTCTTTGTTTGGTTCACTAATTTAGATTCATGGTTGGCTCCTCTGGTGGATTTTTGGATTTGGCATTTGGAAGTCTTTTCGTTACTGCTTAGGGTCTTTGTATATGTAAATATTTCTGTATTTAGGTTCTTGGTCTTGTAATATTATAGTATTCATTGACTATCAAATTCCTGAGCCCTGATTTGCCTAGTGCTTTGTGTTTGGAGTTTCATTAAATTTCCATTTATTTTATTTTATTCCTTCTAATTAGTATCACTTTAGTTCATTATTATTAACTGACATTATCAATTTCTTTATTATTTAATCTGAAACTTCTTATTAAACATTAATTGGATTATTGTCTTATCATTGGTTGTTAATTAGGAAAGTGAATTGGTGGTTTGTCTCTTTGTGGTTTGGGGTTTCTTTTACTTTTCTTGTGATTTATTTCAAAGATCTAATCATGACACCTCATTGGATACTGGGAAAAAATCAGGCTTATCATAACTGGGGACAGGAAAAGTGATGGATTTATATGCAAAGTTTTTAGCTAATTACAGGCATTTGCTATCAATTAATGTTAGTAAAGACAGAAGCGTTTAGTGCCAAGAAAAAGATACCTTCATCTTTCATGAGCACTGGCTGGAGTGCCCCACCTCACAATGGCATTCTTGGCAAGATGGCTGCTCTCATTGATTATGAGTAGAGATATTCATCTCTTATGACCATGATAAGGACATCTCATCACTCTAAGCAGTGTATGGGACCAAAACAGCAAAATAATGAAAGGGTCCTGATTTATATTTAAAGAGAGTGCCACAACTGCATCTTTAGTATCATGCATAAGCACTTGGATAACAACCATATGGGCCACTTGGCAATTTTAAGGCACTTTGGATAAAAGACCATGTGAAAGACAGCAAATACAAATAATGCGGCGTATTCTCCAAGTGCAAAATAGTAGAATCTCTCCAAGTGAAGTCAGTCATCTTCTCATCAAGGAATATCAATGAACTCTTTAAAACTCAGAAATGCCTTAGTATTAATTTTGCCTCCTCATGGAGATCTACCACGATTTAAAAAAATCAGGAAGCCATTAAAAACAAGCTACAAAGTAGTTACCTTTGTGAGAACAGTGGTGGTGTTTATACTAAAACATTACGGCATTTCAAGAGACGTTTGAAAGAAACTTTCATAAAAATGCATCAGAACAAAAAATAAATGAAATCGCCAAATTCCTTGACCTCACAAACTTATGAAATAACAGCTTTTTAACAATTTTGTCAGGGCAAGAAATTACAAAAAATTAAAATTAAAGGTGTTAGGCCTTGAAATAAGAATCAGACTAGTACTCCATACCAATCTGAACAAAAAAGTATACCAAATTAGCCTACCCCAAACTCTAGAAATGGGCTTTTGGCCTGTACAGCCCCAACAAAAATGATTAAAGTGAACTTTAAAAAGTCTCAGAGTTGAGAGAGGAACTGTGAGACCTCTGGGCTGAATAACAAAATCAAAGTTCTTTAATTTTTAACAAAAAGAATGCAAAAAAAAAAACAACAAAAAGTAAATTCAAACAAAGATATGCTGAAAAAGCAAACCAAAGCAAAACAAGGCCAGTTCTGGTGTCCTACACAGAGTAGCCTTCTGCTTTGTACCTGATGCTGTAGGTGTTGATTATAATTCTCTACAGCAGTGTTTCTCAACCATTATGGAGCTGTGACCCAGTTTACCGCTGTACATTTATTTGTGACCCACAAGGTGGGGTGAAAGGAGAATGAATGTTAGAGTGCTTGAAGACGTTTCTATTCATTACAACAACAACAACATCAACAACATTTATTTATATAGCTCATTTTCATACAAATAATGTAGCTCAAAGTGTTTTACATGATGAAGAAAGAGAAAAAGACAAAGTAAGAATTAAAATTAGAGGATGAGACGATCATAGAGACATATAGGGATAAACAGCGACAGCACTGATAGCTTTGGTGACCTGCTGTGACTAACACACTGCGACCAATTCCTGTACCAAACAATGTCAACCCAACCTGTGACTCGCCACTTGCAGCAGACCAAATGGTTTAGAAACACTACCCTACAGCCTTGCATGGAAACAGTCACTGTTAGAAACTGGTTGGAAAAAGAATGCATATACTATTCCTTAGGAACTGCCTAGTAGGACGGGATGGAAGTCCATTACGGAGGTCTCAACTGGAAAAGGAGATGTCCAGCTTCTGGCTGGACATACAGGTAGCTGATGTGGGCTTCATATGCTTTCTACAACATGGGAATGCTGACCACCATTGCCAGATCTGAAAAATGTGTTTTTTGAGGGTAAAAACTCCATCCATGACACCAGAGGAAGTGAGAACTGAAGAACTTCACTTTGTTTGTTTTATAGAGAGCAATGAACCCTCGTTAATCATATGACAATCAAGAGTCTCCATTTGTTGAAGTTCAGAATGTTTCTGCACCTACCCTTTCCAGCTCTACATTTCCTTTCATGTGAAAGACATCAAGAATGCCCAATGAGGGTAGTGACAAACAGCCACAAGGCAGGCAGAACAGAAAAAAATTCTTATACTGCATACATATGTCTCAGGTGCATACTCTGCCAGCTAAAACTATGGGTAAAGCCCAGAGGGCTGGGAAGTCATGAAATGGGACAGGGCACATCATGGTTGTCACATAGGGATGGCTTGGAATAAGAAAGAGATCTCAGAGGAAAGCAAGAACAGCCACACAAAAGAGGAGAAAGAAATAATCTGCCAACACAATTTAACTAAAAACAAAGACAATAAATTCCAGTTTCCTACCATTTGTGAAACAAAACATAAGTTATTGACAATGAAAAGTCAATTGGCTTTATCTGGCACCTCTGCCAACATGACACTAGCCTGTACAAACACAATCAAATTTTGTTGATACCTGAAATGTTAATTGCATGGAATTGACTAAGCCTGCAAAGTGAAGCAGACAAAGCACTCCTGTATACAGCATCCAAGTTCGTGAGTTAGAATTCCCTGCCGGGCCGCTGTGTGGATTTTTCTTGCTCAGCTCAAGTCTGCATAAGTTTTTAATGCATATTTTGGTTTCTTAACACTTTGCAAAGATGAGTGTGTTAGGATATCTGGTGACTGAATGAAGATCAGTGTGAGAGTGAATGTGCTTTTTGATGAGCTGCTACCAAATCAGGTTTGGTCATTGTTTTGTGCATGATGCAGAGAGGATAAACTCATAGCCTCATTGGATAAAACAGGATTGATGCCTAGAATGGATGGATGACAAATTTTGAACATCAGTAGGTGAGTTTTTTAGAAATCATGATAAAGCAACTACTCACACTCGACAGTTGTATAAGAGCTTAAACTGTATGAGCACGTTTGGTCCGATTGACATGCCATCATGTGGGTACTCAGACAATACATGTACATGGCACCCACAGACAGTTTACTAATTGACATTCTTCAATAAAGCTTTACCCACTCAAAAACAATATGGTCACAGGCTTCCAAAAAATATCAACAAAGAAAAGAGCTGCGTAGCTGACTTTTTCTGTACTGTGTTCAGAAAGTACAAAGAAAACAAAAAGGTATAACCGGACACATGATATGGTCTGTCTATTTCACAGAGAAAACAGAAGGTGCTTAATGTATGCAATTTACCATTGTGTGCGATTATTTCAGGTTATTCCAGTAAATGTTTCCTAAGATGCTTTTGTCATTGGCCATTCAGTTATATGTGCATTGCTATACACTGGATAGCTTTTTAAAATCAAAAAGGTGAAAATGACTGTGACAACAGCCATACACAATGTACAATGTACCATGGTCACTTTACAATGAATTATGGGAAATTTGATCTCAACATCAGAAAATCAGCTCTTGAAACTTCTTACAATATAAGACAGTCAACTGAAAATTTTGACATAACAGAAATTTCATTCAATCATAAGATGCATTCAGGCATCATAACCCCTGTTATACTGCACATAAAATGATACCAAATGATAGCGACTCAGAAAATCATTTGGAGACTACAAATCATGTGAAAATTGCACAGAGCATGCCCAGCTTAAGGTAACCACAAGGCTGTAAGGTCAGCGCCCAGAACAAACACACTGTGAACTCAGAGAATTACTTTACATATCAGTGCTCACACCAGAAAAAAAGGAAACAGCTGTAGTTTTTATTTGTAAGCCACTTTGGATAAATGGGTCAGGTAATTAAATCAATAAAATTTAAAAAGCATTCACTAGAAACATTAATAAAAGAGAAACACAATGACATTTTTTATCAGTAGCACTTTTGAGCATAGACGCTGACTTACACTGCTGTTTCCCATGAGCCTGTGAATGCATAGCATTATTACTAACCAATCATGAACGCTTCAGTAGGAGTAGCTGGGCACAGAATGGCACAGGAATCCAACATAGCCTACTGAATATAATGATCATGTCCAATTTGACAGTAAACATGAAGAATTTCTTATAATTTGAAGCTAACATGAGCCAGGGCAAGAAGAGTTGGCTAGTGGCAACCCCCTGGCGAGTACACTTGAGAATCAAGCCAAGTAGGGCTTAAAAAATGCAATCCAAGCATCTTGTTAGGAACATTTTGGTCAATTAAGCAAAGCAGTTTCACTGCATTTACCTTTGCCGGCTCTGTGGAGTCCCCGCTGAGCAATAAAAACGAATAATATTCTTGAATATGAGAAACCTAATGAATTGTTTTGTTCATCCACTAGATTCTGGGCCAAGGCAGATTAGTTTACTCATGCCGAGAGGCTCATTATTTCTTACAGACAGGTGCATCTGCGCTTTCTCGTCTGTCTATCTGTTTTAAATAGTACTCTTCTATCTATCTATCTGTCTATCTATCTATCTATCTATCTATCTATCTATCCATCTATCTATCTATCTATTGTCACACATGTGCAACTAGGAACGAGCTGAATGGACCAAGTGGAGGTGATTACCTGCCGGGCCAGGGGGTGGCGGGGTGCTCTAAACCTGTTTCTGTTAATTCTGCAGATCAAATACGGGAAAACCTGCCTGATTCGAAGTCACTTCCGGTTCCGGCTCCCAGACTGACGTCACTTCCGGCTCCCAGACTGACGTCATTTCTGGTTCTGGCTCCTAGACTGAAGTCACTTCTGGGTCACAGACTATAAATCCTCCACATTGCCAGACCAAGTTAAGTTCATACTGGGAATTCAATCCAGCAACATCAGTTGTTCATTTAAACTCCTTTTGCAGCTAGGAAAAATATACGGGTGGCTGCCTCAAACCTTTGTTAGTGTGTTGAGACTCATTATTTTACACTATCTATGACAGGAATCTATTCATTCAGGACTGGACTGATCTGGGTGATTTTTCTCATTACTTATACCAATTGAAGACATGTTCACCCTTCAGTGGAAGCCCAACTAACAGTCTGAACATTCAAGTGGGCGGAGGTGTTGTCAGGTGTTCTCTAGAGCCCCACCCTCAGTCCCTCCCACAAACTATTGTTTCTGACCCCGCCCATCTTCTTGTGCTGTGCTCCAGCAATGGTTGTGTGCCAGTCACTTGTGGGATTGGTGCAGGAATTAAACAAGAGTGAGCTCTGTATGCTGTGCTCAAACTTTTTGTTGCTTGCCTTCCTGTCTACAGTATTCCAGTGCATTTTCAAGTTTCATGTTGACCTATTTCATATAATTTAGATATTTTTGTCTATTGGTAATCTATTTGACATTTACTTTCCTTACTCTCACCTGAATTTCACAGACATTTAAAATATTTGTTTTTATGTCTAATCCTGGCCTAGAATTTCTATTTTATGATGGCTCATGATGCAAAGTCCTCAACAAGGGCCTTGATCATTTTGTTTCGCTTGTGCCGAAGCTCTTTCCATTTGTTTGATTATGTACCTACACAGCAATACATGGCTTCATGATACATCATACCAAGGTGGCTGCTCTGAACAGTGCAAGCATGTCAGGTGGCTCAGTCTGAATGCTAGGACTTTAGGAGTTTCATGAAAGAACTGCAGATGTTAGACTACATAAGGCTGAATGACTGCTTACCAAGCCAAAGGGAAAAACTGGCTTTGTAGGATCTCACTTGTCCCCGAATTA
Source organism: Polypterus bichir lapradei (assembly GCA_026402145.1). Taxonomy (NCBI): domain Eukaryota; kingdom Metazoa; phylum Chordata; class Cladistia; order Polypteriformes; family Polypteridae; genus Polypterus; species Polypterus bichir. The sequence continues at coordinate 85,153,293 of JANRMT010062806.1, forward strand.
CTTATTTAATCATCATCATGATTTCTGAAGGTTGTGAATACAGGAGAAAAATGCTCCCCAGAGAAGTAGCTAGGCAAAGAGGTTAAAAAGTTCTTGGCAAGCAAAAATGAGAGCCAAGTTTAACACATCCTACACCTCAATTGTTACAGTAGCTATTCTTTCTTTTTGTTTCCAAACAACACTATCAAGATGTTTTGTAAATCCATTTTTGATTTACAGAGCTGTAGAGCACCCAAGCCTCCTCCTGCAGTCTGAGACACAAAGCAGGAACCATCCCAGGAAGGGCAGTGCAGAGGGGAAACAAAAGTGCCCAGTCAGAAACACACTTTATTATATATGGTGAACCGTACAGAGTAGAGAGGAACTGTTTGCATAAATTGTTTTATATTTAGAACATTAAATAAAGTCCTGGATGAGGGCAGAACCAGTGACCTTGTGCTTTACTCTACATTGCTATTTACTTTGGACCTTGAATGTTCCCCTGACATGCTATGGGTACCACTTTTCTAGCTAAGCTGAGCCTAACTCCGACCTCTTCAGAGCTAAAATCACGGCCTTCTGTATTTTACAATCCCGAATTATGAATGTGGCCTGACGTGCGCCTCACACAAATATTTATGGTGCCGTTGCCCTGATGCGCTGCAGCTGGTGTGATTTGTCTGGGCGGCAAACAATTTTCTTCCTGCACTAAACTGCCATCCTTGTGCTTTTTTTATTTACCCATAATATCACAGAGTAGTTGTGGGCTGTTTTTCTTTTTGTAAACCTGCCGTGTCATCATTGCACAGAACAGTAGACCTTAAAATGAGGCTACTGAACTGCATGTCGGAAAACCGCTTTGTCTTCCTCCAGCAGCAAATTAGGCTGCAATGGTAAAGTGTTTTTTTTTTTTTCACAAAGAAGTACCTAATGCCAACCTTTTTGATATATGGCCCTTTTAAAACATTTACCAGGGCAATACTTAATTTTGCTATTATATCTGGTGCCTGGACTTTTAACAAGTTGTATTATTCCTCCCAAATATCTAATCATTGATATGATCCATGATGCATTAAAATATATTTAATGGCAGAGCTGTTTTTCTTGTGGAGTTTAAGCAGGGCAAATGGGCAAGCCATCCTACTTATTAAGCAAAGACTTGTTAATCTACAGTACAGTATGTGGTACGCCATACCCAGCCAGCCAAATTACCAATGTTATTATTTTGTTTGCTTCTTATAATTAATTACCTTTCGTGTGTTGTTTGGTACATTGTGAGCTCATTCATTACCTAACTTGTTATCTTGTGCTGCTTTACAGGGTTGGCTCTAGTTACTTTTCATGTTTACAGTATTAGGAGAGCCATGCAAGGAATGGAGGAAGAGGGAAAACAACAGCAAACACCTAAAAGGAAGTGCAGCTTATTTGCCAAATAAATGTTTGGGAGCTGTGCCCATCTGTGCAGCAACTTTCTTTATGTTCGAAAGATTATAAAGCCATAGGATGGATCAGGATTACTCGATTGCCTACCTTTATTATCTACTAAAAAGTCACAAGTGCAATAAACACAACAAAAGTAGTGGATGCACAGTTTATCTTTTAATTATTTGTTGCTAATCAAGGAACAAATCTATAGTGACCTTGTATTTCTTACAAAAGGCCAGAAGACTCACATGAAAACACTGAAGCTGGACTTCTGAAAAATCAGAGGGCATGTGAATCAGAATCAGAATCAGTTTATTGCTAGCATGTGAAGCATACCAGAATTGACTTTGGTTAGGTGCAAAAACATGGAATACAAAAGTGGACAGTTAGTGACTTGTCAGTGGAAGTCAATCCTCAATGCAGCACTTGCACCAAGCAAGTTATAACCACTAGGGTGTGCTATCAGGATCTTATAAGGTCCGGGATTAGAGAAGAAAAAAATATGGAACTGCCACAAATATACTGGAAGTTCTTCAATGCAGAATGTAATACCACTGCCATGAATATGGGCCTCTGTAAACTACAGTGCCGTACAAAACTATTTAATCCCTTTGAAAGTCATCATACTTTTCTGCATGATAAAAGATTTGTACACATATTTATCCATTCACTATTTTTAATGTGAACTCTTATACTGTAACAATATATTTCCAAAGTCAAAATAAACCATTTTCTGTGGATATTTAACTGAAGAAAAAAAACTCAAAGGTTAGTGTTTGCATACACTACCAGTCAAAAGTTTTAGAACATCTCAGTTTTCCACAATTATTTTAGATTTAATCAGTTGAAACGCAATGAATGACCTAAAATGATGAAAAGGTAAGCAGTACACAACCAGAAGTTTAAATATAAAGTTAGCAAAAACAGAAAAAAGGAAATATCAGAATAACAAATGGGCCTTCTTCAGGGAACAACTAATAGGTGACAACGTACAGATGTTCTGCAGCAATTAAATTAAATTAAGCCTTGCAAGTTGAAACAAACAATTTGCACTGGTGTTCCAATTTCTGTGGATTACTTAAAACTCTCTGTCTTTAAACAGAGTTGGGACTGTTCTAAAACTTTTGAGCACTAGTGTTAAGTATTTAAGCCACTGTGCTTTGGATGCTCCAGCTTTGCACAACTGACAAATTAATCACAAATGACACAAAGGTGACAGTCTTTTGACTGTAATTAAACATAATTATGCGCTGTTGGATCCATCATCAGAAAGTGGAAGGTTCATCACAGCACCCAGACTCTTACTAGAACAGGCCGTCCCTCAAAACTAAACATTAGAGGAAGACATGAACTAGTGAGACTGGTGAGAGAGGCTACTAAAAATCCAACTGTCACTCTCAGAAGTCTACAATGCTCTTTGGCTGAAATGGAGGTGAAGGCACATGGGTCCACAATTTTCAAGAGCTCTCCATAAAACAGGTCTTTATGGGAGGGTAGCAAGAAAGAAGCCATTCCTTAAGAAATTGAATACTTTTGCATGCCACGCCACCAAGGACAGCCTGTTTGGGCTTCACCTGTTGGTGTCAATAGTGGCCAATGCACAGTAGTGTAAGAATATTGGGGGCCCCTCAAGAGACCTCTAAGATTAGGTCCTGCATATCTAGAAGCAATTCCTGGAGCATGCCGGTCATAGACTAGAGATTAAAAGTTCCTTCTTGTCATAGGGCTGGGGAGCCTGGCGGCAGGAAGTGAACTGTTAGCAAAGTCTCAACTGGAAGAAGACACCAGGGTGTGGAGAAAGTGTTCGAAGAGTTATTTAAAAGAAAGGGAGCAGGGTGAGCCTTAAGAGTACTTGTGGGTAACTGGACTCGGCACACCACATGGTGAGTCAGGGTCATATCCTTGTATAGGCAGGTCCTCTGGGCATTAAGTCTTTTATTATTGTCCATTTTTCTTTATGTGTTTTTGTAAGTAAACACAAAAAGTAATCAACAGAAACACTTTCATTAACAAATATATGTAATATGTCAAAAATAGCAAAGTGAATAAACAAGGATTAAAAAGACTTCAGACAGAGAACTCCTGTATATTTAAGAGTGCCCTGTTAAGGACTGGTGCAGTTGCCACCTTTGGTTCTGCCCTGTGCCCATTGCTGCCACCTCGGTTTTTTCGTCCTAACCAACCCTGAATTGCATTAACTAGGCTTGGTAAAAGCTGGATGGACGAAGAAGATGAAAAAAACATCTTTTGCTATGTAAATTGTTTTCCTGCTTAATTGAAATACCGACAGACAAATCTGCATTTGGACGTATTTGGAGTTGGACCACCTCAGCTGTCCATGTTGTTCCCAGCTATGTACAAGCAGAGGATTACATGGAGGATAACACTCTTATCTGGAATTTTAATTTTTCTTCCATAAACTACCTTGCATTCTTGTGTGGCTTTGCATTATGTTCTTGCTTCTTTGTGACAGTACTCAAGGTGAAAGGAGCTAGTTAAGAAAAAAATCAATGATATCTAATTGTAGTTTTCTTTTGAAGATGAATGCTGATGCAGTTCTTCTCTAACTCTTATATAACATAAATGATGATGGCCAGCATGGTAAAGATTTGTGATTTAAGACCACATGGACCTTATTTCAGTTCCTGGCCACGCTGACGTCTGTGTGGCAGTATATCTTCTCCTGTTCCAGTGCTGGATCTTTCTTTGTACCCAATGCAGACTAGACAGGACTCAGGTTTCTGGCAACATGTCTAGGAAAATAATGAACGGATGCTCTAAAGATTTAATAGTTTTATGTGTCGTTATTGTCTACCTACAAGGGGCTGGATGACAAAACCATACATCCTCATCCCCCCTATATTTTACTCAGGAAATGTGAAGATGAAAAAGGGGACTCATAACTACTTTATGTCTGTGGAAACCACCACCAGCACAAAGAGAGTTCAGTAAAGATGTGAGAAGTTTTGGGAGTTGCAGGTATGAACTAAATTAGTGTAAGTGTTTGTTAAACATCTCAGAAGATCCAGAGTAGCAAGTGAGGCTTGGGTAAGGACCTAGAACCCAAATATTGCTCTCATTTGTTGAGTGAGCCATTCTGTGCACAGCATCAGCCTGGCTATTTATAACCCCTGTGTCAAGCTGTGCACGTTTTATCAGAGCAACACTGAGTGTCATTCAAGGAACAATACGCCTTTTCTTTGACAGTGGAGAGATGGGGTGGAGAAAGCTGGCTGCATAAAGCAGGCACTTGCAGTGATGCGGACCGTTATCAGCCTTGTTAATGCACACATTAAATTGGTCCTGGCAATTAGAATTTCAGGTCTTCGACACAAAATGAGAGGCATCACGTGGCTCTCCTCTCAACGGGTGATTGAGATAACAGTGTTTGTGCTGCAATGCTCTCTTTCTTTCTTTCTTTCATTGCCTTCCTTCTAAAGGTGGTGGGGCCTTTCTGATTCCATCCTTAAATATAAATCAGCTAAGATGTGGCACTGGAAGTTATAACTGCTTTCTGTTTTTTGGCCCACCTCTTTCTTGAGTCTTTGTTATCACTATCACTATGTTATCACTATGAAATGGTAAATGTATCCATCCATCCATCTATGTTCTAACTCTCTTATTCAGTTTAGGAATGTGGGTTTCCAGTGTCATAAATCATAAGGCTGTAAACAATCTTGGATGGTGTCAACAAAAATAAATCCTGGTTAATTTCTTAATCTTGTTCCACATTAGGCAGACTTCAGCTGCCCCATAGTGGTGAAACTGGCTTCTTCCTTCTATGTCCATTACCTGTCTAGCCCTGGAGCCATTGAGGAACAGTTTGGCAGCATCCAATCACAGCCTCAAGCCTCAATCATTATTTCAGAATTGGCAAGTCTCATATTTAGTTTCCCGGCCTGAAAAGTTCTGCCAATGTATGGTGGATTAACATACTTGTACGAACAATCCTCCTCATCGTACATTATAGGAGGTTTAACAAAAAAGTAAAATGATCCAAAGAGTAAAAAGCAGTAAAATGAGGTTTTCTGCTTTTAGGAAAAATAAATGCATGGCTGCCACCATCTAGGGGCTGCTCTGAAGAGGAGAGACAAAGAAAAAAGGAGAGAGAGCTTTCTCTAGCAGTCACTATGATGCATACACATAACCCTAACCCCCCTGACCAGCCCCTAACACCTGCCAGCCTGATATAGCTGATTGCCATGAAAAGGCGACAAGAGAAAGAAAGGGGGTGGCATATTAACACAGGAGAGCAAAGCTGGGAGTCAACAGCACAAGGAATGAAAGGGGGTAGAAAAAGGAAAAGAAATCTTAAGACTGTAGAACACGGAGCAACTGGGGCCCAATCCTGAACACTTCTTATACTGGGCCAGTAGTTTAGGTTCATGTTCAGATGTTTAGGTTCCAGCATACACTACACCCTAAAGTGCTTCTACGGTAAAAGGCTAGAAAAATGAGAAACCTTTTCAAATGCCTGCCTCATCTTCAGTTTCTTCCCTGGGACTATTTAATCCACCTACAAGAGCGAATCCCATAAAGGTTCAAGGAACTATCAAATACTAGTGGATTTGGCAATCACATATGTTGCAAATGTTCTCAGTAAAGGTAAAATAAAGTGGGTATTCTATTACCATACATGTTGGGCTGGGGTGCTTCATTAGTTCTGGGGTTTCTTGTGTATGTGTGGTACGTTTTAGAGAGAAAGGCACCCTATAATCTACCACTCATCACCCATCACAGGAAATGAGAGAGGGTTTTGAAAAGGAGAGCTCAAAAGAGAAGATGAGAGAAAGGAGGAAGAACAAGTAGAGACAGTGAGAAACAGAGGAGGAGAAGAAGAAAAAAACAGGATTGTGTCTTAAGTGTGTCGCCACCCTTGGCCAGATCTCTTGTCTACCATTGCCTAGTACATTATCTTTTGCTCAGGCTATTTTCTTAGTCTGTTTGGTTTCATGTTACAGTTTTTTCAGCACTTTGGAAAAAGTTAATTAGGCAGATGGCTGCAATTACCTGGCAGCATAAGGAGATTAAAGCAAGTCTTTGCGGGCTCGTCATAGGACTTCCAGTTAGCTTCTTTTATTTGTTTTGTTAGGCTATCTCCAGGAATTTTACACACATGCCAGGCCTTTATTAGTCTTTCTTTCATCCCTTAAACCAGGGCTATACAATTACAAAATCAGTTGGGCCAGATTTTCAAACCAAGAAATTTAGCTGGGTCAGACATTTTCAGCAGTCAGTAGGCAGCAGGTGATGACAAATTTTAAACAAACACAAATTAATGTATTGAAAAACAAGTAATGTTTATTCATTGTTTCCCTTTCATATTTGGTCACATCTCACTCAGGTTCATCAAAAAGCATTACAAAAACAATAAAAAAGCTAGAGTTTAACAGAATCTGCGGCACTAGCAATACTTTTTTTCTACTTTTGAAATAAAAAAATAAACATTTTGCTCATATCTGAACTAGGCACATCTTAAAGTGCATAAAAACAAAATTGTGCACAGTATTAGCAATAACATTTGTTTCCCTTTTGAAATGTAATAAATATTTTGGTAATAACAATTCTTTATATTTTCATGGCGTTTTTCTCACTACTTAAAAGATTTTGTACCCACACAGGATGTGAACCCATGATCTTTTGCGATTGCACCACTGCATGTATATAACCCAGTTATATCACAAAGTGCATTTAACAGAATTAAACTATTAGTGCCATCAACGCTATCAGTGCACATACCCATAACAAGTGATAACAACAATTAAAACACATGGATAGAAGGTCTACAGCACACTGAGGGAACATAGGTTTGTTTTAAATCACCAAATGTGTGTTGATATTGTGACGTGTCTCGCTGCTGCATGGGCTGTGGGGGGACTCGGGGGGGGGGGGGGGGGATTTTGTGAGGGCTCAGGGCACCTCCCTAGAGAGAGATGAGTGACAGGAAGAGGGTGGGAGGGGAGCAAATGGTAAAAGAGTAGGAAAAGATTCCCCTAGAGAAGCGGCTCCTTCAACAGGTCATCACAGTATCAGAGACTACCACCACCACTTCTAGACACACAACAACGCGCTGCATTGTGGGTTGAATGTTGCTAGGCATTCATGGTCTGTACTACTGTAGGAATTTCTGAAGGCTTGCAAAATGTGTTTTTTCTCAATTTTTCTCTGTGTTTCTGGTGGGACCATGGGTGGGTTCCACTTGGAGGTTGTTTCTTGGCTACCATTTGAATATGCCAGTCTTAAACAAAGTCCATAAATTGGCACATTTTACAGAGGCAATCAATAAACAAGTACTCTTATAAAGTCATGTTTTTGAAATTCTGGTGTTGACCCAGTCTGTGTACTTCTTGGTATTTGAAATTTCATTTTAGAAGCAAAAACGAAAAAACGAAAATGAAAGGAATTTTCAGATTTTGATTTTTGATCAAAGAATAAAATCAGGGAAACTAAGGTATTTTTTAATTGTGTAATAACAAATAGCAGTCATAAAGTTAAAATGACACATACTTTTCTGGATTTATTTGTGATTCAAATAATGAAAGTGTAATAGCTAAAAAACAACAAAACAGACGCATTTTCATTGTCTGAAACCAGAGGTACTTCTTCTTCTGCGCGATTTTTGACAACACGTGCGAACAGTCCTCCTCACAACACATCGATCGACGGCCTTGAAGTCACACTGCATGGTTTCAGCAGAGGATGGACCATTACATTGTTTTTCGGAACAGTAAAAGAGTGACACTCCAGGACGAGGACATGACTGCAGAAAAACTGAGTCGCATCTTTCAGGTAAAAATGCAAGCTTTGCAAACTTTGTTTTATTGATGTAGCAGTTCTTCTATGAACATTATTGTTATTACTTACTGTGAAACAGCTAACATTTGGTGATTTCATTTGCTAACAGTAAGTCTGGCAATTTTTATAGTGTTAGCATTTTGAATGTGTGTAAATGTGTGAATGGTTGCTCTTTGACAAGTGTAACACATGTTAAGAAAACTTTCTGTAAATCACGTTGCTCTCCTAACATGTGTTACATTTGTGCACACTGTTAATACTTGAAACGTTTACTAGCTATAGTAGCCGGTAAAAGTCAATGAGCAACCATTCAAAATGCTAACACTATAAAAATTGCCAGACTTAGTGTTAGTACATGAAATCACCAAATGTTAGCCGTTTCACAGCAAGTAATAACAATAATGTTCATAAAAGAACTGCTACATCAATGAAGCAAAGTTTGCAAAGCTTGTATTTTTACCTGAAAGATGTGACTTAGTTTTTCTGCAGTCATGTCCTTTTCCTGGAGTGTCACTCTTTTACTGTTCTGAAAAACAACGTAATGGTCCATCCTCTGCTGATGCCATGCAATGTAACTTCAAGACCGTCAGTCGATGTGTTGTGAGGAGGACTGTTTGCACGTGTCCTCAAAAATTACACAGAAGAAGAAGTACCTCCGGTTTCAGACAATGAAAATGCGCCTGTTTTGTTGTTTTTGAGCTATTATACTTTCGTTATTTAAATCACAAATAAATCCAGAAAAGTATGTGTCATTTTAAGTTTATGACTGCTATTTGTTATTACACAATTAAAAAATAACTTAGTTTCCCTAATTTTATTCTTTAATCAAAAATCTAAATCTGAACATTCCTTTCATTTTCATTTTTCCGTTTTTGCTTCTAAAATGAAATTTCAAATACCAAAAAGTACACAGACCTGACTCTTGCTGTTTCATTTTGATTCAGTCTTCATCTTGGTGTTTTCAATCTCATTGTATTGTAGACTTTTGTTGAATCATTCCTTGCAATTCTTTTCAGACAATGATTATGGATATGTCTTTTCAGTGTTCATATTTCAAGGTTCAGAAAAATTAACTTTTGTTTTTTTTTTGATTTTATCCTTACTTTTCAAAAAAGAAACAATGCTCTTGAACAAAAAGTGCCAGTAGCCAGCCTGGTGTGCCCTGTGCTCTGTTTTTGTCCGATATTTGTTTTGATACAGGAGACATCCTTTTTGTTACCAAGTGAAAAACAATTTCTCTCCAATTTCTTTTTAAGACAGTTTTTGATTTTATTTAAAACTCATTTTGTTGTGATTTTGTTTAATTTATGATAGGCATTAATGCAAACTATCCAAAAGGATTTGACCAGAGAATAGTCACTAGTAAATTTTAAATTAAACAAAACAAAATCAGAAGACAAAAAATTTGTAAAACTCAAAATCCCTACAATACTTTTCCTAAGAAACTGGGGCCTTTACTCAAAATCCTCCTTTTAGTTCCACAATTTGAAAGTCACACACCATCGGCAACATGTGACTAGCAATGCACATCATTGCTATAAACAACATGCCACCCAAAGAAATCACCACAAAAAATAACAATGCCACAGAAAAAACAACAAATAAAGTGATGATCTAATGATGTCACCAAAATAATACACCGTATATACTCACGTATAAGTCAGGTCTTGAAACCCGAAAAATCGATCATAAAATAAGACCCCGACTTATACGCCCATTCAAAAATGCGACACTTAAATTTTGTTTTTTTACATCTTCTTGCTTCCTCCAATCTTGCATCAGTTTCTCAGACACATTGAATTTTGTTGCAGCAGCGCAGTTGCCAATTTCTTTTGCTACTTCAACAACGTTTAATTTAAGACCAGCTTCATTGTAGATAAGGGATGCTCTTACAATAAAGGTGTATGAGGGTGTGAGATACAAAAAACACAAATCAGTGCAAACGTTGCTTCGGAATAGTTCAGGTATTACCGTGGACCAATAGCATGAGTTTTCTGCATTCGACTTATATGACTAACATTATAAAATACCAGAAATTATACGGTAAAATCAATTCTCGACTTATCCGTGGGAGAACTTATCCGTGAGTATATACAGCATACATAAACTAAACATTCAAATAACAATTTTACTCAAAAATGATTCCCATTGAAAGAAACTTGGTTCTAAAAAGTTTGTAACCATTGTTTCTTATCAATCTGGTTGCTTCACTTCCGTGTATTCTCAAACGTGACTATTGTTCCTATATGCTCTTTTAATTCTCTGCCTCAATCTGATTAATAAAAAACTAACCTTTGAGCTACTGTGCATTTTGTGGAAAGATCAAAACACGTATGGGAACTGAAGCCTGACATTTGATCATTTTTTCTAGTAGAGAACCTCTCATGTGTTAAACCTCCCCTTACTCTGCTATTTACTATGATCTGTCGCTACCCATTTTTTCTTGATTGCTGCCTAGACTTATACTAAATACTAGCAGAATACCCGCGCTTCGCAGCGGAGAAGTAGTGTGTTAAAGAAGTTATGAAAAAGAAAAGGAAATATTTTAAAAATAACGTAACATGATTGTTAATGTAATTGTTTTGTCATTGATATGAGTGTTGTTGTCATCTCTCTCTCTTTCTCTATCTATATATATATA
>JANRMT010062806.1:85164532-85201307 GCA_026402145.1 Polypterus bichir lapradei
GTTGGGAACCCGTGTACCAAATTTCTTGAAGATGGGCCCATAAGTAACAAAGACTGTTGAAAAGTTCAATATGGCGGCCGACAGTGGCATCATACCACTGAAATAAGTACGTACATTGGTTTCGGTTAGTGCAGGGAAGCCGCCTACCAAATTTCGAGAAGATGGGGCCATAAATAAGAAAGTTCAACATGGCGGACGTTGTTGAACGTTATGACCGTTACGCGTAGAATTTCGAAATGAAACCTGCTTAACTTTTGTAAGTAAGCTGTAAGGAATGAGCCTGCCAAATTTCAGCCTTCTACCTATACGGGAAGCTGGAGAATTAGTGATGTTGGAAAATTCAATATGGTGGCTGACAGTGGCGTCATACCACCGAAATAAGTACGTACATTGGATTTGGTTAGCTCAGGGAAGCCACCTACCAAATTTCGTGAAGATGGGGCCGTAAATAAGAAAGTTCAACATGGCGGACGTTGTTGACCGTTATGACCGTTATGCGTAGAATTTCGAAATGAAACCTGCTTAACTTTTGTAAGTAAGCTGTATGGAATGAGCCTGCCAAATTTCAGCCTTCTACCTATACGGGAAGTTGGAGAATTAGTGATGTTGGAAAATTCAATATGGCGGCTGACAGTGGCGTCATACCATCGAAATAAGTACGTACATCGGTTTCGGTTAGCGCAGGGAAGTCACCTACCAAATTTCGTGAAGATGGGGTCAGCCTTCTACCTACACGGGAAGTTTGAAAATTGGTGACGTTGGAAAGTTCAATATGGCGGCCGACAGTGGCGTCATACCATCGAAATAAGTACATACATCGGTTTCGGTTAGTGCAGGGAAGCCGCCTACCAAATTTCGTGAAGATGGGGCCATAAATGAGAAAGTTCAACATGGCGGACGTTGTCGACCGTTATCGACCGTTATGACCGTTACGTGTAGAATTTCGAAATGAAACCTGCTTAACTTTTGTAAGTAAGCTGTAAGGAATGAGCCTGCCAAATTTCAGCTTTCTACCTACATGGGAAGTTGGAGAATTAGTGATGAGTCAGTCAGTCAGTCAGTCAGTCAGTCAGTCAGTCAGTCAGTCAGTCAGTGAGTGAGGGCTTTGCCTTTTATTATTATAGATTACTAATGTGTGGGTCCATACAAAAAAACTCAACAAACATTTCCATTTGCTGTCTGGACATCTTTGAAGTGCTCCTATTATGCAGTGTATTGGGAGATAAAATGGTATCTATCCAAAATTCACTGCTATTGCCTTCATTTCCCTAGAAGGATAGAAAAGTTAGCAATGTCTTAGTTTAGGTCTTTTTAGTAAAAATTTAAATGGCATAAACATATTGGCAATTTAAAAAAATGTCGACTACACTTCAGTAGAAGGAGCTTCAGCCAGTCCTGCTCATGGCAGATATGGTAACAGCTTGATTGCTACTTCAGCAGAAATATAATGATAAAAATCATTCAGCTCCGTGCTCCTCCGCTTCATTGTTTAATTCCTCGTCCCATTGCATTTCTAAAGCTTTACCTAAATTCAGACTCCTCCATTCTCTCTAATGAGCTTCATCAATCTTCTTTTCCTTATCTTTTTTTAAGCCACTCTTTGTCACTCTTGTGTACCTGTAGTGTCTTCCCCTGATGTTTCTATTGAGACTGTTAGGGGTGTTGTAGCACCCTGAGCCCCAGACACAATCATACAGACACATGTCCTGGTAAAAATAAAAAAAGTCCTCCCCTTTCACTGATATATCAGTAAGGCCTCACTCTCTTATCTACCAATGGGGCCCAGGATTACACAACAGCCACAAAGTGTGAGCCAGGAACTAAAAAGATAAATTATCAGACTTCCAATGCATCTAATTCATGACAAGGGTGCAGGGGGCAATTTGGTATAGCGAGACAATCGGCTTTAAATCAGGGTTATCTTGCATTGGTTGCCACAGTCTGGTGATGTAAAGAATGAGAGCCCAAGTGGTCACTTTTTAGTAGAGGCTTATGCTTGTAGTTACGTGGCTCTACATGGCTAATTGTCAGTTTTGTTTTCTAAATGTGCCAGCTTTACCAAAAGCGAGAACACCTGCAGGGAAATGACATTTAGTGTAAACCTTCTGTTTGTCGGGACTCCACAACGACATCACGGAGCGCTCACTCCCTCCTGAGACGCAATCCAGGTGGCACCTGCGTCTGCTCTAATTGTCCCTTGCAATGTCACCATATTTGAAACAGAGAAAAACAATTATCTGCTCAGATTTCCCTTTATCAAACTGACTTTTCATTCAGAGACAGATAAACAGATAAAACACGAAGGTCTCACTTCAGCAAAAGACCTTCAGCAGTCCTGGAGGACTGGCTGCAGTGACAACGTGTGTCATGTCGCTGCACCGTCAGCTTTGTCTAAATAGACCTTCACTTCCTTATAAGGTATTCACTTTCATACCTCCATGGACACACAGAACTTGAACATTCTTGAGCGAGCAAGAGGAGTTGGGGTTATTGTTAATGGACAAATTCAAATTAAAGTAACTACTGTAACTAGCTAATCATAACAGTCAGCATATGTATATACTGTATGTACATAAGCTAGCCTGTAGAAAGTGCTTAGGCCTATTGGTTGAGCCTACTATGGGCTTCTTTCCCTACTAGTGCCTATGGAGCCATCAGAGCCGGCCCTAGACAATTTCGGGCCTGGCCGCCAAGCGATTTCCTGCATTCTGAGCTGCAGAAATGCGTTTTCCCGGCATCTACAACCATCACTTTTTGATGATTTCCGTTTGACACTGACAACCGTAACCGTAACACACTGACAGAAGCCAAATTTGCAGGCTCTCAGCGCAGACTGTCGTACAAGGCCCTGAGTGAAGGGTATGAGTGATGGAGGTCGGAGTGGGCCTGCATAAATGTCTTTAGTGACGATACATTAACAGATAAAGCTACATTTTAGCCAGCTTTTGCTGTTTCCACCAGGTAGCATGTGGAGGTAAATAGCTAGGCCAAGCACTTTTTTTTTTTGCTTTTTATATTTTTTATATATTTTTATCTTTCGCTGCTTTTTCTTTACGTTTTTGAGCACCTGATTTATATTTCTTTGGCGGTGGAACTGAAGACATTTGGAATACAATAATTTCAAACTGTGGGAATTCGGCAAGGCCTAACTACTATCTACAAGACGTTCTTTCTAACAAAATGGAAATATATTGATATGAAGTAAAGTGATGGCTTTACGATGAGAAGGGCCCCTTTTATGCCCTGTCGAGAATGCAGTGCAGTGGAGCGGCCCTGACTGAAGAGTAAGTGGCCGCCTACTGAGAACAGAGGCACAGATGAGCCGTGGAGGCGGCAACAGGCGCGCGGGCCTGAGTGAAGCGTAATGAAGATTGGAGTGCCGAGTGGAGAAGTCCACGTGGAGTAATTAGGTGATGGAATATGTTGCCCGTGAATTATATATATAAAAAAATGAGTAATAGAGGTTGGAGTGAAGGAGTCTGTTGCTCCATTGGGCCCTCCGCAGCAGCGTCGCATCACAGGAAAAAAAAAAACCTTGGGCACAGTGGGCCCCCTCCAGCTGTGGGCCCGAAGCGGTCGCTTCATTTGCTTTGCCCTAAGGCCGGCTCTGGAGCCATATATGAGTACCTGCGTACAATAACTAGCTCCTGAAGAGCACAAAACAGACACCATACTGTTAAAAGGAAAAATAAAGTAAGCCACTAAACAACGTACAAATCAGTTCCAAGCCATAAGAGCAAAACATAGCAAGAACAATAAAGGAAAATGGGCGAAATGTGTTTTTTAGTTTATTTTTGTTTAATATTTGAATGATTATATGTTTTGTCTATATTGTTTCATCTAGTGACTATCATTCATTGTCTTCCAGTAGCCACTGTTTTATTGATTTAGTTGATGTGATTGTGCAAGCCAATGTGTGAGTACTTACAAGACATTTTAATCTACAAAAGTAGACTAGGGATGCACTGTAATGTTTTCAATTCTTTTATCCCTTTTAGAAAATCCTGACACCATTTTAAAGTTGTTTTTTTCAGAATATTGTTGCCAAGCATGCTTTGTCTGCATAAGCAACTTACACAGTGTTGTTCACCATTTTCCTCTGTCACGCATGCGCATTTGAAAATCTCCTTGCTGGCTTATTCGAGGTAGATGATAGCCTGCCAGGGTGAGAGGGGGCACTGTCGCTAACTGTCTCGTCTCCTTTTCTCCCTGCAGCTCCGAGAAACCACCAAGAAGGGAAATTAACTCTGCCCTTTGCGATCCTCCTGTTATAAAAAGCCTGACTGCCTGCACTGAGCTTTCTTTTTTGGGACTCCTAACAAGACATAGCTCTTCGAGAACTCTCTCTTTGTTTTTTGACGGATAAACCCGAGCCCTTATTTTATTTTTTGTTCTGCCCTATGGAGTTATGTTCATTGTTGCCAGTAGGCATTTGTTTCAGTTTGAAAAAGTAAAGCAGGAAAAATAAAACGGGATGACCCAGCTGGTGTCCCAAACGTTCTTCAGCGGTCCCAGTTCTGTTTTCACCTGTGCTTGGCCAGCTCACACCTCATAAGTATTCTGCTCTGCAGGCTTTTTCCATACTTTTAGCTTTTGTTGCGTACTTGGTGCTCACTTTGAGCTTTTGCTTAGGCAGGCACTGTCATCTGTGCTGTGTGTAGTGAAGACAGTCCAGGGGGCCTTGACCATCAGGGGTTCATATTAGTTCTTTATTTCAGTTCTAGCTGTTGCATCTGTTCAGGCTTTTCAACAACACTTGTTTTCTTTTGCTTTCTCTTCCTGTTGCTGCTTAAATCTTTGGAGATTCAGCAGCATGTTTCATGCCTTATCATTATAGTAATTGTTTTATTTGTGTGCCAGTGGAGTTCTGACACCATGTAACCATGCAAGAAGGTGGCTATGAACTGATGCAAAGTACTTGAAACAATAAACTGCATGTGAAAGGGAGTGGTCTGGCACTGAGCCAAGCACAAAGTCATGCTTTTATAGCTATGTCGGCATCTAATTAAAATTATTTGAATTAAATTTGTCTTGATATATTTGACTAATGGGTAGGATGGTGATGCAGTGAGTACTGCTGCAGCCTCAAAGATCCAGAGACCTGGGTGTTGAATCACATGCCTGGTGCCTTGTCCAGAACTGGTTCAAGCTCTGAGCCCTGTGTTGTTGGGATAAACTGTGGCCTTCTGCAACATTCAATTAGATTTAGTGGATCTGTTATGCATTATTTAAGTTATGCTTTTATCGTAAGTGGCCTATAAGTAACTGGATGTAATTATTTCCCTGCAGCACTGACAGGTTAAATGAGTCAGCCAGAGTGGCTAATTGAGTCAATACCATGGACTGAAGATGAGCAATGAAAAACTGCACATTTACCAGTTGAGCACAAACAGCAGAGTCTTCAGTAAGATGATGAGACCTTCAGGAATTTCAACAACTCCTCAGCCAGGCGTATTTAGTCATATTTTGCATCAGTGCCTGTCACATGTGTTTACTTATGGGATTGTATGTCGAAAGTGCATCACTCATTCTCACCTGCTTGTGGTCAGGACCTCTTATGCTGTCTGGAAGTCTAAAACTTAAACAAATAAATTTGGTTGAACTGCCTGACTTGTGAAAGATAAACAGGCTTATGGGTGCCTATAAGCTCATAAGCAAATATAAATGCAACAGAAGTGTCTGCAATTTATACTGTGGAGGAGCCAGAAGGGCAAAAGGGAGCATTTGCCCAGGGTTCCTCCCTAATGGAGGGTCACAAACATGACATCCATCCATTATCAACAAAAAAAAAAATATATAAATTACTAATTACTTTTAGTCACCCAAAAACCACAGTTCTGTTCTCTTCTTATCACATTCCGAAAAACAGCATCTTCATCAGCTACAGAATAAATTGCACTTCATTCTGATCAATTGTGGTGTGGCTTCATCGGTTAATTTGCACTGCATTTTTTTCTTCTTTTTAATTCATTTGTTAACGCTGATCACTTTTTGGTATTGCAAATTTAATCACAATATGCAAGTGTTGTTTTTTTTCAAAAATGCAAGGCTATGTTTGTACTAATAAAATGTAATGTAATCAGTTCATCTCATATTTATGGTTACATATGACATACATCTGGTCTGCCAAAGCAAATACTGCACAAAATTTTACCTATTTCTAACTCTGCTCGATTCACCAAGGGGACCACTCTCCTCCCGCTCTTCGAATTGCTTTTGATTAATGAATAGGGAAACCCCGAGTGAGACAATAAAATTGTTATCTCAAAGTGGCCAAGGAAAAAAAAAGCACAGCAGTTACTAGCTTTGATGACATCCCGCATTTGTCCATACTCTTATTTAAACTTTGTGAGGGTTGATGAAATTATTTGGTGCAGTGCAGTGGCTTATAGGAATGGTAGTTCTCACTTTAACATTTGCACCAGGTTGCAGATAAAGTGAGTAACATATATTTAATACCCTTTTCACTGGCAAGCATTTGCCAAACACATCTTTTTCAAGCTTTGCTCTGTTCACTTTGCTTGTACAGACAGCCATCATTTGCATAAAGTGTCACGCCCCCATTTCTCCATGTGATCACTGTCAGCACTGTGGCGAAATAGAGGACATGGTGCATTGGAATGTTCCACTTGCTACAGAATTATTAATAACAAATAGCAACAAATTAAAAAAACACATGTCGGTTAATTTGTTTTATTCTACAACTTAACCAAATTTCTATCAAATCTGTTGCATCATTTTTCAGATTTTGGGATATTTAGTTTTGCTATTGTGTTTTATTTTTTACCCTTAAATATTGATATATCGAAATGCCCTTTCATAGTGGATGCCTACTCCTTGATGTACCATCGTGACAAATTTCAGCTTTTTAGCTAAATGGGAAACAGTGTCAGTGAGTAAGTGAGTCAACTTTGCATTATACATATACAGTACATAGATGTTACAGAATGCAGTTCTGAAACAGGCATAAACTTATCACACCATATACTGTCCTACTAGAAAATGGGTAAGCACATGTCAAAAACAGTACTCCAGCTTCCTTGATTCAAGACAACCGACAACTACATCTGGTCAAAGCTACAATTACAAAATCTATGACGGAGAGACACATTCTCCAATAAAGAAAGAGACTGCACAAATAACACATAAAACAATTTGACAAGTGCAAATGAAAAAAGTAATATGATTACTGTACATGATTAATATGCAGCAAGGGAGGAAAACATCAGTATCAGTGGCCCATGACAATTTACCTGGGTAACTTAGTAACCTCGTTTAGACCGAACACTCGAGAAGGCTTCCCCACTGATCAGCACGGGGTCCAAAATCAGATGATCTCCCTTGATGTGAGAGAAGCACTTAGCAATCAGATGCTAAATTTGTGTGTGTTGTGTGCTGGGCATACACTAACATGGCTTCAGGGTGTTTGCCCCCGCCCCAGTTTAAAAGATATGATAGTGGTGTAAAAATGTTGATCTAACACACCTGTTCCTGGGCCATAACTTTATAATAGTATAAAGGTGAGATGATTCTAGATCAGCCAATCCTCCATCTAATTTTCAGTTTGTTAAGTCCAGTTCAGGTTCAGCCACAAGTCATAAATGAACTCTGAACAGGATTTTTATTGATCATGAGGCCCATTTATGTACAGATCCTCAGCAGGCCTAGAGTCTACACTTAACCTGATGCTCACATTTTTTGGAATGTAGTACAAAATACCAGAGTACCTCAAGGATATCTCACCCAGACATTTGAACAACATGGAAACTCGTCAAAGACAGAGACTAGGGTAGACACTAAACCCAGACCTCTAAAGATGAGAGGTAGAAGTCAAATCATAATTGATTACTTTAAATAGGCCATTTCAAAGAATACATGGAGTTCAAAAGTACTGCTGCTCAATAGTCAGTGAAGTCACCGTCATACAGTATGTAGCAAGTCAGGTAAAGCTCTGTTCAAAACATGCCTGAATTGAAAGGTAAACCAAATATTGTTGAAACACTAGGTGAGAAACGTTGTTGGGTGATAGGAATACAGAAACAGTAGATCCTTAGAGCGTTTTTTCATTTGAACATGACTGAGGACAGAATCACAAAATACCCAGCCAGGTCCCATGATCCCTACGTAAGGAAGTGTCTGTCACCTGCTCCAATGAAACATACAAAGAGAAAACAAAGTGGGACAAACTAATTTAAACACAAAATCATAACAAGACCATTTAAGCCACTTCAGGGTCACAGGTGTCTGAGCCTTTCCTGGAAGAATTGGGTACAAGTTTGGAAATGAGCCTGAACAAGAGATCAGTCCAGGGTCCACTAATACACTAAAAGAGCTAGTTTAGAATCAAAAATTCACTTAAAACTCTTGTCACATTACGTGAATGTTCCAGTAGTATTAGTAGTACTAGTGTAGTAGTAGTAGTACTAGTAACTGTTCCAGCAATTTTCAGTTGCAGATTTCATTTACCTAACCTTAGTGAGTTGGGGGCAGTCCCGTGACTTGCAGCCGAGTAGCATGACATACCAGAGACTCAGTTAAACCTGTCTGTGACTCGCTTCTTTAAGCCATGGGGTGGTCATGTGTGTATATGAGAGCAGACAACTAATGAGTGCTTACATACAAGTACAATGCACATAATGCCACTACAAGGAATAAGAAATATGAGTATTTTTGACCTGTCTAATGTTGCTTATATTATATACCATGGCAGAATGCAAAAAAAGAACTGTATATATGTTTTGTGTTGGCTTTTGGACCTTGCCATTAGTACTGACAGTCTCATCAATGATTCGACATGCAAGGGTCTTAAATGGCTGAGCTAGTGAAGAACTTGACTGTTACCAGATGGGGTTAATGGTTGTTCTCCATATGAAATTATATCAGCCTACCTGATGTCAAATCCGATTTAATTTTAAAAAAATTAACTGCTAGGTCTTTGAGCCAAGTCCTTCAATTAGTCATGTTTCAGGTCACCTATCCTTCTAGTTTTTTTTTTTTTTTTATACACAGGGGGTCTACAGCTTCTCCTGGTGACATAAGACATAACTTAAAAAACCAACCCTTGGCATCAGCCCTATGCAGGACAGAATTAGAACTATAATAAATCTATGAGGAATTTATGATCTCGCCACTGACTTAATGATATATTTCACTCTCTTGCCCATTAAACACTTTTGAAAAACAAGACTGCAGACTTCAAGAGGCAATTAACACAGAAGGATAGTATCCGTACCATGACAGGGATCACTTCACTGTCCTGGTCTGAAGAATTTAATCAGCTCTGGTGAAAAGCTCTCCTCCCATTGTGGCTCCTCATGTCTGACCAGTGACAGATGTCTTTGCATCGTTTAGTAGCAGTAGTTTGCCCACTCTCCCAGATTATGCCCCTTCTCTCCCGCTCTGCAAAGGCTGGAGCACTTATTGATAATGGATTAATGAATGGCTAAGAAATACTAATATTATAAGGACAAATG
Organism: Polypterus bichir lapradei; assembly: GCA_026402145.1. Taxonomy (NCBI): domain Eukaryota; kingdom Metazoa; phylum Chordata; class Cladistia; order Polypteriformes; family Polypteridae; genus Polypterus; species Polypterus bichir. Next base: position 85,174,006 of record JANRMT010062806.1, read on the forward strand.
GAAAGCAGGAAACTGCAGAGTTATGGAGAGCAGTAATAAAGCCATTATGAAGCCCAAGGGTCATGATGTTAATAAAGGAATTTGTACAGCAGCCAGAAAAGAAGACTTTAGTTAGGAAAAAAAACCATCTGAACCTGATATAGCAATAGTCGATAGACCTACAGTGTAGGAGTTATGCAACATGGAAGAAACAAAAACAATACGAAGATCCCTGTCCTTTTGTGCCTCTTAGAGTTGGGGACTAGATGGAAAATGAATAAGACAGTAAATGTTTGAATTTTCCCATTGACACTCCTTCTTGATGTGCAAGTGACACCCATTCTTTTCTTAATACAAAATGAAAAATCCATAGCTCTGGGTTCAATTACCATATGCAAGACAACATTAAAACTGCTGTGGTAAGCACCTCTCATCCAAAACACAGCAGTAAGAACAAGTGCTTTATGAAAGTCCTCCATTGCCAGAAATGATGCTGGTATTAAATTGGCAGGTGTGGATTCAAGGGATCCCCAAAAGCAAAAATGGCTGACTGCAGCTGATTCCTTTAAGGCACAGTATCACTGGAGAGCAGACTTCTAAACTGAAAGCTGCACCCACATACTTGCCCAACTAGAAATACTGGCAGCTGTGGCTTTGCCTCCAAAATCACACACCGTATCAAATGTACTTTCTATAACATTCTGCCACATTTGACCAGCATGCACAAAAGAGAATCAATCTCTTAGTGGGATGCCAGTACATCATATTATGCATTTACTAATACCAGGCAAGCTTAAAGGGACCAATGAACCTAAAGCACATACCTCTGGGATATGAAGCAGGAGAACATGAGACTGCTGGGAGAAAACACACTTGAACATGGGAAGAATAGGAAAGCTTTATATTGGCAGTGGCTAGGCACGGGATCAAACTCACATAAACAGAGTTAACCTTTACGACATGAAGTCAATCAGTCAATCAATCAGCAAAATATATTTATCATTTTCCCTAATTTGCACTATAACAAGTTGTCTCACAACACGCAGATTAAAAGAACATGTAGCAGTGGGCCTAAAAAGAAAGCCCAACCATAACATGATCCCCATGCAGTTGCAGCTAGATGTCAGAGACATCTGTTTGTTCATTTGTTTAGCTCAACTAGATAAGCCTGTACTTTCTGCACAGAAGACCCCTGAATTTGCAGCCAATATCTCAATGTGAGTACGAGAAATGGAGACAGGCAGGGTCCCGAGTGATATCCTGAAAATGTCAATTGGAAGCTCATCCGGGATTACATGAGGAGGACAAAGTGTAGAAGGTGGCAGAGGGAGGTTCCCTTTTCCTTAATGGGATGTGCAAGTCTGCTCTGACATAGAAGCCCTGGGTTTGTGGCAAGACTCTCCATGTGAGGACATGAAACACAGATAGGTATGGCTCTGAACAATTTCCCACTGGTGACGGAATAACAAATTGACTGTAGCGGTGAGAAAAAAATGAATTAGATCTAACATAATCAACATTTATATTTTACAGATTATCTTTATTTGTAAACTTGTCTTTATACTTAAATTTTACGTTTAACCAATCCATTTATCAGATAAGACATTTGATCAAATTCCAAAGCAAGATTTTACTGACCAGGCCAGCTAGCCTGGGGCAATACAGGCCACAACTAGAACATGGCCTGGACTGGAGGATTGAGTTGTAGCTGAACATGATTGATACTGATCCAAGCTTGGTGGAGATGCAGACTAACTCTTGTTTTGGCAGCCATATTCAAACAGGCCATGTCACCAGATGGCATCCTGGATGAAGGACCAGGCTGGGACCTATAACATAAGACAGGGCCACCTGATAGTCTAAACAAGATAAACTGATTATTACTCATGTTATTTTAGTATTATTACTTTGCCAACACTCATTGTGCTTCTCTATTTTGGGCATATTATCTATAAGACATACTGTAAATGTGTAACTTTTTTCTCCTACCTGTTCTGGCACTGTCTTGTTGCCTAGATAGGGCTTTAGCAGGGATTTGAGTATATTTTATTAAGATCTACATTATAAAAAGTATGAAGGGGAATCAGGTCACACTAGGACCCTGACACCACAAAACATGTACCCACATAAACATGGGCTCAACACATTACTATGTGTAAATGGTCAGAATGTCTAATTTATAAAGCAGTCAGAACTAATGAAGTGGCTTTAGTATTGAAGGTGGCATTGACCATTGTAAAGTTAATGATGGCCAAGGCTATCCTGAGAGGAATGACAGTACTGACAGGGATGTATAAAGAAGACAGAACAAACAAATTAATAATGTAAGGACAGTGGTGTGATCACACATTCCCTAACAGAATGAAATGAGATAGCAGGAGTGACGGCCCCTGTAGGGTTACCTGACCTTTTTATTATAAATGCCTTCAAAAGATGCAAGGAATGTTATGGCCACCAGTAGGAACTCTAGGAAGATAACTCCAGAATTTAAATAAAGCTAGCTCTGGCTCAGAAGTACTTTAGATTGAACGGGAGGTGACCTTGGAAGTACTCCTGGAACCAGACTTGGAAGAGGCCGTGGACCACAGGCATAGTGAGCTTAGATACTAGAGAGGAGCAAGTGACTGGTGGGAGGAAGAATGATCTCATCCATCCCAAATGTTTCTTCCACATATAGGCATGCTTAGTTAGTTAGAGATTAATCCAAACTGTGCTCTAGTATTTTTATAAAGATGCTGATTTCAAATATGAAAAACAAAGGGGATGCTGAATATACATTACATAAAAACAGTACCTTGGACCTCTCAAAAGCCTGACTGGCCAAAGACTCTGAATTTGCCGTTAAGGTACTCCACTACCGTGTTTCCCTGAAAATAAGACAGGGTCTTATATTAATTTTTGCTTCAAAAGACGCGCTAGGGCTTATTTTCAGGGGATTTCTTGTTTTTCCATGAACAACAATCTACATTTATTCTTGAACAAAAATCTACATTTCTCTCTATTATCAAAAAAAAATCTTGGAAGGCTTGGAAGGAGACAATACATGATTTTCTCGGAGACACTTTAATGACCGGCAAGACTAGGCAGTGAGACAAAAAAGACTGCTGCTGCACAGGCTTTTAAATGATCGACACGCAGTGAGACAAGTGAGTAAGACAGCGGCTGATCCGACTGCATAGTGTGCATTCAGCCCCCCCTTCACAACGCAAGGGGCAGAGATGTGAAGTGGCCTGAGCGCACAGCGAGTCGGGGGCACAACCACCTAGTATTCTTGAACAAAAATCTACATGTATTCAAATACAGTCATGTTATCATCTTCTGGAACATCATCATAACTCTCCAAACCCTGAATTCCATTATGAATTTCTTGCGACTCCATTTCCTTTAGAACAATTGGCCACAATCTCTCATGTCTTAGCGATAGAGCTTTCCTTAAATGAGCACCTCTTGTCCAGGTAGCCTGTTCGTAGTGCATTCGGATATCCAACTTCTTCTCTTTGCAGAAAGCAGTAAGATTTTTGCCCTGGGACTCCTCCAAAATTCCTTTCTGTACTCTTTCTTTTTGCACTCATTTTGTCGGGGAGTCAAAATACCGGTATTACTTCCTATTCATCTGTGTACATACGGTAGCGGTAGGCGTTTATCACTCATCCAAAGGCGCCTGCGCAGGATCGTAACTAGGGCTTATTTTCGGAGTACGGCTTATATTACAAACATCCTTAAAAATCATACTAGGGTTTATTTTCAGGGTAGGTCTTATTTTCAGGGAAACACGGTATTAGCCATTCATAGATACAGTTGGTCTGACGAAGGGCTGAGGTTCAAATTTATCTTTAGCTTTGGTAGCCTCTGAAGATCAGCAATTGAATGCGATCCATGTACTCATTTTGTAAACACCTAGTCCCACCAGAGTACCAGAAGTCCCAGACCATGCCCTCCTTCTTGGTTTCTCTGTGTCCCTCTTCCAATGCCCCCCACTCATACACAAACAGCAGATGCTCTTCTTCCTTACCTAATCAAATCTAACACACTTTCTCCAAAGTCAGGACATTCAGTCCCACAACTGAGGACAGAATTCTGTTTAATTGGATCCAAAACTCAGCTGTTGACTTTCACTGGCTTCAGAGAGAACAGCATTTATTAAGGTAATATTTACATACAGGGCAATCATTTTTGAGCTGCATGGTGGAAATAGAAATTTAAATGTAATTGAAGCATAAATTAATATGATGAGAAAATTATACACCAATCAAGCTGGGAACAGCGCACTCCCAGCTTATACAGCCTGAATAAATTGTGTTCTTTCGCCCTCGAGAAGGCCAGGGAGCCCCAGGAGAAATGTTCATTCTGATCTTTTCAGCTGTTATGTTTCAACATCCACTCTGATGGCTTGAGGGGCTTTCAGACAAACAATCTTTATCTTATATTGGGCCTTTCCTATAGTGAACAGTATCCCAAGAGTGCTTCATTTTATTTTTCATTTTTAAAATTGGAGCACAGGCAGGCAGGCAAGGTTTGAACTGGCACCTCCACGCTTCGCCATTCGACTAAGACTGCTTACAGCCAGGCTCTATATTTGGACCATGAGCAGTAGGGAGATGTCACCTCAGCTTTGCTCCACCCAGTAGGGCCTTTCTTAGGATCAGATGAATCAGGTTTTACTCAAGACCTTGTGCTCCATCACTGGTGGCTATGCCAAGAATTGTCATGTGCCCCAGAGCTACTGATCAAAGAGCTTTGGTCAGTTACGTTAGTTGTGCCTCTTCACTTTTACAATTTGTTTTGTTAGACAACTTGCTGTGGGGAGTTATGCTAAAATATTCTTGCTGTTTTTAAGCTCATATTAACTTACGATACATAATCCATGCATCCTCTGAAAAGGCAGCCATCTCACTCATTGCACTCCACTTCTTTGAACAATGAAACAATTAGCTTGGTAAACTCTCTAAAGGTCAGACGTGAGCACACATGTCAGCCTCTCTGCTGTCAGAGCCTAGTAATTCCATCGAAGTCACAACAATCAGGAATGTGCCAAGCCTTATAGCCTCAGCACCCAACAACCAGTGAAACGAGGGATGCTCATCTGGCAAGTGATTGCTAGAGTAGAAGATGGTGCAATGCAGAGGACAGTACCACACTACATTTGATGATATCTCTGCATATTAGTGTGGGAAAGCAGGGGAATTTGGAGGATCCTGACAGTAAGACTGGTGTCCTGGTTTTGCAGAGTGTGTGAGAGAGAGAGAGAAAAAGAGAGAGAGAAAGAGGGTTAGGACTTTGTTCACCATTTAAGGTACAGAGATAAGGGGTCCAGCAAGAGGCCAGCAATGCTCTGAACCACTACTAAAGGATGCCATATTGTTTCTAACGTAGCACATTAGATCTTCAAATGTGACCGATGAGAATGACTCCAATAAAAAAAAATAGCTTATTATTAAATTTTCCAAGTGGCAGAGGTTAAATACACAAACCATTAAAGGCCAAGTCATATTAGTCAACTTTTCCAGTGATTTTCAGTTGTAGTCTTCATTTACATAATCTTACCATGTCGGAGGCAGTCAGCGGAGTCACATAGCTTGACATATTCAACAACTCACCCCAACTACTCTGTGACTCGCGCCGACAAAATCAGACAGGGCTGATTTTGTCTTTACTGTGTGCATGAGAGCAGGCAACCAATGAATGCTCTTTTGTAAGTGCAGTACAGTACAGTTTCAGAATTCACAAACAGAAGAGAACCAGACCAAAACTGTAACTGAATTCACTGTACCTGTTAACCAATTTGTACATTACATCTGGCAGCATGCTATTGGTTGTCATGAAAACGGACAAGCACGACCATGCTAAAAGTCAGTATAACTTGACATGCACACTGATCTTGTTGCTGGATCATGTCAACTTAAACGACTGGAAATTGCTGCCTACAGTTGTGGTTGAAAGTTTGTGAACTCTTTAGAATTTTCTATATTTCTGCATAAATATGACCTAAAACATCATCAGATTTTCACTCAAGTCCTGAAAGTAGATAAAGAGAAACCAGTTAAACAAATGAGACAAAAATATTATATTTGGTCATTTATTTATTGAGGAAAATGATTGAATATTACATATTTGTGAGTGGCAAAAGTATGTGAACCTCTAGGATGATCAGTTAGTTTGAAGGTGAAATTCGAGTCAGGTATTTTCAATCAATGGGACGAAAATCAGGTGTGAGTGGACACCCTGTGTTATTTAAAGAACAGGGATCTATCAAAGTCTGCTCTTCACAACACATGTCTGTGGAAGTGTATCATGGCACGAACAAAGAAGATTTCTGAGGACCTCAGAAAAAGAGTTGTTGATGCTCATCAGGCTGGAAAAGGTTACAAAACCATCTCTAAAGAGTTTGGACTCCACCAATCCATAGTCAGACAGATTGTGTACAAATGGAGAAAATTCAAGACCATTGTTACCCTCCCCAGGAGTGGTCGACCAACAAAGATCACTCCAAGAGCAAGGCGTGTAATAGTTGGTGAGGTCACAGGGGACCCCAGGGTAACTTTTAAGCAACTGAAGGCCTCTCTCACATTGGCTAATGTTCATGTTCATGAGTCCACCATCAGGAGAACACTAAACAACAATGGTGTGCATGGCAGGGTTGCAAGGAGAAAGCCACTGCTCTCAAAAAAAACATTGCTGCTCGTCTGCAGTTTGCTAAAGATCACGTGGACAAACCAGAAGGCCATTGGAAGAATGTTTTGTGGACGGATGAGACCAAAATAGAACTTTTTGATTTAAATGAAAAGCGTTATGTTTGGAGAAAGGAAAACACTGCATTCCAGCATAAGAACCTTATCCCATCTGTGAAACATGGTGATGGTAGTATCATGGTTTGGGCCTGTTTTGCAGCATCTGGGCCAGGACGGCTTGCCTTCATTGATGGAACAATGAATTCTGAATTATATCAGGGAATTCTAAAGGAAAATGTCAGGACATCTGTCCATGAACTGAATCTCAAGAGAAGGTGGGTCATGCAGCAAGACAACGACCCTAAGCACACAAGTCGTTCTACCAAAGAATGGTTAAAGAAGAATAAAGTTAATGTTTTGGAATTGCCAAGTCAAAGTTCTGACCTTAATCCAATCGAAAAAGTTGTGAAAGGACCTGAAGCGAGCAGTTAATGTGAGGAAACCCACCAACATCCCAGAGTTGAAGCTGTTCTGTACGGAGGAATGGGGTAAAATTCTTCCAAGCCGGTGTGCAGGAATGATCAAAAGTTACCGGAAAAGTTTAGTTGCAGTTATTGCTGCAAAGGGGGGGTCACACCAGATACTGAAAGCAAAGGTTCACATACTTTTGCCAGTCACAAATATGTAATATTTGATCATTTTCCATAAATAAATAAATGACCAAGTATAATATTTTTGTCTCATTTGTTTAACTGGTTTCTCTTTTTCTACTTTTAGGACTTGAGTGAAAATCTGATGATGTTTTAGGTCATATTTATGCAGAAATATAGAAAATTCTAAAGGGTTCACAAACTTTCATGCACAACTGTATGTCTGCTTTATACTTGCCCCTTTTTCTGACAGCCAATAGTGTGGCAAAATCTGTGCTGTACAAAGGGTTAACAGCTGCAGTGAGTTCAACTAGCAATTTCTGCCCTTTTTCTCTTTTTTATCCATTCTGTTATGGTATGTTAAACATGAGCCTCTATTCTGTTTCTGAGGTCCAAAGGCCCTGTATTGCCTGACAGAGCATGTGTTGTACAAAAGGTTAACAGGTATGTCAAGTTCTGCCCTTTTTTCTTTTCTCCATTCAGTTTTCTTTTCTGTTTCTGTGATTCAAAACACACATGTTCCTTATTGTTCATCGCTACATTCATTGCATTGTTCTTCCAGATGAGCATTCCTTGGTTGTCAACTGTCATGGAGAGTAAAAGACAAAATCAAACCTATTTGATTTTATCAGATGAAGTTGTGGAGCAGTTGGTCTCAGTCTTTGGTCATGTCACATGGGGCGATCAGCTTCACTAAAGTGCCTTCAACTTACTAAGATAACGGTAAGTAAATGAAGGCTATGATCATTTCAGATAAAGGAGCACTGGAAACATGGGGTAGATGGGTCCTTTACTCGGACTGGCCAGTTCTGCACTGACTTAATTGTAGAATGGTCAGTATATGGGAGGCAGCTAGATGGCCGAGGTCTCCAGGACTCTGACTGTGTCTGGCTTTTCTACAATCTGGCCATAGTGCTGCAATTAGCTGATAAGGCAGATATTGTTGTTTTTTTATTTACTAGGGGGCTTCGCCCCCTGCTCACTTCACTCACCAACCCCCATGTTTCGTTTTCCGGATACACACTTTTAAGATTTTTTTTTCTTTGAATTATTGCAATTTCATTTATTTCACTTTTATATTTATTTGTCTGTAAAAACAATATTTTGAATCTTTCCTGTCCCAATATGCTGAATCTTTTTAATGAGGTCGGTGAGACATGTGTTTAATGACTTTGTACCATAATTCAGGTTAGGTTTCTCTGTTTGGAATTTCAGCACAGACAAAATGATCTACATCATCAGCAGTTAATAATTTATTTTGCAAAGTAACCAATAAATGCATGTGAGGTAAACTCCGATTTTAAAATTCTCTTGACTTAAACTTCAAAGCCTTACAATATTTACATACTTCTGACATATCACCTGTGTCCACATATTCGATCTCTATTCGCCTTTTTGTTATTTCTCTGAGTAATAATTTCTCTTTTTTGCGCTAATGCGATGTTTACTTTCTTTGTTTTGACACTGTCGTTTTTTTCTGCTTTCATATTCTGTATCTTGCTCTGCATGTGTTTCGCCAATACTTTTTTTTTTTGAGTCTTTTGAATTCCAGTTTTCATTATCTCTAACCTGGTCTGCATGTGTTTGGCCCCCTTGCTTTTTAACCTGTTTATGACGTTTTACTTTGTTTTCAACTCTGTCTTTTATTTCTGACCTCGCTTTATCCTGCTTTTTTTTCAATGACACCTGGTACGTGGTGATTATTTTCCCTTTTTTCGAGTAATAATTTCCGTTTGTTTGCGCTACTGCGATCTTTACTTTCTTTTTTTTATACTTTTTAATTTTCCTACTTTCATATTCTTTAACTTTGTCCACATGTGTATCGCGCCGTTTTTTTTGAGCCTTTCAAATTCCACTGCTTTCATAATTTCCAGCCTGCTCTGCATGTGTATAGCGCCAACGTTTGTGAACGTCTTTATGAAGTTCTACTTTGTCTTTTACTCTGTCTTTTAATTCTGAGCCTGATTGGACATGCTTTTTTTCAATTCCACTTGTTCCGGGCTGATAATTACTTTCCTTATTTTCTGAATTTGCACCTTGATTATTCTTTTTCGCATTTTTTTTCTCTCCAACGCTTTTGAGTCTCTTTTCTTCGTGCTGCTCTTTTTTCTTCGCTTAGTCGTCTACATTTCATTTATAACGTATTGTCTTTATATGCTTTATATGCGCTGAGAGCCCTGGATCTGTGTGTGGTCAAAGCCTTACACTCACATGGCTGAGTGTTTTGTCGCCCGTGGTCTTATTTGATATTGATTGTAAATAGGGCGTGTCTTGCAAAAATCTTACGTTCTACGTCATCGCGAGACGGTCCTGGGTCAATCTCTTGGCACAAAGTCTCATGTTTAAGGTCCCCGTGAGACACTCCATGGCCATTCTCTTTTGTCTCACTCTTTTAAGTGTCTTCCATGATCTTCACGTGAAGATCACATCTCATCTCCCATCTTTCTCTCCCAGGATTTTTTTTATAATAGAGAGATGTTAATTAGTTTCTACTTTGTTTTTGATATGTTTTAACAAATCTGTAACCATTTATATGATAGTTCTGTATTTAGTAACTGTTATAATCTTTTCTTGCATTTTCCGTTGTGAGTTGTTGTGGTGTTCTGCGCCTGAACTTGGTGAGGAGGGCTATGAAAAACCATAGTAGTTACTTAGAAAAAGATTCTGGTTACAGCTTTAATTATATGTTGGACTTGAACTCTGGGTGTTATTTTAATTTTGTAAAAACCTTGCAGCTTGTGTGTTTAGACCACTGCTAATATCCTTGACTATTTTTTTAAAAAAAATCTTTAGCAGAAAGGCTTTAATTGATCTCTGCCACTCTAATGGGACACAAAATCCATCCAAAGAGAGCACTAAAACATCTGCTATGTCACCCATTTGACTCATACACTCCAGCAGCTTCTCTGCAAGGAGGGTGTTCATGACAATCTATGTGACACAACATTGAATGATGTGACAAAAGCCAGTCAGAACTTAGCCTGATGTCCTTATGCCTAAAGAGGTCTGTGACCACAAGAGGCAGTTGGATCCAATCATGAGGAGAGCTGGGGATGAAGACTCACCAGTGGGAAGAAAAGTCCAGGGTCATGAAAAGAGTAGACCAGAGGTAAGGGAGGCATGCTTTAACGTGCCATTTGGATGGTGGGAAGGAGGGCAAAGTACCTCATCTGTCAGGTAGGAGCTGAACCCAGTTAAGAAAACCCAGTGGTGTAGCCATGTCTTCCTCTTTTCCGTTGGATTTTAAGTTCTTATTTGTCTCACCCTCTACTGTGTGGTTCACACATTCGCTTTAGAAGATCTTGTTTGCTTGGCATTATCCTGGGTATGGACTAATTTGAGGAGCATCCTCTACTGTTACACCTAAATAGCTTCACTCGTTCAAATATCTCAGGAGAATCCAAATGTGGGCTTCTGTGATCCACAGGTCTTGTAGCAGCTAAGCTTCATCTTTCCTCTATTCCAGTGGTTGCAGTACCACAACTAAAAGCTGAGGACAAAGACTAGACTACTAGTGATAAACAATAGTCATGACCTTTCAACCCTGGGCATGGGGTGGGATGCCATTCATTACAGAGAAGACATACAACATAAGAACATAGAAACATAAGAAATTTGACAAGTAAGAGGAGACCATTCAGTCCATCAAGCTTTTTGGATTTGATAGCTAAGCTGTCCCAATATCTCATCCAAATACTTCTTAAAGGTTGTTGAGGTTCAACTACATGTCTCGATGGTTTGTTCCAGAATCCCACAATTCTTTGCATTAAGAAGCACTTCTTGGCTTCAGGCCTAAACACACTTCCCCTTAATTATCACTGGTGTCCTCAACTATGTGATTCTCTGTTGAGCTGGAAGAATTTTGCTGGATCTGATTTCTCAATGCAACTATGTATATGGCCTGCCTTTGGGTCACAGTCAGAGCTCATGGGGACAATCCACACTGGCATGTGACACTAACTGCAGTTGCTTCAGAGGAGATGATGATCGGACACCACTAAGGTACATCACTACTTCCACTGTGGAACCACAAAACAATACTACTATCACATGGCAAGAAAGGCAAGTCCATCTATCTTTTATGTAAAAATTAATGTTTTATATGTGTATTTTGGTTTATATTATATTTTTTTACTACGAAGAATCTGTTCCTGAGATTTTTTTGATCATTTCAATGGGAAATTTACAAAGTTTAATTTAATTCCCATTCTGTGTGACGTGGTAAGAGGTGGTACATGACTGTAATCCATCCATCCATCCATTATCCAACCTGCTATATCCTAACACAGGGTCACGGGGGTTTGCTGGAGCCAATCTCTGCTAACACAGGACGCAAGGCAGGAAACAAACCTCGGGCAGGGCGCCAGCCCACCACAGATGACTGTAATCACCATTTCAAATATGTCACGGAATGAGATGATAAAAATACGGCACAGTTCACATTATGCACTCTCTCTCTCTCTGTATAAAACTGCTTAAACTTCAATTCTACTTTAGTTAGCTTCTTTAGCCCCTAATGTCAGTTTTTTTGGGTTCTGACCTGGTTTTCCCTTCTTACTGAAATTCATGCTTCATGTTAACATCTACTGCTTTTCAACTTTACTCGTAATTTTCCTTTCAACATCAGCATGTCATTAAACTTTGCACATACTTGCTTTTTTTACTCACGCTTGGCCTGCTCAGCTGACGAGGATGCCAGGTCCAAGTATATCCACACACAGCCTTCTCGCAGTCGCCTTGTTTGTAGTTTGGATTGTGGCATGTCACAGGTGAACAATGGATGCAATCTGTCTCTACACTGAGGACAACTCAGCCTGAAACTGAACTGAGGTTCAAGTGAAGCAGGAAGACAAAGCTACCAAAAGCTATAAGTCCAATATATTCATACAACATTATAGAGCAAAATATGAACGAAAAAGGCCCCACATATCTTTATCATTTCCTTAGACTTCTAACTCCGCAATGCCTTGCTAAGACACCAGTGTCAACTACTTCATAGCTCTTATTTGGTAGTACAGTAGAACCTCTGGTCATGAACATTTCTGAACACATTCAAATCGGGTTACGACCAAAAAGTTTGCCAAAATTTTGCATCTGTTCACGACCACACGCTCTGTTGGTGAACAAAAACACTAGAAGCCAGTTTCCCTACGCGCGTTCATAAGCGCCAATGATTTCCCATTCTCCGTGTTCCATTTTCTTTTTTTTGCATATACAGGGGCTAACAAAGCAGCTGATGTAGCAAAAGGAGTTACAATGTTAACCAAGCAGAGGCCTCAAGTGCTGGAACAGGTGGAAAAACTGTTGCTAATGTGGTTGAACGAGAAGCACCTTGCAGGGGATAGCGTAAGCGAGGCAATCATATGCGCGAAAGCCAGGAAGATTCATGGCGAGTTACTGAAAAAAAATCCTTCTTCGAGTGGCAAAGGTGAGGAATTTAAAGCCAGTAGAGGATGGTTTGAAAAGTTTCGCAAGAGAAGTGGCATTTATTATTTTTTTTCCCTGTGTTTAAAACTCATAAAAAAAGTGTTTACAGCAAGCGGTTTCGTAAGGGTCTAGCGCAAACTCTTACAATGTTAGTTTTCTCTGTTGTTCAAGGTTTTCTCAGTGTCATTCAATGTTTTTACATTTAATTTACTATTGCACTATGCATTCTATGGAATAATTAATTATTTTTGTGCTTAACAAAATATAATTTACAAAAAAAAAAAATATTTACATACAGTTCATACGGTCTGGAACGGATTAATTGTATTTACTTACAATCTTATGGGGAAATTACGTTCGGGTCGCAACCAGAGTTTTGGAACAAATTACGGTCGTGACCAGAGGTACCACTGTACTGGGTTCTCTACGGCTCTCAGTCATTCCCTCTCTGAATATCTATTTTTATTTAGGTTTAATCATTACCATACAAGAGACAATGGAATGGACTTTGTTTTAGTGGAGCTCATGCAAACAAAACATACAGCATAATAATATTCTTCCAACTATTCATCACTCCATCAATCTTTTAACCCACCTAAGTAGTTCAGAGTCATAGAGAAGCCAATACATTTCCTGGAAGTTCTAGGCTAAAGGCAGTAGCCAACCCCAAACTGGGCACCAGTACATCAAAGGACACATTTGGGATATGGGAAGGATATCACTGGAGCTTCTGCTACAACCTACTGCTTTCTCCTTAATGGCAAGGCATCCTGCTGATGCTCTCTGTCGTCCTGGAAGTGACACTTTGGACAGTTAGGTGTCCACCATTATGGTAAAATAGAAACCTGCTAGATTTTCCACTAGAGACAAAAGGCAATCCAAGAGCTTAGGAAATGTTGCAGTTCACAATAAATCAGGGCAAGTGGCGGCATCAGGGCTGCATGCAAGACAACAGAGCAGGCTGGCAGATTAAGTCGGCACTGCTGGCCTGACCTTTCCATACAAATCCATCTTTTCATCTTTAAGCACAGTCAAAGGTCCTGATCCTGACATCAGAAGCTTTTCATCTCAGTGACACTCAAATTGCAATTATTTCTTCATGTTTCGTATTACAATTATGTCAAAGTCTGGTCTGAGTTTTAGATGGAAGACATTGAAAAGTTCAAGGATGCTTTTGGATGCTTGTGCTTAACAGTCCTCTCTCATGAGCCCCATGGTTGACAGGTAATGCTTCTTATTTTACCAAGGACAGTGGCAAATGGGGGACAACTAAAACGAGTCTAATGCAAGCCAGTGCTGAATAATGGTTAGGGAGTCAAAGAAGAGAAGCAGCTCATGCACCTGAAGATGGTTTAGGAAGTCCTTGTGTCCCCTGCGATGAAAAGTTCTGCAGAAACATGTAGAATGTTCCATGGCCATCACTTAACTGTTTTGTGGGTGTGAGACTAACACAATGTATATTTTACCCCCTCAAAGAAGGTGGGTTCAGTACTTCAAGTGGGTTGTTTGACCAGTGCTGAGATAACAGGGAGTTTTGCTTTGTACAACTTTCAATATCATGTGGTGACAGAGGTGACACAGATATCTTACTATACCTAAATGTGTGACAGCTGTATAGGAAGTGATCACAAATGCAGCAGAGAAAAAATGCAAAGATCACAATGTCCTCGTACTGATGTGAAGCGAGCAAATAATAAACATGGCACTGCAACAAGGAAATGAACTGCCACTAGGTGTGTCAAAGCGCTCGAAAAATCAGAAAGATGAGAATAAAACAGGGAGAGCACTCTAGGGAGTTCAGGCTTTTGAGAGACGCAGGTGGCCTTCAGATCCAATTTGGATCATTTCTTTGCTAACAGAATGGCAACCAAAAGACAAAAAGAGGTTGCAGACATAACACTTCATCCAGGTCATCTGAGGTTTGCTGCAGCCCAGTTTCAGAAAAAATTTCTAAAAATCACGGCTGTAACAAGGGCTCTGCCAAAGAGGCCCGGCAAGATGAGAGGACCATAATGCTAATTAAATAATGTATGAGCTAGGCGGGTCCCAGCATTCACGTACTCCAGATTGTAAGTGCACTTGTGCTCCCTCGTCTTGATATCTGTCTCTCATAAAGTCTCTCGGCACCAGTCTGTGACTGCACATAAACGGCTGTGTAGCCATTCACTTAGTGTCACCCTCTTGGTGTTTGTGCGTGTGCAAGTGTCTCTCACACACATGGCCATTGACAACTTTAGGCCGTGTCATGGCATATTTCCACAACTACCAATCAAATTAATAAAATATGTCTCAGGAGTTTTTAAAATGTAATACTGTGCAGAACAAAGGACACAAAGGTAAGGACAGGATCCCATAATATCCAATGAGAGCACAAAGACTAAAAGTGGATGTCATTAGGGGATGCGACTGAGCCTGCTTGGCTTAGT
This sequence comes from Polypterus bichir lapradei, assembly GCA_026402145.1. Lineage (NCBI taxonomy): Eukaryota > Metazoa > Chordata > Cladistia > Polypteriformes > Polypteridae > Polypterus > Polypterus bichir. The sequence continues at coordinate 85,189,156 of JANRMT010062806.1, forward strand.
TCTCCTCAGATTTGTGGCAGATTTTGTGCTGTGAACTACATTAATAAAAACAGCTGTCATGTGTGGACAATTAGTGATTCAATGTAACAACAAAATGACAGCAGTTGACATTCATCAAGTGTTATTTCCATTTGTATATTTTCTATACAAAATGTAAATGTCACTAAACAACTTAGAAAATATGATGTCTCCTGGGACTTAGTGATTTTCTGACTTGGAGCATTTTACATTTGTGTTTATTTACTTCATCAAACAAACAGGTATAAATAGATATCATGAAATAACCTCTCAATGTAAACTTGAAACAGTAAATTATTTGGTAATTGAGGTCATACAGAATGTCTATCTGTTTCAAAGAGGATGATTTTGAAATGTATCAAAGCTTTTTAAAATTTGGGTGGCATGGTGGCGCAGTGGGTAGCGCTGCTGCCTCGCAGTTATGAGACCTGGGTTTGCTCCCCGGGTCCTTCCTGTGTGGAGTCTGCATGTTCTCCCTGTGTCTGCGTGGGTGTCCTCTCACAGTCCAAAGACATGCAGGTTAGGTGCGTTGATGATCCTAAATTGTCCCTAGTGTGTGCTTGGTGTGTGGGTGTGTGTGTGTGTGCCCTGCAGTGGGCTGGTGCGCTGCCCGGGATTTGTTTCCTGCCTTGCGCCCTGTGGTGGCTGGGATTGGCTCCAGCAGACCACAGTGACCCTGTAGTTAGGATATAGCGGGTTGGATTATGAATGGATGGATTACCTCAGAGAAAACTGAACCTTTCTGACAAATTTTGTTAAAGAATAACAGTTCCAAATTTCATCAATAAGTGTTCTCAGTTTACAAAAGTGCACCTATAAACAGTTTTATGATGCAGAGACTCCAGGGCCCACTAGAAGGATAACAACGTACAGCATATTGAAGAGAAAGAACCTGTAAAAATGTAAATAGTGAGTCTCTGAGATCCCTCCTCACAGTCACAAGTTAGCATCCAGCGACTGTCACATGCAGAAACAAGCATTTGGAATATTTTTGAATATTTAAGAGAAGATATACACAACAAAAAATTGTTATTTTAAAGGAATGTTTATCAAAGCACACATGCAAAAAGATAACCTCAGATAAGAATAAATTATTTGGTCAGTTTGCCCAGGAAAACATTTAACTCCTCTCTACTAGTAAATCTGGAGGATTGTTTGGTTTCCCATTTTTACCATAAATTATCTGTGACAGGTTTCATTTTCTGTTTGGTTCAAAGATAGTTCATTGATATCATATACAGTATCTGGTGGTAGTCTTATAATAGTAAAACACAAGTAATGTTTTATCATAGAATCATTAGACAGACAGACAGACAGATAGATAGTGTGGCACGTGGCGGGGGGTGGTACCCAGCTGGGACACCCAGGAGGACCGGAGGAAGGCTTGCGCCTCCTCCAGACCATGAGGGGGCGACTGCCCTGGTTGCTTTGGGGACCTGTAGGGGCCCGTGGTCACTGCCAGGGGGCACCCCAATGCCTACAGAGCCCTGGACCTCAGCACTTCCGCCACACCCGGAAGTGCTGGGGGGAAGACGATCGGGGACACCCGGAGTGCTTCCGGGTGTGCAGCCGGCACTTCCACCACACTGGGGAGTGCCGGTGGAAGATTGCCGGGAAGCACCTGGAGCACATCCGGGTGACTATAAAAGGGGCCGCCTCCCTTCATTCGAGGCTGGAGTCAGGTGAGGAGAGGACGAGAGCTTAAAGAAGAGAGTGGAGCCGGCCTGAAGTGTAAGGCAGAGTGTGTGAGGCCTGGACTTTGGGGGAGTATCTTGGGGTTTTACATGTGCATTTGAACTTGTAAATAGTAGTGTAAATAAACGTGCGGTGGTGATTAAACATGTCTACCTGTCTGTGTCCGGGGCTAGTTCCACAATAGATAGATAGATTTGCACATACATACATACATACATACATACATACATACATACATACATAAATATTTTAACAAACAAATACACACAATAACTAAAAAGAAAGGAAACTTCTGAGTTGGCTAAAGCTATAAAGAGCATTTATAGTCACCATTTGCCATTTGTATAAAATAGCCCCAGAAGAATATTGGAATTGTTAGAATTTGATAATATAAAATCTGCACATAAAATTCTCAAGCCTGCTTAATCAAAGTCAGAGTCACACAGGGCTGCCGCCTATCCTGCAGTATCAGGCACAAGGTAGGAACTAACACAGGATCAGTCCACTGCAGAGCCTACTCACTTTCTGACACAGGGCCAGTTGAGGGTCACCATATACACCATAAACACTTGAAACCTCTCACTCTGTCATTCTCAATGTCTCTTTTCTGTCAAAATACTCATTCATCATTCAGTTGTACATGCTGATAATTTTTTGGCTGGTCCCCAACTTCAGGGTGCAGCACTTTTACGAGCACTGCAGATGACTGTTCTAATCTGTGCATGGCCCTCCAAAGAGGTGTCCCTTAAATTCTATTTGCTATCTGCTCCAGAGGAAGAGAATTCATTTTTATCACCTTTTGGGAACTGCATGTGAGGCCATGTAAACAAAAGAATCTTCTAGAATGAGGAACCACGCTTGCAAAAGCTTATTCACATCGATTAAACTTAATATATTTAATTACCTACAAATTTAAGAAGCCAATCCTGGTGGTGCACATTAACCCTTACTGTCCAATGCCACAGTGCTTACTTGTAGCTTCCAGCAATGCAAGACAATGCCCCAGGGGACATGGGGAGAACATCCTATCTCCACTGGGGAAACAGAACAGCTGGCAAATGATTGTGGTTCCAAACAATGCACATTACTTTCTCTACTTGAGAGAATTCTTGAAATAATCAAACAATAAAAAATAGAAAGCAGTCACTTTTACAGCACAGTTGTAAAGTCCATTGTGACAAACATGATAGATAGATAGATAGATAGATAGATAGATAGATAGATAGATAGATAGATAGAGAATGAATGATTCTGATGAAGAAATATATCTAATATAGTTTTCCACTTTCCTCTTTTATTTTTTTTCCTGTCCCACAATGTACCACAAGCACATCCTTACTTGTACATTGCGACTGGACACCCCATCCCTAGACACCTTCATCAAAAGACAGAGAGATTCCACTCCAGTCACTTTTTCATGTGCTTGTCTCTTCCTTTTCCTTCTCCTTCTCTCTTTTTTCTTTTTCACTCATTCTATTACTTGTCCAGGTCTAATACACACACAATTCTGAAAACCTGTCAGACTTAAACACATTTACTACATGCATTTTTTTTAAATACACAGTATTAAAGAGGAACTTCTTAGCAATTGGAAGACTGCGTCCAATCCCTGGTCACTCTCCCATGCTGTGCCAGGCTCTGCATATTCCGTATCCGGTACTGGACAGCAAATCCCATTGTGCATTCCTCACAGTTACATAATCACAGCTACTATGTGGGCTGCATTACTGGCAGCTCAACACTGCATTGTGTGTTTTTTCAACGCTTGACTGTGCAGCCACTGTGTGTGACACAGGAATTAGTACTGTTGATTTTTTCATAACCAAATGCAACACAATTTTTTTTTAGTTATGAAGACAAAATTAAGTAAGACCTTGAGCTGTGCAGCTGTGGTACAAGACACGTGTCAGTTACACGTACAGACAGATTAGCGTTCTCAACTAGTACAAACTGGGAGGCAGCAGTGAAGACATGTCTCAGTTACAACAATACGCGGGACAAGAAATATACTGAGGGCTACTAAATCACTTGCAGAAAATGACACGCTTTGAGCAGCAATGTAAACTGGAAAGGAGGTATTGCATAAAACTGGCAAAGGCAGACGGAGTCCTTGAGCAGCGTTTCACATCACAAGCCAAGCTGACTGATCTCTCAAGAGCCAATTGCTGACTACGCAAAGCGACAGGGGAATGTGAAACGCACTGCTGGGTTTTGAAAAGCGCTTTGGTAAACACCTCGCCGTAATCCTCCGACTGGACTCTGACTGACAGATACGCAGTGACTATGCTGGCCTGTAGGAGATGAGGACCATCTGATGTTCAAGGTGAGTTTGTTTGGACTGTTTGCTACTGAAAAACGGTAAGCAGTGAGTTAACCAGAGACGCAGAATGCAGAAAGACATTTTTACAGAGCTTTGCAGTGTTTTTTTATCTGTTTCATAAATAATAAAAATTAGAATAAACATGGTACAGACAGCTTCACCAAAGGCTGTAGGGTTTCATTTTTAAATAAATGCCAGTCTGCAAAGGCAATGAAACAGGCAGCAGGTAAAAAGTATCATTGACAATGAAGAAGGGGAAATGGCTACTCCTCCCACATATTCACACCCCAGTTTATTCTGTGGGATCAGGGTCCACAGTTCAAGACAGAACATTTTATAACTTGCAGAACAACTAAGAATGAAATGGAGCCATGTGCTCCAGCCATGACCACCATCTTACCAAAATGTAATAATCAACACTCTCCACCGGCATTGCCTATGTGGCGTCATGTGTATTACAGTCCATACAGTACACTAAAACCAGCAGGGCAGTGATGCCCTTACTCCAATCTGAATTGTTAGAATATCACAAACCCCAACCCTTCATACACTAATCGCAATCCTCAAATGGAGGCAGAGGCATCTCCATAGCAGCAGATATAAAAAAGGGGCTTTCCAAGCACCCCAGGTCACACTTACTCGTCTCTCCTTGTCTCCATACTCAATGCCCAGGGTATCCATGGCACGGACGATAGCTGCCAGAGACTGAATTGTGTTGCTGTAGACCACAGGCTTGTACTGCTTCACATCCTCACCAGAGAACCCATCTTCATGAATAATCCTGAAAATATAAAACATCTGTCAGAAAGCCGCATGGTGCACAGATCAGAATCAATCAAACAAGCATACAGTTAGTCAGTCAATCAGTCATTCGTAACCCACTTAATCCAGTTCAGGGTAGCAGGTGGGACATAGACTATCTCAGAAGCATTGGGCGCAAGGCAGGAAATAATCCCTGGACAAGGCACCAACCCATTACAGGACCCAGTAATGCACAGGGCCTATTCAGAGTTTCCAGTCAGCCTCACACACATATCTTTGGGGAATGTGAGAGGAAACCCTACATGGCCACAAGGAGAACATGCAAACTCCACACAGACAACAACCAGGTATGGAATTCCAAAGCTTCATTGCCAACTACTGTGCTACCATATTGATCTCTATATCATCTACTTTCACAGGGTGCTTTACAAAGATAAAATATAAGGCAAGATATTTCACTACAAGGAGACATCCATTGCTAAGCAGCTGCTTAGGAGGGACAACACAAAACATATAAAGACTTGAAATCAACTCTGAATTAATGTCAGGACTTTCTAAAGACCGGACTAAAGGAACAGTAAACAAGCATCAAACACTGAAACACTCAGGTGGTCCCATGTAAAGATGGGCTCCATGCTTATCCTTTTCTCTTTCTTGTCCAAGTTATTAAATGGCCACTTTATTACAACTGACACATCTTTCTGTATGGCTGGTTGAATCAGCATGGCTTCCACAAATAATCATTTATTGACACAAATAATCATTTATTGATGCATTCATTTTCCAGACAGGCTTATTCAGTCACAAAGCACTGGTGTCTATCCTGGGCACAAGGCAAGAGTTAACAGTCACTTTATACCAACATTCAAAACTAATAAATGTAAAAAGCATGTCTGGAATACTTGATGAGCAAACCCCATACACAAGAGGAGAGCATCCACACTGCACAGAAACCTCCACTGGGCTGGTAGGTGAAGCCACTCTAACCACTGCACTAGCTAGCCTGATTAAATGGGGTTTTAACTTAAGACTAGCTGGGTTTCAAGTTACAGCAGAACTGTGAGCGGTGGTAGAAGGAGTGGAGAAGAGCTTGGCTGAACTTCAGCAGTGACTCTGTTATTCAACCCGTGAGTGGTTGTTTTGTGGTGGCCAGCCAAGTCCTTGAGGGATGTCCAATGCTACAGCCCAGACTGAAGGGTGTGCTCCTCCTTCATTCCCCTTCCCTTATATATCGTCACTACAACACCATACACATACCAACCAGCACAATGACATGGACAGAATCACAGCTGGGTCAGATGACAGAAGAAAGGGCAGAATTCAGCATGATTCCTGATACTGATTGAGCCAAGATTTGAACTTTTTTAAAAGCACAGAGAAAAAGAAGAATTTCAATGAATGGGAAGTGGAGGCAAGGAAAAAAGTACTATTTGTTGGCTTAAGCAGCGGTATAATCAACAAAAGGAAGTTGGCTGAGTGATATAGAGTGGTGGAGACACTCGAAAGTTCAAGTTCAAGAACTTGCATAGTACCCAAAATAAAAAAAAAGTGGTCAGATATCAAAGTTGCCGTGAAAAGGCGAGTCAAACCCCCCTTATGAGTGTCATACAGAAGTGTATTAGGGTACAGAGAAAAGAAAAAAATAGGGACACAGTGAAGAAAAAAGGCCAAAATGTTGACTTTAATCTTGAAATTTCCACTTTAATCTCATAGTTTATTTTGTTATTAAAGTAGAATATTGTAAACTTCATTTTAAAGTCAATGTTTAATTTATTAGAGTTTCTCAAATCCCATTGTAACTAAAGTAGCACATTAAGTGCTTCATATTCTATTTGTTCTATCTGTGTGAATTACTACGGGCTTTCTCTTTTGTAGACAGAAGTGCGCAGGCACTGAACTCCACACAGTATACATTACATTCATGATATTTCAGCTCTCTGAAAATATTAGTATACTAAGATGCATTCTTGATATAATTTTCATGATGAAATGCATTAAAGGATGTATTAAACATGGGGGCATAGTGGCGCAGTGGTAGCGATGAGCTGGAACTCCGTCCAGGAATTGTTCTTGCCTCCCCCGTCAAGGGATTGTTCCTGCCTTCCACAAGATGGCTGCTGTGAAGCACACAACCCTTGATGAAATAATTTATTGTAGCAGTACTGTCTCTGTCAAATGTACCAACCCCCAATTCCTGTCCTTCCGTTTTCTTTATCCATGTAAATAACCGCCACACAATAAGCTCTGTAATAAATGTTAAACCAATTGTAAGCTTACAACACCGATTCTTCAAAACTTTTAAGGAGCATTGAAAAATCTTCGTAATACATGTTTAACTATCCCATTCATCTACCCATCCAGGGTCGCAGCAGTCAGAGCAAGCATACAGCGTGAGGCAGGAACAATCCTTGGACGGGGAACCAGTTCATCACTACCATTACACCACTGTGTCCCCACATGTTTAATTATTAACAAAATACACTATTTAAATAAAGTTAACTATTTATCTGTAAAATGCAATATACATACTTAAAAATGATATCAAGTACTTCCTAGTATTCTAACAACATACAGCACCAAGAGAATAGCTCTTGGAAATCTAAATCGACTTTGAAGTCAGTCATCATCATTTGTAAGTATGCGCTGTCTTCTGATGAATTGAATTGAATTCCTTTATTGTCATTGTATGGTACAATGAGATTCAATATGCAAATCCTCCATAAAATTATTTTCCTATACAATGAGAAAATTACAATAATAATAATACGATAAAAAACAATAGACAATATACAGCATGAAAGCATAAGTACAATATGCATGTAAATATTGTGCAGATTGTGCAAATGATTCATAAAGTGTCTCAGGTTGTGCAATATTACAGCTGTAGTGCAAGTTTACAGTGAGGTAATTGTACTTATAAGCACAAACAGTTCTACCGGGAGCACTTGATGGACTGATTGAGTGTGGTTAAAGGTCTTGGGATGAAGCTGTTTCTGAGCCTTGTGGTCCGTGCAGGAAAAGCTCTGAAGTGTTTGCCGAATGGGAGAAGTTCAAATAGACTGTGACATGGCTGAGTGGAATTCATGCAGACCCTGGTGGTTTTCCTGAGGCAGCGTGTGCTGTAAATCTCCTCCAGGTCTGGCAGCTGTATCATGATAATCCTCTACACTTTTGACACAACCAGCTTTCCAATCAGCTGCTGTAGAGTTGTGATTCCAACACTTATATACAATGGGTTAAAATAAAGTAAATCAAGAGGTGCACTGAGAGTAACAACGCTAAATGAGCTGTGGTATTTGGCATAAATTGCCAGTTCCGCGCACCATTGTATTGTTACAGGTTGATTACAACAAGGTGCCTTCAATTTCTAAACAATATGCGGTTAATTAAGTGTATTTGATAAAACCCGCGTCAAGGACATGAATCTAAAAAAGAAAGGGAAACCACACAGGAACAGTAGCACTGCTTTGATGCTGGGTGCCGCCAACTTGCAAAACCGAGCAGAAACGTGCGTATGCAATGGGGGGTGCTGCTGTGAGAATGCGCAATTTGAGCGTGGAAAAAGGCGTATGCAACATTTTTGTGTGTATGCACCATTTATACATGAGGCCCTGGACAAGGATTTGAACCCAGGACTCCAGAGCTATGACACAGCAGTGCAAATGATTGCACTGGCATGACAGCTCTCCACAAAAATGTAGCTGGAAATTAATCCAGTTGTCCCCAGTTCCTGCCCCACAACTCACTCTTGCTTTTTCTACCCCACCATGTCACAATTAACATACCTAAGAGTCCTCCACTAATCAGCAACTGTAACACCACAATCCTGAGAAATGTCCAAATGATTACCATTAAAGCTCTGCGGTGCATGCAGCTATGTATATACATACTTGAATGTATACAGATGGTGTAATTAAGGTACAATAAAGCAAATTAAAAAAGACCTAAATTAATTTCATCCCTCACTAGCGCCCGAGATTAGCCGTTCTGCAGATCCCAGGCCAGTCTAGCTATACACTTAAAAATGAGGCATGCTGGGTAATTAATTTCCAATCATCTACAGTCAGGGGTAGCTGCTCTGAAAAACAGAAGCTGAGTAAAAGATTTACAGCACCTGCTGCTCCTGGTAATTTCACAGACCCCATGTCTAAAAAACAAAAAAGATAGGCCACTAGAGATGAGGTCCCAATTAGAAATGGAGGGAATGGCATGAAAGAAAGCAGAAGCTCTTAATTTCTTATTAGTCTTGTGTTTGAACTGAGATGCAAAAGTTTCAATTATTAAGCAAACTGGACATCACCACACACACACACAACTCGCCGTTTCTTCATAAAGTGGCCTTTCCTCTGCTTTTCAGGTCCACATTATTAACACCCAAAATAATTATTTCTGACTGTTACATTCTGCCAAACTAGATCCCCTCTACTTCACATTTTATCTAAGAGTCCCTGCTGCATCCATCTGTTTACATGTTTACAGTTTTAATTAGATGGCAACATTGACTGATTCACTATGCCACAAGCATTGTGCACAAGGTGGGAACCAACCTTAGATGGGACACGAGTCCATCACAGGGCTCACGTCAATCAACCTAACACATGCATCCTTTTGATGGAGAGTAGCCTTAGAAAGCCAGTTGAGTCACTTACAGTAGATAACATGCAAACTGCAAAGAGTCAAAGCCCGGTCAATGTAGTCATGATTCAAGGTTCAAGATTCAAGAGTTCTTTATTTGACACATACACATTGTAAGTGACATGGAAGAAGGACACGCATCCTGGCTGGGACAAAGGATGGATTGTTGCCCTGACAGGAGGATGGACTGGGTGAATGGGCACACCGGGAGCACTTCATTGCCCCACAAAACAGGCGGCAGTGTTCCTCAGAGCTAAACTTGATTAGGACACCTACAGGGTGGCATGGGGGTTGGAGTCCAGAAACGTAGCCCCGTCAGGGTCTTTGGGTACCACCAGAGGTCTCTGCCAGGGGAGGACTGCCCTGGTTTCCACACGGATGACATGGGTGTGACACCGGAAACAGTTCCTGGGTTGTATTTAAAAGAAAGTTTATAGTCTCACTTATTTGAGTCAGAGTCAGGAGGCAGCAGGCAACACTCTACAAGAGGTGGAAGGAGAGGATTTATATTTGTGTATTGTGGCTGGTGATTCTGTAAGGAAGGTGTATTTTATTTGAATCCAGAATTATGCATAGGAATTATTTTGTCTGAGGTTTGGGGCTCAGTGGCACTCCCTTGTGGTTACAGCAAGTATACATGTGTAACGTGCAGTGAAATGTCAACCTGGTTCTGCAAAAGAGAGCAAAAAGATAAGAAACACAGAGAAACAGAAAAGCAAGTGAGCCTAAATAGAACAGCTTAAATTTTAAAAATACAACTACTGTAAATAGAAATAACCTATATTAAAAAAATAACTAGCCATACAGTATGCAAGATGTAGTATAACATTGGCAAAATAACATAATAGGATGTCATTTATTATAATGTAATATATACAGTATATACAACCTAGTAAGGCAAAAGGATTAATTGAATAATGTACCTCTATGTAACTCAATAAAATAAAAAATTAAAAATGACATAATATGAAGCAGATATCTGATCAAATGAGACCGGTTTGTAGGTAATGCTCAAAAGATGCTGTGGTAATGTCCTGATTGAGAACCTTATGGTGGAGAACTGAAGCTCCTCTTATGGCCTCTCTGCTTTGGCCATAAGACTCCAGAACATTTTGCCCAATATCAGCAGGCAGGATAGTCCTTTATTGGGGTGGGAGTAGTTCTTGATGATTTTGGACCTCACACTGTTTGGTATAAGTGACTGACAGAAAAAGGAGTGTAGATCCAGAGCTCGCAGCACCCTTTTAGGGCTTTCCAATCTTGTGATGCGGAGTGTTAAGACAGTTTCTTCAGCGCATCTGTAGAAAGTTTTTAGTTTTTCTCTGGAGAGGCCCTAGACTCCCCCTGTTGCCTCATATGGCGCAGGCACTTTTTTTTTTTTTAACTGAGCTTAAATATGCTGAGTCTATGTTAGATCCTCAGATGTATGAACTCCAAGTTACCTGAAGTTGCACACCGTTTCCACTATAGCCTCATTGACATAGACTAGTGTGAAGGACCGCCACTGCTTCCTGCTGAAATCCTCAACCAGCTTCTTTGCTTTGCTCACAAATGGTTGAAGGCACCACAATTCCAGATTCACCACCTCCTCCAGATAGATGGTCTCATCATTGTTAGAGATAAGATCTATCACCACAATGTCATCACCAAACTTCACACTGGAGTTGCAGTTGTGTGGCCACGCAGTCATAGCTGTAAAAGGAATACAGCAGGGAGCTCACAACATTCCTTTGAAGACTGAGGATAACAGTACAGGCTGTGTACTTCCCATTCTGCTCTCCAAGATTACCTTCAATATGATTCAACACAACACATGTGACTTAGTGACTTGTAACTTTTACTTTGTAATGAGATTCTTAAAATCTATAAAATATACATTGAAAACTTAATATAACTTCTGAAATCTGCTTGATCAAGTTCAGAGTCACGTGGGGATGGAGCCTACTGCTTCAACATCAGGTGCAAGGCAGGGACTGTCCCTGGATGGGGTGCCAGCCCATTGTAAAGTCCATTCATGCACACAGACCTTGACTGGGGGTGGTACTAGAATGCAGAATGCCAAATCCATGAGGCAGCAATGCTAACCACATAAAAATGAGTAAATGCATATAAAATTAAACATACTTTTAAAAGTGACATTCATCAAATCTTTCACCCACCATTTGACAATTGCCTGTTTAATATTGCCCATTTAATTCTATAATACATTCTGACAATGATCAGGTATTAGACAAAAAAACAGCTGAAAGGATCAAGCTTCATTTTATACAACACCTTTTACTTGTATCAAAGCCACTATGACAGTCCTCGGCATGACAGGTGCTGACTAAAATAAAGATGGACTGATTCATTCACTCATTTATTTTAATTAGCATCTTCCACAGCAAACGCCATCACAAATCACTTTTTATGGACAGAGGATAGAAAAGGCAAATGCAATAAACATCAGCTCAAGTTAAAGGCATTAATGTGGTGTAGAAAACACAAGCACTGGGTAAAAACAATGAAAGAGGCACATTTGTGCACATGAGGAAAGATAGATAGATAGATAGATAGATAGATAGATAGATAGATAGATAGATAGATAGATAGGAATGGCCTGATAGATAGATAGATAGATAGATAGATAGATAGATAGATAGATAGATAGATAGATAGATAGGAAAGGCACGATAGATAGATAGATAGATAGATAGATAGATAGATAGATAGATAGATAGAT
>JANRMT010062806.1:85201317-85244613 GCA_026402145.1 Polypterus bichir lapradei
GATAGATAGATAGATAGGAAAGGCACGATAGATAGATAGATAGATAGGAAAGGCACTATATAACAGATAGATAGATAGATAGATAGATAACATCTGTTTAGAATGCTTACCAGCGTAGGAGGATATTAAGCTAATTATTGTTTTTTTTCCCTGATGAGTTATGTAACTGTCACACACGCACAAATAACCAAAAGCGTCCTCAGTCATATGCTTAATTAATATCTGCACGCTTGGATCAAATCCCAGTTTATCCACACACTCACATGCACATCCACTCCCAGCAAATAAAATCCTTATTGACCTGATTAAGGGTGTTTAGTAAAAAGTATAAAACTGCAAAGCGTGTTCCACACAGCCTGGTGTCTGTCAGGGTGCCTATAACTCCATTTATTTCCTGGAACTACTTGTCACTTTTAATTATTCAACATAAAAGGGTCCCTGGTAATGTACATGGGTGAGTGCTTTTTATTACTGCAATATGTTTCTAATGAAGCGAGTTGCTGATTGGCTGTAAAAGTGCAGCCCAGCTCTGCTGTCCAGTTCTCACTTTACAGATTCTATAAACAATGAAGAAATTCTCAAATACTGTTTTCCGGGAATTAAGCTACACAACTCAGTATGGGAAGCATATTTTGCCATTGATATTGTGCCTTTTATTTACATGATGTCTTATTTATCCGAGTTCACTCATATTATTTATATCTCCAAGTCCCTGATTTGATCTCTTTTTTATGACTTCCCGATCATAAATTTCACACCCCTCCCAATGCAATTAAGTTTTTCAGTCAGGGTAAAGAATGCTTCCAGTGCAGAAGCTTGCCACGTCAGGAACATAATTTTAAAGTTCATCAATGCATCCTTTTTATTTAGACACAAACTGTGTGCTGATGAGATAAGCAAAATGCAAATACAAGTAAGTCAGACTCAGGGCCATGTATTAAAAAAATTAACGCATATAAATTAAATTAAAGGACTTCGACAGTATAGTGACACACCGATAAATCCTGCTGCCTCACAGATCCAGGGTCATGGGTTAAATCCAACACCTGGTCCTTGCCCATGTAGAGTTTGTACCTTTTCCCAATATCCACATTGGTGTACCTTTGGGGGGGGGGGGGGCGTCTAGGTTTTTCCCAAAGAAACCCAGGTCAGTATTGTCATGTCTTAATTTGAAGGAGAAAAAACAACAAAAATAACTCCCAACATGACCATTCAGCTTCTTTTATATAGCTCCTTTTGTAATACAACTATCACAGAGTCTGGCATGAAGTAAACAGGCACAACAGAGCACTAAGAAATCAACAGCCGCATTATTAAGTTATTCTTCAACCTGGCGCCTTTGATACCAAGCAGCATCGATAACCCCTGTGCAAAGAACCAAAAGTAATATTACAGATTATTGCCTCTCATATGGAGACCATTACCACTTACAGTAACTGTGCAAATACCCTTATAGTAGATATAAATATTTAATATACAGATTTTTTACATAAATAGGTGCCATTAAAAAGCAAAGAATTGAGATAAGAATGCAAATCAATCATTATTTTATAAAGTAGCTTTCCATATCTGCTCAAACCTTCTCTCCCACCATTTGCCTTCATTATCTACAGGCCCCAACCCTCCACTCCAGCACATCACTCGGATCACACAATCTGTATACATTACAATTCTGCGTCGGTTAGTGCTTTTAAATTTTAATCAATCATTCTGTTAGACACTTCCTTTAACAGCTAGCTGTGTGATGAATAACTTCCATGAGAAAAATGATGGAAACAGGAATGACCTCCACGCCATGGAACATCCCAGCAAATTTGGATGGGAACTATCAGTCAAGATTCAAGGGCAAGATTTACTTTGAGCTTTATGAGTTGTTCTTGCAGACATTTTGTAGGAGAATTCTTATTAAAAAGACAAGAGAGTAGCTCACAATATCTAGTGGTCAGCATGGTGGCATTGTTCTTATGTGCTGATCTTTCACAGTACCAGAACACCAGGTTCAAATAGTTGACTGGTCACTGCCAGTGTGGAGTTTGCACATGGTCTCTGAGTTCGTGTGAGTTTTTCTCCAGATATTGGAGATCTCAAAACCTTCAAGGGATGCCAACCCATCATAGGGCATTTCTTATAGTTACTGGTTTCTATCCAAAGCTCTTGGGATCAGCTCAAGCCCCCTGACCCTGAGCTGAATTGAATGGACTTGTAAATGGATGAGTGGACAATATACAGTATAACCTAAAAGTTAACAATTAAGAGAAGAGTCATAAAGAAAACAGTGTAAGGTAGAAGAAAAGCTCACACTGGCAGTTCTTACTTTTAGCTTGTATCTCCACTTTGCAACAATAGTGAACTGGCACAAAGGACACAAAGAAACCCTTTAGTTGCTGAAATTTACTCCTGTATAATCTATAACATCTCTTTGATGGTAGTCACTGATATTTTGGGTAGAAAATATTATTGGAAATCTTCGGTGCCTACCAGCTTTCACATTTTACATGCAATTCTCCCCTAGATCTCCAATCATTTTTGCCATCCATAAGCTGCAAAGTATTTGTGCATCTGTAACGTTATTACACCAAATTGTCACAGTGTATTTTGAGGTGTGGTGGTGAAAATTAAGTAAAAGACTTTGCATACAAGAGCTGCTGGCAATGGATTACTAAGGGCAATATAGCACAGGATTATGGGCTGTTCACTGTGGAGAGGGTGATAATGATAGAACACCTCTTCTCTTTATGGGAAGACAGGGGGCTGCAGGCCCCAGGACATACGAAAAGATGGGGGTACCAATGACAAAGTGGAACCTTGGTGTGCCGGCAAAAGGCTAGAAGAACTTCCAAGCTGATAAGCA
Source organism: Polypterus bichir lapradei (assembly GCA_026402145.1). Classification (NCBI taxonomy): domain Eukaryota; kingdom Metazoa; phylum Chordata; class Cladistia; order Polypteriformes; family Polypteridae; genus Polypterus; species Polypterus bichir. The sequence continues at coordinate 85,204,169 of JANRMT010062806.1, forward strand.
TTAGCTTATCTGGAACTGTGATTAGTCTTTAAAGGTGATGTCATAGACACTAAGTTTCTAACAGCCTGCTAGTGGGCAGCACATGGTCCCCAAATGGTCGGACGGATTCCATATTGCCCCCTTAATGTATACCATTTAGAAGTGACCTAAAGGAGCCTGGTCTTTTAAGAACTACTGCATTGACTGAAAGGAAACAAGAGTTAAGTCTAAAAGGATGTATAAATAAAAACGAGGACTACAAGATGAAAATGCAAGATTCAGGGACTAAACAAAAGAAAAAATCTGGAAATAAACCTTGCGAATGTACCCAATACGCAAAAAGATCAAATTCTCAAAAACAAAAGTAAAACTATACGAAAAAATTACAGCAGATTCTTCACTCCAAAAACTTCATGCCACCATCTTATTTATTGTTGAAGAGTGTGGCATCATGTGCTTTGGCAATGTTGATCACATGGCTCCAATGCACCACTGAAATGTTAAACAACATGGCCATGTTCTGCAGGATAAAATCGTCATTTCAGAAATTGCAGACACTAAATTAAACAACAGCAGGAACAAACTTCAGTCTGCCTCTTTTTAAGCTTTTCATTTTTCTCAAATAAACTGTAAAGATCTTTAAAAGACAATTTACATCTGCACTTTTTTGCCTTTCTTGTAACCAACAATTGTGCATTCTTTCTTTATTGTAAGTAATTTATGACTTGAACACATTTGTAGCCATAATTGCGCATTCTGTTTTTCTTGTTACCTAAGTAAATAATCTTAGTTTAAATGATCAGATGGTTTACAACTTAATAGTAAAGAATGGGAGACAGCATGAGATTGCAGAGATAAGTACAAGGATTAAAGCTTTTCGGCAGAGCCATCCATCAGCAGAGTAGCTAGCAAATTGTATGTGTGTAATATCACAAGGTCCGGAGGTTTATGTAAATTTCTCACATGAATAATGGCCCATTTGAGGGACACAAGAAACAACATAAAAGACAGAACTGTGTCAAAGAAAGAGAAACCAATTGATCTGGACGTAAAAGAATGCAAGTTATGCATCAGTCCAGCTGCTGAATCTAAAAGTCACCATCTTCTTTTGACATCGCTGCTAATTTCCAACAGGCTTTCTAAGATTATACATATTCAGAGTTTAGTATATTTTCGTATACTGCTATTATTCTATTTTTATAAATACTACTATACTTTTAAAGTGTTGTACCTGTTTTTTATATTTAGAGTGACTGAAGTAATAAATTAAATACAGGCACCTATTGTGAGGTGTCACTGCCTTTCTCACAGGGTTTAACAAGCTTAAGGGGGATGCCCCAATAGAGTGAACCAAACAAGTTATTGGTCGATAAGTGGTTTTAATCAAGTGTGTCTAGGTTAATCACAGGGATCAAGCAGTGTCAGCCTTTAGGTCTAGGTAATAACTGGGGTCATCTGTGCATTGTTCACACTGAAGCTTGTGAGTTTCTATGTGGAATACTGAGGAGTGATATGCTGTGCTTGTGTGGACAGAGTCTCTGGGCATGTGTGTGCAGTTTAGGGTGTGAGAGTAGACCAATCCAATAATGATTTCCATTCATCCCAAGGTCATACAGGCCGTGACCAAGAGAAAACAACACAAAATGGCAAGGAAACTGGAAAAATGGTGGCATTAAATTATCCAAATAACAATGAAATAATGATTAACAATTTACTTAAAAACATCTAAAGGGATAGAACTGGCTGAATAGATTGTCCTTGACATAAATATTCTAATGACCTTTTAATTGTCCCTGCTTGTATTTATTGCTTATTTAATAAATCACTTTCATTTTCTTCCATGTTGATTTTCTTCAACTTATATGGAGCGTCCCCTGAAGGCTACATATGTAGTGGGGGGCAACTAGATTAGGCTCACTGTAACTGATGTTACCAAGGCCAAATTATGTTTTTGGTTTAATCTTCATGAAGCCGTTAACAATTTCTGCTGCCATGAGGTGAGAAAGAAAAGGCGAGTGTCAAGTATTGTATATGAAACTGCGTATTTTAGGGGGTACGCTCAAGCCACGTCCAAACCCATATGGGACTAAGAAGGCCAAAAACATATAAATAAAGATGGTGTTACGTGAGATATTATAAGGGATGGAAAAAGCAAAGTACAAAGAAGAATCCAAAAGGAAGAATAGCACAAGAATCATTTTTCCTTCTTCAATCCATGGCTTCTCACACCTCTAAAAAATGAGCCTTTACCAAACACTTCCCAACTGCTGGGGTCATACACAGACTGGGCATGAATCTACTTCTGGGCATGTCCTGGAGATTGCTTCCGGGGTCAGAAATAGTTTGGGGAACTCTTTGGGCATCTTTCTAGGATGTCCCTGAAGGCCCCAGGTGCTCCTAAAATCACGCGTTCAAATGCTCTATCAAGGGCTGGGTAGCCCCTCAAGGTAGCAGACATACATAAAATTTGGTACCACACACCTAAAATCCATAATTGTGGATGATTCCAACTCCAATACCTAGCATCCCTTACTGTACATCCATTATATACAGTAATTATTTTCAGAAGGCCTAACTCTCTGGTTCCTTCCACAAACAAGGGGCCACGGGGAATGTATAATGTCACAGTTAAAAAATGTACTCTTCCCCAGAGCATCCAATTCTTAAAGTGTCTGTGATCCTTGTCCCATCAACACCACACATATTAGTTTCATGTGACCGGCAAACATACCACACGTGAACAGTCCATCTGCCCATGACACACTGTGCTACATTCTCCAGGCTGGCTCCCCCAGATTGACCTGGATTTCTGCTTTGTGACCTGGCTCTGTTCGAGCATTAAAGGATAAAACAGCCAAACTAATTGCAGATTTTAATATTTCTGCAATTTTAATAACAGCAGGGAAAGCCTTTTTTTTGCAATTACAGCTAAAGAGTAAGAGGGCTGCAGGTCCTAAGGCACGTTAGGGAGAGGAGATTAGTCAATGTGAACAATTTCATTAGCAAAAGAAGGGGTGAGCAGGAGCAAATGGCAGCAGGGTAACCTGCTCCAGATGGAAAAAAAAAGGAAAATACGTTCAGGTCTAAACACTCACTGGCAGGACTACATTTGATTTCAGCAAGATGGCAATACTGCTGTAAGAGTATTACGGTTAATTGAATGCCCAGTGGCACACCTACACACACCAAGAGAGGCCAGGACATGAGTAAAATGAACATTTTTACTTAATAAAATGAAGCCTAAACATAGATTGTGCTGTAGTTGCAGTGGTTAGCACTTTTATCTGTTGAATTTAGCAATGTGGATTGAATCCACTGCCTGGTCAATATTTGCTTTCAGTCTACATGATCTCCTTGTGGCTGCAGAGTTGGTCACTCTGTTAGGTGACACAGGTGGCTGAATAGGGCACCATTATTAGAGGGGCGCCATTTATGAAAGTTAAGGGCAGTGTCCAAGTCGTTGAACTGTGATGATACAGAGTGGGCACTGATACCTGCTGGGAGCCATTAAGTAAAAGCACGCAAACAAATGGGTGCCATTTGTGCTACTGAAGGGGTGTGCACTCCACACACCGAGGAGAAATCATACAGGTCATCAGATTCTAATAATAACAATAGGACGCTGTGTAAAATGAGGGGCGACTTACATCCATCCTGCCTGAAAATGGTCTTCGATCGGCACTGCATGGCTAGTGGGCTTTTCTCCACTTTTCCTGGTAGTAACGTGCCATTTAGGCTAACTAGGTGTGAGTGTGGGTATGAACGTATGTGGGTCCTGTAATAGACCAGCAGTTCAGCTTGGATTACTTTCTGCCTTACAGTCAGTCTACCACTAGACACACTCACTTGTTTTTAGTGTTTGATTAACTAAACACATATAGTTGTAGAAACCACAGGACCTTTAGGAAACCAATAAGAACACAGAAAAACAGGCAGACTACACAACATCAGTGACTAGTCTAGGAATCAAGCCAGATTTGTGAGACAACAGCACAGCCCACCACACCATAGTGCTGTATACTATTTATTTTCCAAACTGCCTTAATCCAATTGTTGGGTTGCAGGGAGAAAATATGAATGGGATGGCAGCATGGACACATTCACTCAACTTGTACTTATTTATGCCTGAGATGCATGAGTGAAGAAACCAGAAAAGCCAAAAGATAAACACTCCTTGCACAAGGAGATCATGCAAACTCCACACAGATAGCAACTAAGTTAGGAAGTAAACTACAGCTGTAAACATCACTGTGCTGCTCATCCATTGATCCATTTCTAGACCCACTTATTTTACATGAGGCTCACAGTGAACTGCAGAAAATATCCCTAAAACTCCAGTTTTATACAGCCTTCTAGATTCACAATAAAGAAGAAGCCATCATTATTTGGCACATCCTAGGTATCCTAGTGCCAGCTCATTGAGCTCTCCCCCTAAACTCTTCTTGTTAATCCTCTAAAGGCCCTATTATAACATGTATGCCTTCAAACTTTCTGCAGTGGGTCTCATTCTGGCTTAAAGGTGTTCAGAACTGCAGAAAAAAAAAAAAAACAAAGAAGCCGCTGTCCAAAACAGTTTACAAATGCCAGCAGGCACGAAGATGTTCAATCTGAATCAATGAATACACGGAGAACCTGAAATTACCTTGGCAAGAAAAAACATGTGAACCCCCTGGTTTTCTGATTTAATTGGTTATAAAATGTGATCTAATCTCCTTTTTAGTCAAAATACTTGTATACTAATAACACACAATTATAATCTTTCATGTCTTGATTGAACACATCCATCAAAGATTCCCGGTGAGCTGTGTTAAAATTAAGTGAAGCCTTGGATTTAAAAACTGAATGAACTTCCTTTGGCAGCAATAATCTCTGCTGTTCAGTTCTTGTGCCTGTGAATCAGACCTGCACAACGTTCTGGGGGAATTCTGGACCATTCTTCCTATAGGGCTGCTTCAGCCCAGCCATATCCTTAGAATATCTGGTGTGATTGTCTCTCTTAAGGTCACCCCACAGCATCTCTCTTGGGTTAAGGTCTGGGCTCTGACTCGGTCACTCCAAAAGACAAACTTTCTTTTTTTGAAGCCATCAGATTTACTTTGTTGTTTAGGGTTACTGTCCTGCTGTGTTACCCAACTTAACGTTAGCTTCAGCTAGTGGACAGCTATCCTGGTTTATTCCATTGGGTGCCTTGATAAACTTGAGGATTAATTTTCTCCTCAATGATGGTAAGTTGTTCAGGCCCTGAGGCAGCAAAGAAGCCCCAAATCATGATGCTCCCTCCACCATACTACGTTGGGATGATATTTTCATGTCAGTATGCATAGCCCTTTATACGGCATACACCATGCTGCATATTCTTCCTAAAAATTTCAAAATTAGTTTCATCAGTCCACAAAACATTTTGTCAATGGCATCGTGGAATCACACTTTTTTTTGGAGAAAATTGACTTCCTCCTCAGTCGTAGGCCATGTTTAATGTTTTATGTATGGTAGACTCATCATCAGATGTGTTTAGCTGTTCCAATGATTCCTTTAAGTCTTTAGCTGTTACTCTAGGGTTCTTTTTACTTTTTTACCTCATTCACCACTCTGCATTGTGCCTATTGAGTCATGTTGGCTGGGCACCCACATCTAGGGAGATCAACCACAGCACTAAATATTCTTCATTTACGCACAACCTGATAAACTATGGACTGATGAATACCTGAACTCTACTTTGTAAGCCTTTGTAGATCCTCTGAGGCCTATTTATAACAAGGCATGGTTTATACCAGCAAATGCATCCTGTGAATAGCAAACTCAGAATGTCAGACTTGTTTTTATTGGTCAAAGTGTATCTAAGCCACACTTCCAGCCCTATTTCATTGATTATTCTCCGGGATTGCTAATTCCTGACTTCAGTTAGCTTTTGTTGAAGTCATTGGCCTAGGGGTTCTCATACTTTTTCTGACTTACACCTGTGAATGTTTGAATGATGTATTCAATATATATGAGAACAATACAATGATTTGTACATTATTAGTGAAAATAGATTGTTAATTATTGTAACTTACATGAAGATCAGAGCATATTTTAAGACAAATTTAAGCATAAATGTGGTAATTTCCAAAAAGCTCACATACTTTTTTCTTGCCACTGTATTTAGAAGACTACAGCAAGCAACAGTACATCTTAGAGTGGCGTGTGGCATGCTGGGGCGGCTGAAGATGGGATGCCTTGCTAGAACAGAACATTACCACATACAAGGCTGTGCCACCATTAAAAGGCAGATTAAGATAAAATGCAAAGCCTGGATTTCACAACACTTAGTGTGTATACACTGTGGAAAACTGCAGAGATGAGCAGAACTGACCGCACAGCCCCAAAAATACCATCCTAAATTAACAAGGGTATATTATCAGCTACTGTCATCCTCACATTACATTAAACGTATCCAGCACAGCCCTTCTTTCTTTCCAGAAGAGTGAGGTGACTCTGTGTTATATATAGTAGGCATGCCATATATGTCACTAACATCAAACCAGTGGAAAGGAAGAAATGCATGCTGACGGGCATAAGGGAACATGGAAGTGCTCAACAGCAGAGACACTAGCATAGTGGCCTGTGATTTATAATTATCACTGTCATAGGCATATTTCTTTTCATCCTTCTGATGAAACCAATCTGTATTGTGCTGGGAAAAAAAAAAGTGGGCAGGCCATTGAGCACAAGGCACAGCGGGTTTCCTGTGAGTCACTACATTTGGAGTGTAAGGGCCACAGCCTCCCACTTTAACCAGTGAAACTACACGCTCCTCCTTGACCCCGATTATGTCACATTAAAAGCTCTGGGCTGTTGCTACAGGCAGTCTGTTGCCAAATCCTGACTCACCTCTGGTGACCTCTGACTACCTTTCCCAAAGTAAAAAAAAACATTGAAGGAGAAAATGGACAGAAAGCCAGGAGCCATGCCAAGCTTTACACTTTCCATTCAAATGTTCTTACAAAGCAGGAATCTCAGCTTCATCTCCTGCCCTCTCCCATGACATTGCTATGGGAGCACAACTGGATGCTGAAATAGTAGCCTATAGGAGAAAAGATGACATAAAGAGCGCTTCAGATTATTGGCTGGTGACAAACAAGCGTGGGACTTCATCACACAGGGGGCCAATTTAGAGGCAGAGTGCCATTCTGGCCAATAGGAAGCCAGTGGGCTACAATAAAGTTGAGCACAGCAAGTTTGGCAGTGACATGAGTGCCATGTGGATACAGTCACATGCTCAACTACACAAGGCTGAGTTCCTCTATTTTTCTTTGATGTTTAGACCCAGAAGTCCTTAAAGTACACCAAGTACTACAGCAAAGTTCCTCAAAGACTGCACTGCCAGACCTCTGGAGCTCTATAAGGCCAAACGTATGGGATATCTGCATCCCATTATGAACAGAATTTCAGATGCTTAGAAATGGAGTTTTAACTGTCAAAGGGAATCAAAGACTGCAGTTTCCTACCACCTTACACCTTCAAAATATCTGAAGTTTAAGTTACTAAGGATGCTCGAAGACTGCTGTTTCAGAGCTCCTTGAGATTTTATGCTTATGATGACCATATCCTTTGATGAATTAAATCCTAGATGTTTAAGTTCCCTCATAGGTGCAGTTGTATTGGCCACAGGGAAATTAGGACTGGTGCACTAGACCCCTATGCTCCTTGATATCTCAAATGTAATATTTTAAAGAACCTTGTAAGCTGGATCGTGCGTATCTTCAATCCCCTGAGGACTGCAATCTAGATGTCTTCATCCACTGAGGACTGGTGTATGTGACACTTTAGCTTTTAAAGGACAGCCGTTCCCTTTTGTCTCTCATGGAACAGATTTTCAGATCTGACATTCCTTTGTGGAATGAGAGGAGCAGAGACCAGAAAACCTGATTGAACAAAGTGTCAACAAGTGTCAAAAAGTGTCAAAGTTTAACAAAGTAAAATTCTTCTTGGACTACAGAATGAAGTATCAGATGTCAATTGTGCATTTCTGCTGCAAAAACTTTGTTTTCAGGAACCTATGAGCTATATGATGTAGGCCATGGGGCTACTTGCGGTCCCTGGGCTTTGTCATCTGTTGCTTTCTCATTGCACAACAGGAACTGCAACCTTTATTCAAAATATAGAACATACAAAGAAGAGTGATGTGGTGCAAAGTGTGGTGAGATCTAACACTTGGGTGGTCACAGGGACCACTACACCTTATTATTTCATGGGCAGGATTATTGCTTCAATGCAGTGCATGGTGCAGTGCACCAGCGAGGAAGCTATGAAATGTGATGTGGTTTGGAGTACAGCACTCCATCTTCACCACTAACTCTTCAAAGTCCAAATTACTAACAGATGTGTAAGACGGCGCCAGTGCTTGTGGTTAGACATTCAGCACAATTCATCACCTGAGCCTCACCCACAATAGTGCCTTGTTGATTGAAACATACATACCCTGGTGTAAAAGGTAAAACAGGACCAGGAACTACACATTGCTAGAATTCCTAAAACATCACTGGTTCATAAAAAAAGTTCCTGTACAATACAATACAATTTCTTTTTGTATAGCCCAAAATCACACAAGAAGTGCCACAATGGGCTTTAACAGGCCCTGCCTCTTGATAGCCTCCCAGCCTTGACACTCTAAGAAGACAAGGAAAAACTCTCATAAAAACCCTAGTAGGGAAAAAATGGAAGAAACCTTGGAAAAGGCAGTTCAAAGAGAGGCCCCCTTCCAGGTAGGTTGGGCATGCAGTGGATGTCGAAGAGAATGGTGTCAATATAATACAATACACAGAACAGAACAGAACGGAAGTAATCTTCAATACAGTATGAAAAGAGAAAAAGAATAGGTGAGTGTAGTAACAAATTATAACTATTTTATTACTTATGTTTTAGTGGTAATGACTAACAACAGAGATGCAGTCTGTACAGTAAATCAGCAGCTCTAGTCAGGATATGCTAAAGTGAAGTATTGAGTCTTCAACTGGGATTTGAAAGCTGAGACCAAAGGACATCTCTTATAGTAGCAGGCAGATCATTCCACAGTTTAGGGGCCCTGTAACTAAAACATCGACTTCCCATTGTTATTTTATTAATCCTTGAAATCATAAGCAGACCAGCATCTTGAGATCTTAATGTGCAATCAGGTTTGTAAGTCATGATAAGTTCAGATAAGTAAGCCGTACCTTATCCATTTAATCCTTTATATGTTAAAAGGAGGATTTTGAAATCTGCCCTAAACTTAACTGGGAGCCAGTGTAAGGATTTAAGAACTGGAGTTATGTGTTTGTATTTTCTTGTTCTTGTAGTAATTCTTGCAGCAGCATTTTGGATTAACTGGAGGCTGTATAAAGAACAATTTGATCATCCAGTGAACACCGCATTGCAGTAGTCAATCCTACTAGAAATAAAAACATGAATTAATTTCTCAGAATCATGTTTATTTAGAAAGCACCTTACTTTCCTAACATTTTTAAGATGGAAGAAACACGATTTGGACAACTTTGTAATGTGAGCTTTAAATGACATGCTAGAGTTAAAGAGAACTCCTAGATTGCGGGCTGATTCAGTAAAAGTATTAGTGATTCCAACTGAGTTAAATGATGACAATATATTGTTGCGATCAGTGTCATTCCCTCCAATAATTAACATCTGTTTTATCGGTGTTTAAAGATAGGTAGTTCAAAGTAGGAAAGTAGGAAAGTACTTTATATTTCTCAAGGACATGAACTCTGCGTGCTCGGGTTTCAGTTATTAAAGGAGTAGAATTTCAGATCCAGAAATTTCTTAATACCTGAAGGTTAAGATATCATAGACCCATTTAGGTTTGAATTTGGGATACATTTTTAATACTCCCAAGTTTCTCATGTCTTGAAATTTCAGATTGCTGGATCTCTTGAAATTAATTTGGTGGCTATACAATTCTTCAGGAATGGCACTTTAGGATTTTTCACTGCTTAATAGAATTGACCTCCACATTTCAGAATCTCTTGTGGAATGGGGGTTTAAATGTCACAGAACTTCATGGATTAGAGTTTCAACAGTCAGTGTCTTTGGATGTGTAGTCTGAAATCCTAAATACCTATAGAACTAAACTATGCCATATTGGTGGCAGATACCCTCAACTACGAGAGTTTCAGACCCCTATGTACTGAACCTACATGTCCATTAAGGACCAGACTGTGATAACACATTTCTTAAGACTGGCATTATGTCTGGTTGGACTGGAGTTTAAGGATATGAGTACTTCAAAGATAGTAGATAATTAGTAGATGATACCCCGGAGACCCTCAAGAACAGATGATCCAAACCCCTGTGCTAAATCTATAGTACTCTTCTGAATTCTTTGAAAAATAGGGGTGTCCAAATGCCCCTTGAGTTTCTGTGTCCCTCTAGGGTTCCCATAAAGTTTCACACTAGAATATGATGTCAAATACATCATGACTAGAGTAGGAGAGTTAGACTACTGAATTTATGTCCCTAGAGGGCTAGTGTTTTAGATACCAGAGACCAATAAGGTGGAAGTTTGGGATTTTTAAAATGACTAGGATTAGATTTATAAATGCTAAGGGTCAAAATAAGAAGATGAGAAGGCTTATCTGGCTGGTAAGACGTTTTGGAAAGCAACAGCACTGCCAGGATGGCACAGGATAAGCCTAAGTCTTACATCAGGCCTTTAAGAAAACACAAAAAGAGAGACTAGCACCATGCACATGCCAGTGTGGGAAGCTGTGTGTCCAAGGTGGGTATTAGTGAGTGGTACCAAAGTGAATGAAAGACAGATGTGGAACTAGGGAAACTTGAAATGTACTCCTTGGACTCTAGGGACCAGACAGCACAGCAAAGGGCCATGGTGCCAGACACTCTGGTTAAAGATAGAGTGTGAGCAGTAAGGAAATGTCAGCGGTGGCAATGCCACCTGGCAGCTAGAGGGCACAAAGTCCCAGAAGGGAATTCAGGGGTTTGTGCTGTCTCTCTAATAAAGCAAGCAGATGGGAAGCTTCTCTGAAGAGCTGCAACTATGAGCATGGAGAAGCATGAACTTGAAGAGCGACAAGAGAGAGTCTTATCCTAGTAGGGTGGTCTTAGACCTCAAAAGTGATACTAGGTTTGAGAATTAAAAGTTCTTCTTGGGCAGTGTTAGAAGAAGGTAGGACAAATGTCCAACAAGTGGGAGGAGAAGAGGATGGCGTCAGTGGTTTAGTGAGAGACTAGAGAAGTAATGGGGGAAGTTTGGGTGTTTTACAGTGGTACACAAGTGACAGAGCCAGATAAATAGGGATTCAATACCTGTTAATTGGACCAACAGGTGCGGTGAGTTTATTATTCAACTTTTCTTCCCTGTGATCATCCTTCACCTGACTTTATGATGTTGCTTTTTATAGTTAATCTGTGCCACCTTGGCATTATTTCTGAAGAGAAATGTGGGTGAAGGGCTGCCATGAAAACCCTCTCCTATATCACAAAGCCAAAATATCCATTTTCCATGATTTTTTGAGGTTCTTGCTGCTCTCATTAATGCCCAGCTGCCCAGAGCATCCATATAACAACCAGCAATAAGAAAGACTAAGACAGATTAAGAGGTGGAAGGCAAATGCGTTATGTATCATTGCACCCTTCGAATTGCCTTTAGAGGACTTAGCAAGGCCAAGGACTCAGAAATTCCTTTCATGATCACGGCTATGCAGAAACGTCAAAATCTGTTCGTCTCACTTCCAACAGCGGGTGGCTTATCTTGCTTTGCCGTTTCCTGGTCCTGGCAGTAAAACATATTTGAGTCCTTAATCTCCACTTGGAGAGCTGTAGCCAGCAAACTCACAGGACGCTGTCAGCATTCATCTGTGCAATAAGGTCTCAAGAAGACAATAAAGCGGCAGAAAGATTTGCTCCGTTGTGTGATCAAGTCATAATGAAGAAGTTACTTTCCATAAAAAAGGCCCCACAAAAATAAAGGAAGAAACAAGGAAAAAGTATATTAAAGTAGTGAGATAATGTTAAGAATGATTATCATTTATATTATGCTGAAATTTTTCTAAAACTAATTCATCCATACAGTTGTGCTTGAAAGTTTGTGAACCCTTTAGAATTTTCTATATTTCTGCATAAATATGACCTAAAACATCATCAGATTTTCACTCAAAAGTAGATAAAGAGAAGCCAGTTAAACAAATGAGTCAAAATATTATACTTGGTCATTTATTTATTAAGGAAAATGATTGAATATTACATATTTGTGAGTGGCAAAAGTATGTGAACCTCTAGGATGATCAGTTAGTTTGAAGGTGAAATTCGAGTCAGGTGTTTTCAATAAATGGGATGACAATCAGGTGTGAGTGGACACCCTGTGTTATTTAAAGAACAGGGATCTATCAAAGTCTGCTCTTCACAACACATGTCTGTGGAAGTGTATCATGGCACGAACAAAGGAGATTTCTGAGGACCTCAGAAAAAGAGTTGTTGATGCTCATCAGGCTGGAAAAGGTTACAAAACCATCTCTAAAGAGTTTGGACTCCACTAATCCACAGTCAGACAGATTGTGTACAAATGGAGGAAATTCAAGACCATTGTTACCCTCCCCAGGAGTGGTCGACCAACAAAGATCACTCTGAGAGCAAGGCGTGTAATAGTCGGCGAGGTCACAAAGGACCCCAGGGTAACTTGTAAGCAACTGAAGGCCTCTCTCACATTGGCTAATGTTCATGTTCATGAGTCCACCATCAGGAGAACACTGAACAACAATGGTGTGAATGGCTGGGTTGCAAGGAGAAAGTCACTGCTCTCCAAAAAAAACATTGCTGCTTGTCTGCAGTTTGCTAAAGATCACGTGGACAAACCAGAAGGATATTGGAAGAATGTTTTGTGGACGGATGAGACCAAAATAGAACTTTTTGGTTTAAATGAAAAGCGTTATGTTTGGAGAAAGGAAAACACTGCATTCCAGCATAAGAACCTTATCCCATCTGTGAAACATGGTGGTGGTAGTGTCGTGATTTGGGCCTGTTTTGCTGCATCTGGACCAGGACAGCTTGCCTTCATTGATGAAACAATGAATTCTGAATTATATCAGATAATTCTAAAGGAAAATGTCGGGACATCTGTCCATGAACTGAATCTCAAGAGAAGGTGGGTCATGCAGCAAGACAACGACCCTAAGCACACAAGTTGTTCTACCAAAGAATGGTTAAAGAAGAATAAAGTTAATGTTTTGGAATGGCCAAGTCAGAGTCCTGACCTTAATCCAATCGCAAAAGTTGTGAAAGGACCTGAAGCGAGCAGCTAATGTGAGGAAACCCACCAACATCCCAGAGTTGAAGCTGTTCTGTACGGAGGAATGAGCTAAAATTCCTCTAAGCCAGTGTGCAGGAATGATCAAAAGTTACCAGAAACGTTTAGTTGCATTTATTGCTGCGAAGGGGGGGTCACACCAGATACTGAAAGCAAAGGTTCACATACTTTTGCCACTCACAAATATGTAATATTCGATCATTTACCTTAATAAATAAATGAGCAAGTATAATATTTTTGTCTCATTTGTTTAACTTCATTGATGGTTTCTCTTTATCTACTTTTAGGACTTGAGTGAAAATCTGATGATGTTTTAGGTCATATTTATGCAGAAATATAGAAAATTCTAAAGGGTTCACAAACTTTCAAGCACAACTGTATATATGGCCATGAAGGACCAAGCCTATCTTTGCAGAACACCCGACTCAAACCAGGCCAAAGTAGTGAATACAGGAATGACAACAGGCAAGGTGTCGGAAAAACAGGGAAAATGCAAGAACATGGTCAGGGACAGGCAGATGTTTCAAAGAGAGAGTTGAGGGTGAATTTAGTCATGAAATCCAAAACACAAAAGCAAGAAAACAGAGACAAAGAAACAAATCAAACGTGCTAACAATAATTTCTTCTCGGAAATGTCTTTTATATTCCTCTACACTAAAGACAAACATAGAGAAAGTTAGAATGCGATGAAGTGGGAGCTGTGTGCCACCATCTTTTATAGGACAATGCGATGATGGGACATGTGACTGGCATGGCAAGTATAAACATGATAGCCATGGCCTTGTAAAAGGTCAGCACAAAAGGGTGCCTAACATATGTACATATGACAATATTGCTATTATTACTACTATAAGAAACAACATGATGTTGCTGGATTAATAATAAAAAAAATCTGAATAAATACTACCTTTACTTATATAGCACATTTTCATATAAAAAGTGCAGCACCAAGTGATTTGTTAATTTTTTACACTTTCCTGAGGAATTTGTGGGACTTCCTGGGGACTATTCTGGGGTTTCTGATATCAAGGAATTTGGTTAAAGCATTTATTTCATCCTGATACACAAATTAACAGGTTTTCTCATAAAGATAACATTCAAAAAAAAAATTACAATTCAAAATTTTTATTAAAATAAACTGGTAAGTTATCAAAACAAAAACATATACAGTATCCCATATTCTATTTATTTAATCCAATCTTAAATCCTGACTATGCTGTCATTTTTTTAGCGTCCCATTGCGGCGTCATTTTGAATATTGATGGGCAGCACTGTTTTGTGACATTCACTTCAGCCATTGCTGAGGAAATCTCCCAGAGGTCCCCAGGAGCCTGCTTGCAAGACATCATCAGCGCAACCCTTTAAAATAGTAATTTATGTGCAGTTCAGTTATCTGTGTTTCAGGTAAATCTAAAAGCCTATCCATGTACTTCTCAGTATTGTGGTCTTGGTTTTCTACGTACTTCATGGATTACAATTCTGATTCTTGTCTCACATTTCTGGATGGGCAAATGAGCGATTTGTTTTGTTTGTTTCTGATCCCCGCACATACTCTGCTTTGTTCTCATTTCATCTTCCGGTCCCAAAATAAAAATCATTCTGATTTGGCAGAACACAAATAAATAAATACAAACCTATGCAATACAAATAAACAAATAAGAAAGGATAGGATGGAAGATTAACAAGAAAATAAGTCCAAATATAGCAGAACTGACCATAAAAAACATGAGATACTACAATTAAATCTGCCAGATAACCTGCCTACCTATCTCCCTACATTCCCAAATCCACCTTATCCAGATCTGGGTGGTGAGGGCTTATGCCATCAGGACACAAAGCAGGAAATACCGTGGACAGAGCACCAGTCCATTAGAAATAATCTATGGTTGCTTCCTGTCTTTTCCCAGGTATTGTTGGGATAGGTTCCAGCTTTCCATGACCCCGATTTGGAATAAATGAATTCAGAAAATGGATGAACTCATATTTTATTTATACTTCCTTTTAATGGCAAGTCATTACCTGATGTTGGGGATATTTAATCATAGCTTAAGCTTCATGAAGTTCAACTGTGATCGCCACATATGATCAGTTGCCTAACTGCACCGTAGCAGGAAGTGGTGGGATGCTATGAAGCCCTCATTATTGAGAGGGTAATTAAAATTGAACCAAAATAAAGTGTCAATAATTTGATTTCTTTAGTCAGTAATTCTCTCTTCTGTCTGTCCTTAGCTGGCAAAGCTTCATTAGTCTCAAGTCAGATCAAGTCATTGTCATCATTTTCATTTTGCTTATACTGATGAGGGTCGCGGTGGTAACATGTGCAGCTGGGCTACACAGGTCACATCATCCTCAGCAACTTTTTCCAAAAAGTTATTCAAAATTCCTCGGTCAAATTTCGCTTTAGGGAGTAAAATAAAGAAACCAAACCTAAGAACATCTAAACCCTCAAAACTAAAGATTTACGAAAAAATAAAAGATAAAACCAAAAAAGACTACAGAAACTAGTAATTAAATACAAGGATTAGGAAAAATATAACAAAAAAGATGTTAAACAGAAAGAAGCCAGAGCCTGAATCAAAGCCAAAAAAATAATTAACCACATAGTAACAGCACATAAAATCAATAACATCAATTAAGTCTTTGAACCAAAAGCCAAATGACAATCCTAAGGAAGTCCAAGCCCATAAACAGTACATGAGCAAAACTACATTACAAAGAAAGAACCTGAAAGAGTGACCTCAATACTACAGCTGGATACTGGACAGAGTTTGGCTTTTTTTTTTGTTTTACATGAAGCCCTTCAGGTATCTGTTGAGTAATTACAGTGGTGTGAAAAACTATTTGCCCCCTTCCTGATTTCTTATTCTTTTGCATGTTTGTCACACAAAATGTTTCTGATCATCAAACACATGTAACCATTAGTCAAATATAACACAAGTAAACACAAAATGCAGTTTTTAAATGATGGTTTGTATTATTTAGGGAGAAAAAAAATCCAAACCTACATGGCCCTGTGTGAAAAAGTAATTGCCCCCTTGTTAAAAAATAACCTAACTGTGGTGTATCACACCTGAGTTCAATTTCCGTAGCCACCCCCAGGCCTGATTACTGCCACACCTGTTTCAATCAAGAAATCACTTAAATAGGAGCTGCCTGACACAGAGAAGTAGACCAAAAGCACCTCAAAAGCTAGACATCATGCCAAGATCCAAAGAAATTCAGGAACAAATGAGAACAGAAGTAATTGAGATCTATCAGTCTGGTAAAGGTTATAAAGCCATTTCTAAAGCTTTGGGACTCCAGCGAACCACAGTGAGAGCCATTATCCACAAATGGCAAAAACATGGAACAGTGGTGAACCTTCCCAGGAGTGGCCGGCCGACCAAAATTACCCCAAGAGCGCAGAGACGACTAATCCGAGAGGTCACAAAAGACCGCAGGACAACGTCTAAAGAACTGCAGGCCTCACTTGCCTCAATTAAGGTCAGTGTTCACGACTCCACCATAAGAAAGAGACTGGGCAAAAACGGCCTGCATGGCAGATTTCCAAGACGCAAACCACTGTTAAGCAAAAAGAACATTAGGGCTCGTCTCAATTTTGCTAAGAAACATCTCAATGATTGCCAAGACTTTTGGGAAAATACCTTGTGGACTGATGAGACAAAAGTCGAACTTTTTGGAAGGCAAATGTCCCGTTACATCTGGCGTAAAAGGAACACAGCATTTCAGAAAAAGAACATCACACCAACAGTAAAATATGGTGGTGGTAGTGTGATGGTCTGGGGTTGTTTTGCTGCTTCAGGACCTGGAAGGCTTGCTGTGATAGATGGAACCATGAATTCTACTGTCTACCAAAAAATCCTGAAGGAGAATGTCCGGCCATCTGTTCGTCAACTCAAGCTGAAGCGATCTTGGGTGCTGCAACAGGACAATGACCCAAAACACACCGGCAAATCCACCTCTGAATGGCTGAAGAAAAACAAAATGAGGACTTTGGAGTGGCCTAGTCAAAGTCCTGACCTGAATCCAATTGAGATGCTATGGCATGACCTTAAAAAGGCAGTTCATGCTAGAAAACCCTCAAATAAAGCTGAATTACAACAATTCTGCAAAGATGAGTGGGCCAAAATTCCTCCAGAGCGCTGTAAAAGACTCATTGCAAGTTATCGCAAACGCTTGATTGCAGTTATTGCTGCTAAGGGTGGCCCAAACAGTTATTAGGTTCGGGGGCAATTACTTTTTCACATAGGGCCATGTAGGTTTGGATTTTTTTTCTCCCTAAATAATAAAAACCATCATTTAAAAACTGCATTTTGTGTTTACTTGTGTTATATTTGACTAATGGTTAAATGTGTTTGATGATCAGAAACATTTTGTGTGACAAACATGCAAAAGAATAAGAAATCAGGAAGGGGGCAAATAGTTTTTCACACCACTGTATATGTTACATCAGATGTGCAGTTAACTGGTTTAGGCCATCATCAGTTACAATTAATACAATTTTTAAAAAATGGAAACAAAAAGAAAAATGGATATAGTTTTTCGAAGCTTCTCTTTTGTATGACAATCATTATTTCATATAAACTTCTTCAACAAAGAACACTTCCCATATTTTATTAATAAAGAGGGGAAGTGCCATTAATTAATTAGATAGATAGATAGATAGATAGATAGATAGATAGATAGATAGATAGATAGATAGATAGATAGATAGATAGATAGATAGATAGATAGATATAAAAAACAAATACACACCAGAGTTACTAAAAACAAAGAAAACTTCTGACCTTGCCAAACATTAAAAGAGCAGTCATTGTCACAGCACGGCATTATAAAAGCATTTTACTGTAGGTTCAAAGGAGCCCTCCATAGCATTTCTTGATGAACTTCTGCTGAATAATTCATTGGCTGAAAGTCCTCAGTATTAGTGTGTCAGAGAGAAGATGTGCAGCATTGTTCATAACGGCACACAGTTTTGTTTTAATTCTCTCCTTCGCTATAACCTCCGGGGGGGCCAGAGTGCATCCCATAACTGAGTTTACCCTTTAAATGATCTTGTTCTTTCAGTGGGCCTTTCTTGAGATGCATTAGCACAGAAAGTCACATTGGCCATCACAGAGTGATACAACATGTTTAGGATATCACTAGTCACATTAAAAGAATGCAGATTCCAAAAAACAAAGAGTCCTCTGCCATTTCCCATATACCTTCTCTGTGTTATAAGACCAGTCCAACCAGTCATTGATGTAGCAGTGCATCACTTCTACATCCACTACCTAAAATGTGATCAGGTGTAGAAGCTGTTCGGTGTGGCGAAAGTCAAAAATCAACTCCCTGATTTTGCTAAGTTAAGTTGTTAAGTTGAAGACAATTCTGTCTGCACCAAGAAACAAAATTCTCCACCTGACTCCTAAATTCTGTATCATCCCCCTTGTCAATAAACCCTATAAATGCAGAACCATCTGAGAATTTCTTCAAGTGACATGACCTGATGTTATATTTATAGTAGGAGGAATACAGAGAAATGACGATAGAGATCAGCACAGTACGATCTGTGGACATGCTATGGAACTGTACCTCATTGGCAAATAAGTCTATTGCTCCTTTTGAGTGAAATAAATAGGCAGAAACTGAGCATGAAAACTGAACAAGATGAATACTAGAACTGCAAAAGTCTACTGTTGTGTGTTGTAGGTGGGTGAATGCAAAAGAGGTCCTTCTTCTTCACAGTTCACCAGCACACACATATCTTTATATAGCAGCCTACCCATTAATCATGAAAAGGACACCGTATTGTGAATTAGTAATACGTTCAGCATACTTCAGCAGGAGAAAGCTCGAGCATGAAAAAAGAAATTCTATAACACATAGTGCATAGTAATTATAGCACTAATACTGTATTCTCAAATCCACATAATGCAATTTGGGGTCACAATAATAACAATAAGGAAAAAAGTAAGAGTCAATGTATTGATATAGTAAGAAATTTGTCCATCATTACCTCACGTGGTAGTCAATGGCTGGTATGCACTGATAACATGAAAGCTGACAAAGCCCTAGCAGCCCTCCCCTTTAAAGCTTACAGTCCATATTCCTATGATGAAAGGGCATTGAATAAGGGCTGCCAATGGGAGGGGTCTGCAGCTTACCTTGCTCCCCCGCCCCCATTACTGTGAGCCAGGATCAGGCTCTTTAGTTGCATACTGTATAGAGAGGATCAGTGATAGCCATTGCCTTTCTCAGTTGTCTGCAGATATCTAGGTTTACTTGAGTATGAGGAAATACAATTAGGAGTTGATCGATTCATCCTCACAGGAGTCTCTCCCCTCAGTTACACGACTAAACCTTTAATTCCTTATTGCATTTGATAGGGGTGAGAGCAGAGAGAGTGCTTCCGGAAAATGTCATTGCGCGATAAATCTGTCCTCGATGCACTCATTATTAGGGATGAAAGTGTAGCCCATCAGCAGTCTGCTCTTTTGCTCTTTGTTCAAATGAACTGCTTTGCAACACTTTTAGTGAGCGGAAAACCCAAATAAAGCCAAAGACAAAGGCAATGATTCTGATCGGGACTGAAACAGACAAGCAGAGGACAGGCTCTCATTAGGATGGACAAGCATAATAAGTTGCAAAGACTTTATCACACTGCACCTTCACGCTGCCCCCACCCTCCCACAAAACACACACACACACTCACAAAGAGATCCTGAAACACTGTGTTTACTGCTTGTGTGGATTTACAGGCTAACATAAATCTTTTTATTATTAATAATCAGCAACACCCCAAACAAGCCATCAACTCCTTCACAAAGCTTCTCAGGAGGGTGCACAAATCAGGATATTCACCCTCCAGCCACTGGAAAAGCCATTCGTTGGAAGCCCCATACATTTCCCATCCCCTGTTCCATGGGCCTTATGTGAATATGCCCCACAAACATCATTTGACTCTGACTTTGACTCCTACTAACTTCGACTCATGCCATCGAGCCACTCTTCTTAGTCAAATTTAGTAGCCGTGGGTTTCATGGGTTTTGAGCAGTGGCTCTCAAATAGACAAGCAGGATCTATTATTATCACAGAGCTCTAAACTTATAAGTGTGGTTAAAATCAAAACATCACAAGACAACAAAGAGAAAATTTAATTTAATATAGTGTATATTTTAAAATGGTGTAGGAACCATTTCTGGAATTCAAACTTTGAGGCACTCTTTCTCGCCCTGCCTTACTTACACAAACACTTGTGTTTGCACACACACGTACAGGGTGCTGTCTGAAATAAGCTGGCAGCATCGACATGAAGAAGTTGAGGAGCACTTCATTATAATTTTATCCTCCAGCAAACACGATTTGCATTGCCTCATTAGACGCTCATCCTGGGAGTGAACGCCTGTTTTTACAATTTCTGTTTATGCCTTCCAAACTCAGTAAACAACTATAGGGTTTCTGCCTATACCATAATTGGTTAGAGGCTTCACTGGATCGTACTGCGTCAGTACACTGTGTTTGTGGACACTCACACACACATCAACACTCACACATATTGGGCCAACATTTACCAAAACCAAGTTTGAGATGTGAGAGATAAAACGGAAAAACACCAGCCCAGTTCATAATTGGAAATCAAAGAGTGGAAAGCATGGCTTGTGATGATGAATAAAGAATAATCAACCAAAGGGGTATGGATTTATTACCCACAGACCCTGTAATAGTCTCTTGATGCACACCTCCCTTCCCTTTCTGTAACGGGGGCTCAAAGTCTTTAGGTGAGGGCATTTTGCTCTTTCTGTACTTTAATGACAAATGTCTTTGTGAAGGTGGTGGGATGCCACTTCCTTATTCCACTGAACAAATTACCAGAAGTGAGCTATACTGTACACTGTATACTTTCCTTATTGGAAAGGCCTTACAAGATTTCACTGCCATGATCGGACCCTTCTTCAGGTTTGGGGATAAAATAACTGCAGTTTTTCAGCTTTTCCTGTACGTGCACCACACTCTTCTCCACAAAGCTACTCTATAAACACCTGTATAGCAACTCAGAAAAAGACAGTAACGTTTTAAAAGAAAATGCCTGGGAGATACACATAGTCAAGAAGCAACTCAAGGACAGAACTGTAAGCCAATCCTATCTTTCAACAGGGTGATAATGCTAAACAGAAGTCAGGACCCGGAAAATGAAAGCAAGACTTTAAAAACTATGTCACAAACAAAACATTCTTTCAGTAGCAAGGTTTATATGTATGCTTGGATACTCTTGGAATGTCTGAAGCAGCCTTTAAACCATCACTCTAATTAAATCACATATGGTGTCCACTTCGGTTAATTTTGGGGGAATTACCATGACAATGTGTGACACAAAAGCCCTGAAATGGTAGCACCCGAAAAAAAAAAAACCATGGTATCATGGCATAACATTGTGTGATACTAGAGGGCGCTGTCACTCCTCTAACCGACAGACAAACATCCAGGACACCAGGTAAAAGCACAAAAAGGCTTTTTAATTCTTTCCTTCGTGTCTCTAAGCTCCCCAACAACCATACACAGGCAAGTAATATTAATAAATACAATAATTATTCTCAATAACAATAATAATAATAATAATAATTCTCTTCTCCAAACCTCCCAGCAAGCTCTGTCAACGACCTCCCAACTCCAGCTCGCTTGCTGGGTTCCCAACAATCCTTTATATAGTCCTTGACCCGGAAGTGCTTCTGTTCTTCCTTCGACATGTCTTGCCAGCACTTCTGGGTCAAATGGAGGCTTGAGTTTTCTTCAGCCCAGAAGAACTTACTATGCCGCAGGCAAATCGGCATCTAGCGACCTGGGGAAGGCAGTGTCCCAAAGTAGGTGCCTTCCCCCATCCTTCCACTCTTTGACTGTGCCGGCCAGGTTGAGCTGCCAGCCGTTATCACAAGTGAAAATACTGAACTGTGTTCATTTACAGTGAAATTAAAAACTAATATAACAATCAGAATCACTCAGTTCTAAAACCTCAAAGCTCACAAAATAATTTGGACCTGAGCATCACGAGGCTTTGCTCCCTAGGAACCAAGTTACCCAAACTATTCCATAACTTTTCAGTAATTATCTACCTTTTTATCTATCTATCTATCTATCTATCTATCTATCTATCTATCTATCTATCTATCTATCTATCTATCTATCTATCTATCTATCTATAAAATATGCCTTCGGGTATGTATACACTTACAGATACTGATGAGCACTCATCTGATTTAATTGTCCTACCTTATATGGTAGGCTATGAACTACAAGGACCACCTGTCCAAGTTGTGTTCATACGGATTTTGTTACAGGAACACATTGAGATAGAACACAAAAGCATCAGAGTCAGAAGTGATACTGGGATGTCAGGTCTCTCCAGAGTGAAAACACTAACCCATGTGTAAAGCTAAGTACAACTGGGTGAACATATAACTTGATGGACAGAGAGAAAGACAAAGAACAGACATCAAAGAGAAGTGCATGGACTAATTTGCTTCCCAGCTTTAGCTGTCTCTCAAAGGGACTGAAGCTGGTATGGTCAATGAAGCACCTGACAAAGGGTTATTTTCATTATAAGCAAACTATGTGTTAAATGGGAATGACTGTTGTCTGTCCAGTCATTTTTGTGCTTGTCGGAGGGTGCATAAGTAAGACTGTTAATGGGGAAGTATGATGGTAAGTTTTGCTGCCTTGCTGATCGAGTGTCCCGAGTTCCTTCCACTTCCCCAAATGTCTATGTATTAGGTTGATTAACAACTCTAAATTAGCCAAGAATCAGTGTGTCTGTGGGCATGAGTGGGCCCTGTGATGGACTGGCTGCCTGTCCTGGCCAGCAGTGTTTCCCATCTTGTGCCCAGAGTTATCAAGAAAGACTTTGGACCCCCCGCAACCGTGAATCAGATTAGTCAAGTAGGAGAATGTCATGTTATGCAAATCTAGATATACAGAAGTATTAATTGCAACACCTTATTTTGTATTTCACTGGGATCATGAATGATGGGTGTAACATAGTACAGAGGTCTGGCCATTCTCAGATTGGGAAAGAAAAAAAAAACAATAATTTAAATGAATTTTCAAAATGCAAAAAATATATATTTTTTTTATTTTGTACTTTTTTGTTACTGTTTGCAATATGAAATGCTAACGTATAGTAATACGTGTTCTTATAATGCCCTTAGCCACCTACTGCCTTTTTAATCTCCATAACTCATTGATAACTAATCAATAACTTATTTTCGCATCAAACTAACTGCTACTACTTAAATAGCATAAATGTGACCCAACTTTAGAGAAAGGAAGGTGCAAAGGCTACAGTCCTTCAAGAAGCTGTATGAAGTTTTCCAATACTTAAAAGTCAAACTGAAAACCTCAGCAGCTGAGATCCATGCCTGCTGATACAAACCAAACACTAAAGATGATGTTCATTGAAATTCTGCTGCTCTATTTTTACCACATGTAGCTAAGCTGTACTTTTCTCAGTCATTTCCACAGAGGCCTAAAGAAAGTCCTATCTAACCCCACGCCTTAAGGTCAGGTCAAATCAGCCATCTCATGGATGGTGTCAGCATTCACGTATTTCAGCTGCAACGGAATGACAAATATTCAGATACGACAGCCAGTGCTTTCAGCAGCACCCTGATCTGTAATTTAATCTTAGAGTTAAGCTATTCTGTAATGGTGAGAGACTGAGAGGGAGACGAGAGTAGTGCATCAGAGGCCATTTCTATTGAAAAAGCAATATGAAAGGCATATACTATAAACGGATTATGTGCAATCACATCAATGTTTTTGGTGGCTGGCTTTTTCCAGGTTGTGATTCATGGATTTTAGGTCAGACCACTACATATCGACCTCTCAGAACTGTCCAATGGAATCCATTTGACTGTGAAGCTGCGTGCATGTCTATGTTGGCCTCAATGCCCACCTTGTCTTAAAACAAAAGAAACTTGATCATGAGTGGGTTCACCTTATCTCACAGCCTTTCTCACCTTAGCTTGCAGTCTCCTCAGATGATGCCTTTTTATTCTTTTCTTTTTTTCTTTTCTATAAGTAACAAGGAGCACAAATATTTTACTTATGCTGAAATCGCTTAAAAAAGTAACGCACTTTTTATGAATGTAGGAAAAAAAAAGTTAATAACAATAATGGCCCAAAGTCTCGGAACTCAGTATTTATTTACAGCACTAGCTACCATTTCTTTTGTTTTGCAGCACAATAGATTAAATCATTCCAAACTAATTGACCATCTGCCATCCAAAATAAAAGTGTGGAGACCCTTTACTGACCACCCGGAAAAAGTGCATTGGACTCCTAAGTCATTCAGTGAACCCAGTTACATATAGGCAGAAAAAACTTATCAGAATTATAACAAATATTTTAAATCATTTGTGAGTAGTAGTAAAATATTCTTAATTGTATGACATACAGTACTTACTGCAGGATGCTCAAAGAAATTGTGAGTCATGATTAAAAAACTTTCTTCTCCCTTGGATGAGGAGCTCTAGGTGGGGGAATACCGGGTGAAAATGGCTCAACATGCAAGACGAGGCCAGTGTGAATTTTAAGGAAGGTGGACAGGGAGAGCTACAATAGTTGTGGGCAGCCAAGGGCTTTGCCTTTGTAAGTAGGCATTGGGTGTTTGTTATTTTGCCAATTTTTGGTACTTTATCTTTGCCTGTTGCAATTTTTGCTTTTATTATAATTAATTGTTTGCTGCTTTGGTCTTTTGTATCTTTTATAACACTGTCCACTACATTAACACAGTACTAAAGCCACAGGAATATTTTTACATGCTGTCTAATGGTGTGGATAATTTTTTAAATGTTTATGTATGTCCTTCTAGGTCTACCCTATTTGTTTTATAGTGATCACAGTGCAGGGCATCGATGCTGTAATGCAATTAGAACATTAGAACGTTAAAACAATCTGGATGAGAACAGGCCATTCAGCCCAACAAAGTTTTCCAGTCCTGTCCACTTAATTCTTCTAAAATAACATCAAGTCTTGTTTTGAAAGTCCCAAAGTCCTCCCGCCTACCACACTACTTGGTAGCTTATTCCAAGTGTCAGTGGTTCTTTGTGTAAAGAAAAGCTTCCTAATGTTTGTGCAAAATTTACCCTTAACAAGTTTCCAACTACAGTACAGTTATGTCCTCATGTTCTTGATGAACTTATTTTAAAATAAAACCATTGATCCACTGTAGTAATTCCCTTCATAATTTTACACACTTCAATGGTGTCACCTCTTAATCTTCTTTTGTTTAAACTGTATAGGCTCAGCACTTTTAATCTTTCCTCATAATTCAACCCCTGTAGCCCTGGAATCAGCCTAGTCGCTCTTCTCTGGAAGCGCTGCTATGTCCTTTTTGTAGCCTGGAGACCAAAACTGCACACAGTACTCAAGATAAGGCCTCACCAGTGTGTTATAAAGCTTGAGCATAATCACCTTGGTCTTGTACTCCACACATCAGGGCGCTATATAACCTGACATTCTGTTAGCCTTCTGAATGCTGTCTAGAAGTTGATAGCATTGAGTCCACTATGACTCCTAAATCCTTCTAATAAAGTGTACTCTCGATTTTCAGAACTTTCAGACCTCCCATGTCAATTCTGTTATTAAGTATAGCTAAAGCACCATTCTGTATAAAAGCATGCCCTACGGAATTAATAAAATGTGCATCTGAAGCAACCAGGCAGATCACAGATTGAGGCACAGACACTTATTCCCTTATTAAGGTGGATTAGCTTGTCAGATACAAATGTTAAGGGGGCTACTTCAGCGCTCCACAAAGGCAAGCAGTACTACACCATTCCACGAGAGGACCTGCAACTGAAGGAGTCAGCCTTTCTATTCGATCAGCAGAACGTTACTGAATCTGACGGTGGCTGTGGTCAAACTGTCTTTAGTTCTTTTTCTTGTGTTACTTTATGAAATTTTTTTGTTATTAAATGGGGTTTCGCCTGAAAGGGGCACCAAAACTTCACTTTGTCCTTTGTGCCTTGTTTACGGTTTTACTAGTGTTTGTTATGGACACTCCAAGTCAGCACGAAATGTTCAGGTGATGGTAGAATGCTTTAAAGATGCAGTCAAAGAAGACACAGGTTGAAATACCAGGAGTCAAAAAGGTGGAAATGAGCTAGCAAAGGGTCAAGGTTGAAAACCAAAAAAATCAAAACCTGATACTAGGGCCTACTTGAATTCAAAGCTAACCAGCACTAAAGATATCAAGAGCTTTTTATCTACCAAGGGATACGTTGAAAGCAGGATCACCACTGCATTTGAACACTGCAACACTCGATATCATAAGTGCAACCACATGATCAAGTGACCACGAACAAAGACTTTCTATACTGAGTCAAAGACAGAGATAGTATGTTAGTCAAAATGATCAAGAGAATAAGATGGGTAAAAAAATAAGTGCAAAGTTGACAGCCAAAATCAGATACCACTTTTACCAAATCCGAATCAAAACCCAAAAATCCAAACTCCCCTCAAAAATGCATAGCAAACATGTCAAGAACTAAAGAGAAAATAAACAAAATCGCACTTGAAATCTTATAAGGGAATATCTGTGAGTTTTGGCAGTGGAAACGTTTTAAGCTGTTACGCTACTGGCGTCAGACACCACAACCCGCATAACCATTCCTAGTGACCAGAACCCATGACATAGCAACGAGCTCACAAAGTAGTATCACCTATATAGAAAACATAAAGGCAAAGCAAATGGCATAAAATAATTTCTAAACAATTAAATATATTTTTGCCATAATATTTGAAATCTCCATACTCAAAAAACCAAAATAAAGTGAAAATTGAATTTCCAAATGTAAATGTGAGCTAATTATAAAGAAATACAAAATCTCTATATAACAACTGTGTACGTAATGAAATCCAGACAGTAAAAAAATATGACTTTATTGAACACAATTCATACAACAAATTTAAGAATACTGTATGTTTCTCCACATTAAAAAAAAAAACCTAAAAAATGCCAAAATACCTGCACATAATTCACTGGGTGGCAAGGCAGGAAACAACCCTGTGCAGGTGCCAAAGACTTGCAGGCCACACACAGTCAGAAACGAGACTGAAGGCTTAATAAGAAGAACAGACAGACATCAGATTCAAGCCCAGCATGCTGGATCATATCTTACATATATAAAAATGAAGTTTTCTCATGTGGCAAAATTAAAGCAGGAACTACCAGCAAAAACTGGCTTTTAATTAAAAATTCAGTTCAATAAAAAATACTGCGGTTCTGAAGGACACAACTGAAAGATGCATTTTTGTAAATGGGTGTTCTGGAAATGTAAATATTTCAACTATATCCTCTTGAGAACATGTACATTTGTCTTTAGCAGAGGAAATCATTCTACACAATAGAAGTAAATGTGCCTGATGAAGCAATATATACTAAGTGATCAGACAGAAACTCACAAGTGGTAAGGTGTTGCGCTGGTTAACATGGATGCCTCACAGGTCCAAAATCCTGGAACTGTATCCTATATCCAGTTTTCCTCTGTGTAGAGCCTGCACATTCTTCTGTCTGTGTGGAGTTTTTCGTCATGGACTCCAGTTTGCCTTCCACATCCCCAAAGTTGTGAAAGTGAGGTTGACTGGTGATTCTAAATTGTCACTATGTACTTGTGAATATGCCCTGCCCTGTGATGGGGTTTGTTCCAGCCTTGAAGCTGTTGGATAGCCTGAGTTGGATTAACTGGGTTTAAAAAGTTTTGTGTCATGTACTATTAGATTACACTACTGTATATTATGATTACTCTCAAATAAAGTAAATTGATGAATTCTCACAAATGTTGATGCCTCCATGGGACTATATACACACCTTGTGCCTGTGGTATTGTGTCAGCTTGATAGTGTGTCACTTGTAAGAAACAGTTTCTCCGGAATTTGGATGGAATTGGTGAAATGTGTTGAGATTGTGGTTGCCACAAATCCACCACGTGACACAAACAGTAATGATTTCACATTGTAACCGGGCAACACTCCAGCTCCACATGGCCCTGCTTGGGAGATGAAAGATGGATAATAAATGGAAAGCTATTTTTATATGCAGCAGACCTCTTCAAATGGGCACTCAGTCCATTGCTTATCATGAAATGTTGTTGTACAGAACCCTTTAATTAAAGAAGGCTCCAACCAGCTTTGACAGGTTGGCTAAAGAAAACTTGGGCAACAAACCGAAAGTAGTCTGATATTCACTTAAAAGCAGACAGAAACAGTAGGTAACAGTCACACCTTCACAGAAGAACAAATTCCAGAAGCTGGGCACTCAGAAAGTAAAAAAAAAGAAATAAAGATGAAGACTGACCTTACAGAAAAACATCAACAAAGAAACAGAATGAGAGTAAAGTTTAAAAAGAAGCTATCCACTTACAGAAAAGACAAGCCTAAGAAATCAAAGCTTGCTACCATGTGGAGGAGTATGAGGTAACACGCACTGTCCAAGTACCAACTTCTACCTAAGTGTGATAGATGATGAAAGGCTTTAAGCCACAATATCAGATGCCTTAATCCAAAGACATAAGGAGTGGATTTAAAAAGCCAGAACCTAATAGCAGATTTATAACATATGACACGGTAATCATTTATGCAGTATCACCTCTGCGTTTACTAAATGTTACATTTTTAAACTCGTGGTCGTAAGAGATATTTGACATTTACAAGTAAATATTAAAATACTTACATCTATATACACATCCTTAAAGCTGCCTACTCCAGTTCAAAGCTGCAGGGCAACAGCTCTGGACATGGTGCCAGTTTATCACAGAGCACACACCCATACTGAGACAATTTGGAATCAGCAACCCACCTATCAAAGTCCCCTCTGGGGAGCAGGGCAGAAAACGTGAGCTCTCAAATGAAAGCCCATGCAAACTCTACTCAGCCAATGACCTGGCAGGATGACTGAACCAGAATGCTCAACCTGGAGGCAGAAGTGCTAACTACTGTGTCACTGTGCCATGCTACAAATAGTTTTATTCTTTATTGTTTCTATACAGTACTAAGGCACAAAACAAAACCAATCAATATATGATTTTTTTTAAATTAAATATACAATTTTATATAACAGACTTGACATTAAGCCCGTTACAATAACGGGCGCTAGAACAGTAGTGCATAAACATTAGTAGGAACAGTCTATATTAAAAGGCAAGGGACCTTGTATGTGGCTGTAATATGCGTCACTGTATTGTGTGCCTTTAATTTTCTCTCTCAGTAATCCTGGTTTGTATTTCCGTAAAATGGCTGTAATTTTGTCTGACAGTAATACAGTGGAACCTCGGTTCACGACCATAATTCGCTCCAAAACTCTGGTTGTAACCCGATTTGGTCGTGAACTGAAGTAATTTCCCCCATAGGATTGTATGTAAATACAATTAATCCATTCCAGACCGTATGAACTGTATGTAAATATATATTTTTTTAAGTTTTTAAGCACAAATATATTTAATTATACCAATGAATGCACAGTGTAATAGTAAACTAAATGTAAAAACATTGAATAACACTGAGAAAACCTTGAACAACAGAGAAAACTAACACTGCAAGAGTTTGCGCTATAGTGCTACGAACCGCTCGCTAAAAACACTTTTTTTAATGAGTTTTAAGCACAGGGAAAAAAAAAGAACATTTGAATAATCCGTAATTTAATAAACAACCAAGAAAAGTAACATTGCAACAATGCACCCGCGCGCCTGTGTGTGTGAGTCTCTCTCGCAAGCCTGCGTGTGTGTGTTTGTCTGTCTCTCGCGTGTGTGTGTCTCTCTTAAGCGCGCGCCTCTGTGTCTGTGTGTCTCTCTTGCCTGTGTGTGTGTGTGTGTCTGTCTGTCTCTCTCTCTAGCGCCTGTGTGTGTGTGTGTGTCTCTCTCTCCCGCCTGTGTGTTTGTCTCGCGTGCGCCTGTGTGTGTCTGTCTGTCTGTGTGTCTCGCACGCGCCTATGTGTGTGTCTCGCGCGTGCCTCTGTGTGTGTGTCTGTCTCTGTCTTTAACTTAATCCTGATACTCTGTATGTTCAATTCATCATAATAACTATTCATGGTGGCTCTAAAATCTGTACTGACCCCTACTCTCTCTTCTGCTTCTTTTTCCGTTTTTTTTGGGGTGGCGGCCTGCGCCACCACCACCTACTCAAAGCATCATGATGCTCCAACAATGATGGATGGATTAAAAGCCAGAAGCCTACGTGACCATCATCATCAAGTCCTGCATCATCCACAAATGTCCAAAAATTTTGGCCTGATAGATGAACATGTCAAGGATCTCCTATGCAACCTACATGCCAAAAAAAAATATATATAATTTATTTTTCTTTACTTTTTGAAGTGTTCTCTACTGTACAGGGTGCTGCCTGATGATGTGGCCAAGATATGAGTGCTACTCTTAATTCAACTTCTCATGCTGCCAGAGAGGCAACTTGGCGTGGGAACACCTTCGTTGGTGGCTGACAAGGATGTAAGCTTGAAGCCTACGCAGGAAACACTCAAAAGATTATTATATTATTACACACAGATAGCTACTCTCATTACAACATCAGACTGTACCCAGATACTGTATTGGAGAGCACCATTTGGATTTTTTAGGATATGGATTTACCACAGTGCGAGCACATTCACATTTAGCTAAGGCATTTTAGGGGGCTTCGGTGAAATAACCTACTGAGATATGAGGGGCCTCTCCTCCACTCTCATTCCCTCCATATATCCTCCTTTACTGCCCTTGCTTGCTGGAATCAATAAGCACTTTCGGAGTTGTACTCAGGCATCTTCAGGGACAGGATTGTTTTACTCCTGGAAAAGCACAAACAACACAAGCAAACGGCTTTGAAAGGTGATGATCACATTGCCTTTAAATGACTTGTGGGAAGTAAGGGCTGGATTTATTTGTGGTGCTGGATCCCAGAGAGCTTGATCACCAAACTGTTAGGCACTTTGCAATCCAACAGATCATTATAGCAGCAATTAGAAATTTAGAAAATTGTGACGAGAACAGGCCATTCAGCAAAACAAGTTCATCCATGCTATTCACCAGGATTGTCTAAATTAACATCACATTGAGGTTTGAAGTTCCCAGAAGTCCTACTCTCCTCCACATTACTTGGTAATTTATTCTACGCGCCTATACTTCATTATGTGAAAAAAACAAAACTTTCTAGCTTTTGCGTGAAATCTGCTTAGAACAATTTTCCAACCACATCCTTGTCTATTTTACTAATGTCTTTCAAATTTTACACCCTTAAACCACTTCACCTCTTAATCGCTGCTTGCTAATAAACTGATAACTCCTTGAATCTCTCCTCATTGCTCATACCTTTCAGTCCCAGAACCTAGTCGTTCTCCTCTGGATTTTCTCTAGTCCTGCTTTGTCTTTTTTGAAATATGGACACCAAAACTGTATACAGTACTTCAGGTGAAGCCTCACAAGTGCGTTGTATACTGTAACTTAAGCATAACCTCTCTTGACTTGGACACCACATCTCATGATATGCAACCTAACATCCTATTAGCCTGTACACTGTCAGGATTTAGATTGTGATGAGTCCATTGTGACTCCTAGGTCTTTCTCATAAGGTGTGCTTTCAAGTTTCAGACACCTCAATATGTATTCAGATCTAACATTTTTACTTCCTACATGTAATATTTTACATTTACTTACATTAAATTTCATTTGCCATAAATCTGCCAAAGTCCAAGCTGTATGCTGTCCAAGGTCCTCTGTAACTATTTAGCTGATTTGACATGACCTGCCTTTCCACCTGTTTTGGTATCATCTGCAAACTTAACCAGCCTACTGATTACATTCTTGTCTAAATCATTCAAAGAGAAGCTTCTCAAACACTGACTGCTGAAGGACAACACTTTGAACATCACCTACTTCCATACACATTCCCCTCACCATTACCTTTTGTGTTTGAGCTAATTTTGTAGCCACCTACAGACTGTGCCCTGAATTCCTGTTTGTTTTAGTTTGATCATTTGCCTTTCATGTGTTACCTTGTTAAAATAAAGGTTTCTGAAAATCAAGGTAAATAATATCATATGCACCTCCCTGATCATATTTTTTGTTACAGTATATTAATGAAAGACATCCTTTTAGTGATAGCAGGTGTAGTTTGTGCTCCCAGCTTACCTGCACCAAACTGTATTGTTGAGAATGTGTCAGATAATTAACTGATTAATTATTATAGCATTGTCAAATCCACTTAGGCCAGTTCATAGTTATGATATGTTATGATGATTATCATAGCAACACTGGGTACAAGACAAGACCTGGACAGGGTGCCAGCCCAAAACTGGGCCCACTCACATATACAATCATAGTGATGCTCAGACTGAATCAATTTGGAGTTGCTGGCTAACCTAACCTGGACATTTTTGGGGATATGGGAGAAAAACTGGAACATCCAGTTTAATTTAATATTGTTTGTTATGTATGCTGTTGCTGGAGTATGTGAATTTTCCCTTGGGATTAATAAAGTATCTATCTATCTATCTATCTATCTATCTATCTATCTATCTATCTATCTATCTATCTATCTATCCATCCATCCATCCATCCATCCAGAGGAAAACCTAAGCAGGCACTGAGAGAATGTGTGAACCCTGCATAGGATTCAAACCAAGATTGGTGGATCCATGAGGTACCATTGTGTTACCCTACTAAAGTATAGATGAAAACAAATTTGATTCTATGACCCACCTATAATCTTAATTCCTAAACCCACTTGATACAAGGCTGGGGTTGCTGGCATGCTATACTTAATAATATTACATTACAAAGAAACAGGAAAATAAACAAAATACACCACAAACCATTTACAACAGCACTGTAATGCCACCACTGTTCACTCCTTCATTCTTTCACTCTCCCAGAAATGCAAATCTGACAGCTCATCACGGGCTCTCTAGGGTCAGGTGGGCTGGTAACCTTTGACCTGCAGCACAAGCTAGAGTTCTCTGAGGTGAGTGACCTCTGACCTCACCCATTATGTCTGCACCATGCACTGTGCTGGCTAATAACAGGTTCAATGTCTGCATCCTTACATTCCCCCCAATTAGTCTGTGTGAAGAAATATTTGTAGAATAAATTGCTTTTCTTAAGAACCACACTACTGGTATTCTCCTGTCAGAGAGAAAGCAGTTGGCAGTAATGGGGGAAGTGGGCAGTAAAGGTAACTTAATTAAAAAAGAAAAAAACATTTTTTTTTACCCACACAAGGGAATAAGAAGATATCATACAAAAAATGTGAAAAGCGAGTAAGAGTCTGACAGCTTCATCTATGCAGTGCTCACATGAAATGAAATAATCACAAGAAACTGAGAAAGAGAAGAAGCCTGGCTGTGTTAGTAGAGTTACCTTCAAAAACATGTTCATAGAGATGTGATATAGTGGGTTGGATAATGGATGGATAGAGATGTGTAGCACAACTTTGGTTTCCATGGTTACGTTTGGGACAGCCTAGGTTAACATGGATGCATCCAGCCCACCGCTGCTGACTGTACATGGATGTGCTTCCAGGGTTTATATGGATGTAACTTGCAGAAACTTTGCACAATTTAAGTTTTCATGTATCTGTTGGGCACAAATGAGGTACCTGCCCCAATATGTGCTTACATGGACCTGACTAGCACAAACTGCTTTCACATGGATGTTTCTGGAGCAGTCCCCTGTGTACTGTAGAAGTTTGAGTTTAGCACTTTCCTGACTTGAAATGGATATATCTGGAAGAGATTCAGTGTTGGTGAAAGTGCATGGCTCAACCTTAACTTTTGTGAATGTCTCTGAGAGTCCCTGCACTTACAAGGGAATGTCGAGCAGATACTTGGTGTGTATGGTGTAACACCCATGCAAGTAGGAGGCAGCTAAAGGGCTTGATTAATTGAAATTCTACACCAGACCAGGGAGTGGTGAGGTGCACTGACTGTCTCTCTCAGTTCCCTGCAGACCTTTCTCGGTCTTTCTTCCGCCTCCGGCACCTCTGAACACATCACTTCTGCCTCCGGCACTTCTGAAGACTGTCTCTCTCAGTTCCCTGCAGACCTTTCTCGGCCTTTCTTCCGCCTCCGGCATCTCTGAACACATCACTTCTGCCTCCGGCACTTCTGAAGACGTCTTTTCCGCCTCCAGCACCTATGATGACATCACTTTCGGTCCTGGTGATGATAACGACACTTCCGGTCCTGGCGCCTGTGATGACGTCACTTCTGGTCTTGAAGACGTCACTTCCTTCACCAGCCTTTAGAGCCGCCATCTTTTCTCACAATGATCAGTTCTGTTTTGGACTGAGTAGTGAAAACAATTCTGAAAACTTTAACTTTTTGCAGCCAGGGTATAATACACGGGTGGCTGCCCCAAACCTTTATATATCTATTGGTCGTTTTTGTGACAATGGATATTTTGGGAACAACTACCTCAGTGTAGTTCTGAGGTTCTCAAGTTCAGTTCTGGGCCCACACTGTGCATGGAGGTTTTTGTTCTAGCAAGTTTTACAATAAATTAGTCTTTTTCCACTTAATTGAATTATTTAATTAGCTATCATTTTCTTCTCTGAGTTTAAATTTACAAATGTGCAGTTATTTGAGATCTTACTATTTCTATGAAACTAAGAAACATTTGTATTTTTAGATGTTTAATTCTGTTACAAGTTTTTCATTCACCTCTTTAGTGAAGTTTGATCTTGTAGTAATTGTAATGCAATCAAAGACAAGCATAGTAGACCCCTTTGCAAGGGACCTTAAATGCTAAGTCAGGTAATTTAGTGTTACCTACTTGTGCACTTATTAGTAAATGATGGCATAAATAATCAGAAAATGAAAATGAACAAAACACTAAAAGGCAAAAAAATAATTCTTATGCATCTAAATTCATTCTTCACTCAGTAACACTTTAGCATAACCAGTTGGATATTTCTGGATTGATACAAAAAATCACAAACTGGGAAGAAAAGATTTGCTTAATTAACATAGCAGTTTGATTTAATAAAGAAACTGTTGGGAATGAAGAACTTCCAAGGACAAACTTGAGAAGCACCAGTGTAGATGGACATGTTCAGCAGTGACGTGGATGCCTCTGCCTGAAGTTTAGTTTTTGTGGGTGTGTATGACACAACATGAGTTTCATGCCTATTGATGGAGCTAAATAGGGGTGGCTGGTACAACTTCACTTTATATGAGAAAGGAAGTTGCACATTTCAGAGTTAATATGGATACACCATAATACAATAGCACAACACCAGAGGACCTGAACACGTCTAGCACATTATAAGTGTTTAATAATGCCTTTGCCACAAAGTTAGATTTTTAAAGACAACCCTGCCATGGTCTTGTGTTTCTAAACCAAACTACTACTTATAGTTTTAAACAAAAACAACCTTCGTCCACACTAAAATGACCAAACACGCATACATTGTAGACATTTGTCTACACTGGACATCTGTGCATTGGCAGTAAAATCCTTTCCTGGGTTGCAAAGCCTCCAGGACTTATTACAGACTTGTAAATTATTTGAGTGTTACGCATGTATACTGGGTATTCAAACTGTACAAAATGCTATTTAGATGCGTACAGGTAAGCAGCACAACTAGCACCATGGAAAGCAACTCTTCTATGTGGGAATATGATTTTCTTCTGTGACAGGAGACCAATCAGGGAATAAAATGTTGTAATGAGCAGGAAAGGGCAACATAATATGTAAAAACAAATCAGAGCATGATTACAGTCTGCATTTTTAAAAGTCTATGTTTTCGCCCACCCACCCTGCAACACTGAGCCACTGTTTTCAGGATATGCAGTTCTGGAGAGTGTTTTCATTTCAAGTTTCCATTTTTGATGGTTAAAAATGCTGGTTTAATGTGGATGACAGGTGAAAATAGAAACTAACATCTGCATTTATAAACATAAAACTAATCATGTGGATACAGCCTAAGGAAACATTGGCCACACAGTGAGTTTAACAGTGATGCCTCTGGTCCATAAACATCTTGTGTTTTAAGAAAGTAACTGGTGCAACTTAAAGTTATCACAATTACATGTTTTTACAAGGATGTGCCTGCGAAAATCTACAACACACAAGATTTCTAGCATAAAACACATTTACAAGGGTGTGTCCACCAGGCCATATGAACTAAAATGTAGTTTTGACTTTCTTCAATAGCCAGAAGACATGGATGCCTTTGCCTGAAGTTTAGTTTAGTTAGTTTAGTTGGTTTAGTT
The DNA here is from genome assembly GCA_026402145.1 of Polypterus bichir lapradei. Classification (NCBI taxonomy): domain Eukaryota; kingdom Metazoa; phylum Chordata; class Cladistia; order Polypteriformes; family Polypteridae; genus Polypterus; species Polypterus bichir. Next base: position 85,240,675 of record JANRMT010062806.1, read on the forward strand.
CAGATTGTATTGGACTGTTACTATAATTAAATGGGGACAACCAGGCTAGTGCCCCAACATTTTCTCCTTATGGACCTATAGTTCATTCTATTGTGGAAGACTTTTAATAATTTTCCTCCCTCCCCCTTCCCCTTACTTATCAATAAGCACAATATTTTTATCATTTCATCTTACATTGCATGCATCGGCTAACCAACTGCATATCAACACAATATTTTGTGTACATTGCAAAAGGGGCCCTCAAGAAGGAAAAGGCATCTTTCCTGTGTCTAACAGACACATTCTAAATAAAGTTGTCGTCCTTGGTCAGCTTACTGCAACCTGTTTAATGACAGAATGTGCCCTATGAATAACCTGCCGTTATAACAAAGCAACTTTTAACCCTTAGTAGTCGTTAAGCAGTTAAATTTTCTTTTACACTATCGACCACAAATGATTGTGAAGCACAACACACTTTACAAGTACAGATCCATGGCTGGAGCATAGGCAGGTCAAGTAATTTCAAATGAGAAGAGGGAACTGTACAAGGAGTCACTGAGTTCCAAGTCTAAAGCTGGAAATGGAGGGCAGTCCATTACAAGGCACACACAGTTTGGCTTGTTCTCTGCCCATTTCTTTGTCTCCTTTGTTGGTTTTCTCCATTTATATTTGACAATTATCTTCATTTTAGTTGTTGATTGCCCCCCTATTTCAATTATGATTAGTGGCCAAGGGGTCAGTACTTACAATTCTGGCTCAGTCTTGGGCCTGGATGTTAATCTGCTAATGTGCAGAATAGTGAAATTCCTATTTGCAACATATTGCCAATAACTGACACCATGATAAACAAGCATGTATCGAAATACCTGACTTATTCATTGAAGAGAAAACACAAATGAGCTCATCAGAAGTACTCCTTACCTGTGACAATAATACTGCTTCCAAATATACCACAGACACCTGTTTTTTTGCATCAAATATACTGTGCCTACTGGTGATGTTGTTCACCAAATATTTTCCAGCAAATTTGGCAGATGTTTCCCTAATCATGAGGAACACTTAACAGTCCATTGCACCCGTACAATCTGCTCAAAATGAGTTTAGTTTTTCCTTCCCCATTGATTTCAAACTTATTTCATGGAGCTTGGTGAATTTTGTGTGTCTGGCTTACATAAATGTTTTTCCCAGCGTCCCATGATGTCGTGATGTGAGGCCAGTGAGAGATCACAGAGCTGTAGCAGCCAATGCTGGATGACACAGTCCCCATGACTATATAACACTGATCCTAGTACTGGGCTAAATAATTAGCATAAAACTTGCGATTTTTACATTTAAATACAAAAAGCGCACACAGAAGGAAACTTGAAATGTGTTGATGGATTTGTGTCTTAAAAATAACATCTTTTTGTATGAACTTCTATGCAACCTGTGTGTAATACGTGAGCCTGCCCATTTAATATTATTACCCAGTGTGCTATGCAGTTGATGCATATAGGAAGCAGTGAAGAATTTACGTGCTTTAGTGTTGCGCTTATCTGGTAGCAGAGGCAATGAACCAGTAAAAGTGTCAGGGAAAAAACAAACTATGTTTTGACTTGAGAAAGACAATCACCTTCTATTGAATCTATGGGGGACAAGCCTGAGTGAAGTCATGCTTCTTGTCAGCCACTGTCTGCAAGACATCTTACTGTTCTGATATTTAATTCTATTCATTTTATCTCAGGGAGGTAACGGTGGTCCATGGTTTGCACTGCTGTCTCACACCTCAGATCACATTTTTGGCCACAATAATCGGTCCAGCATAGTTGGTAGTAGTTCCCCTAACAATAAGGGACACTTAAAAGTCCATTGCATCCTTTCAATTCATTCAAAATATTTTTAGTTCGTCCTTCCCCATTGACTTCAATGCATTTCAAACATTTCGACGAACTTGAGGTGAAGTGAATTCAGCAGAGTTCACCTTTCATAATTGAGGTGTATAGTTTTAGATTATGAATTCTGTTTTTACTTTTCAGTTTCTGCGCTTGAATTTTGCTCTTTGTCTATTTTTTCTTTTTTTTTTTGAACATATATTTCTGTCCTTTTTTTTATTACTCTTAGGTATATTAGGCTGAGTTTATTTATTTAAAATTTAGTGCTGATATTTTCATTTCATAGTTTCCTTCTAATTTCCCATTATGTTTAATTTTCCAGCTTTTGTGGGTTATTAGAAATATAATAATGCATAAATTTATTTTTGGTTTCTAATTTTAATATTTTGTCTTAATAGATTATTCATTATTTAGTCATCACAACTGAGATAAATTTTTGGATTTAAGTATTTTGTAGGACTTGCAGGTTTATAGTGTCATTATTGTACTAAATTGAAATTCCTACATCAGTGTTTCCCAACCTCGGTCCTGTGGTTTTTGTTCCAGTCAGATTCTGTTTTTAATTGGACTCCTGGGCTAATTAAGTGAACTGTTATTTCCCCAAGTTCTGTGTTTTGGGAACAATTTAGAAATGAGAAAATTAAGTTTGGTAAATATATATATACTAGCAGAATACCCGCGCTTCGCAGCGGAGAAGTAGTGTGTTGAAGAAGGTATGAAAAAGAAAAGGAAAATTTTAAAAAATAACGTAACATGATTGTTAATGTAATTGTTTTGTCATTCATATGAGTGTTGTTCCCATATCTATATATATCTATATATCTCTATATCTATATCTATATCTATATCTATATATATATCAAAATAAGCGCGCTTGGCAGCGGAGAAGTAGTGTGTTAAAGAAGGAAAGAGAAACAAAAGGAAACATTTTGAAAATAACGTAACATGATTGTCAATGTAATTGTTTTGTCACTGTTATGAGTGTCGCTGTGATATATATATATATATATATAGCAAAATAACTGCACTTCGCAGCGATGTCGTGTGTTAAAGAAGTTATGAAAAAGAAAAGGAAACATTTGAAAAATAATGTAACATAATTGTGAAAGTAATTGTTTTGTGTATTTGGCGGCAGCGTCACGAAGTTGTTTTCGTCTAGCTGCATTAGAAAATGTACCATGACATCTGACACGCCTCCTTTTTACTGTTTTCTCACAGCTTGGATTGCTGCTGTCATAATGGTTTTGAGTCTATATATATATATATATATATATATATATATATATATATATATATATATACATATCTTCATATCTATATAAATATATACATATGTATATACATTAGATATCTACATATACACATATATATATACATATCTATCTACATCATACATACACACACACATACATACACACACACATATATAATTTGTGTGTGTGTGTATATATATATATATATATATATTATATATAAAATGTAGATAGGTGTGTGTGTATATATATATATATATATAAAAAATGTAAATATATATATATATATATATATATATATATACACACACACATATACAAACATACACACAGGTATATATATGTGTATATATATGTATGTGTCTATATGTGTGTGTATAGCTTTGGTCACTGAGTGCAAGGGAAAAATAATAAAATATAGTCTATTAGTTATTAAACAGTAAAACATTAATGTTTTAAGAAGTACAGGTACATTAAGCACTACTCGAGTGGTTGCGGGTAAACTACATTTTAAAAGACGGTATAACAGAAGAGGTAAGTAGTACTAACAGCAGCTAAAATGTATATGGATCATCTCTCGGTAGTTGATCCCTTTTGAAAGGCGCTACACGACGGCTGTGGTATAGAAATTACATTTTCTATGTGAACGTTCAAATTTCTGCCTCTGGTAATGTGCCTTAACGGTATTACCAGTAATTAAAGAAAAATTGTTTTGTGTCCTCTGCAGTGTTAAGAGAGAAAGGCTTTGGTTTGGGATAAAATGAAAAAAGGTGTAAAGAAAGGAAAGTTGCCTTTTTCTTTTATATAGTATAGAGAGATGTGTTCGGTGACGTTAT
>JANRMT010062806.1:85259111-85315024 GCA_026402145.1 Polypterus bichir lapradei
ATGAAACCTGCTTAACTTTTGTAAGTAAGCTGTAAGGAATAAGCCTGTCAAATTTCAGCCTTCTGCCTACACGGGAAGTTGGAGAATTAGTGATGAGTCAGTCAGTCAGTGAGTGAGGGCTTTGCCTTTTATTAGTATAGATACTAAAGTGACATATGGTTTAGCACTTCTAGGGCCATGATTTTGAATCCTGTGCCTGTCACTTTAATATTGATTTTGTGCATTTTTTCGATGTCTATAAGGCTTTTTCATATCTCATCCCAAAGACATATATTTTATTTAATTTAAGTGTCCAACATCCAAGTTTGTTTTATGGCCTTGTGCTGCTAAGACAGACATGAGTGGATGGGCAATTGGCAACAAGGATGGATGGATGAATAAATTGGTACTGTCATGACAATCACCAAAACAAAATATATCAAATATTGCTTGTGTTTCACGTAAACAAGAGAGCCCACAGAATGTGTTGACCTCAAATTCACAAAACACTAAACCCTTCTAGGGATGTGTGTGAAGCTCCTAATATCTGCTGGGGTCGCTTCTAAACAGTGGGACCAACTGATTTGCTTTCTCTGTCGATGTAGCACTTGTACATGTCTTCCTCTCAGTAAGCTAACTCTCTCACATCTCCTCCACAAAGATCATTTCTTACAGTGACTACCTCTTCATAAATATAACAAACTGAAGCTACTTTGAGTCAAGGGTCATTCACAATGAACAGAGGCTACTTGCTAGTACTTAACCTTGATTTTAAGTGTGGGCAGTGTGGTGCATTTATAAAGCAAATGCAAAGCCTCCCATCATGCATTGCTCTGTTTAGGAGGTTTGACAGACAAATTGGCAGGAATGTCTGCCCATTGATAGACCTTGCAAATTGCTCCTGACTAAAGCAGTCTTATTAAAAACTGCATTCAAACTTTCAGTCTGATTGTCCTGATAAGGTTCACGATGGTTACAGACCCAGTCACTATAGTGACTGAGTAACAACAAGAAGAAGAAAAGGAGCTGGCATGGACATAATCTGACAAAGCAAAATTGAACCAAACAGACATGCCGCCAGACCAACACAAATTACTGACCTTAGGCCCTCCCTGCCAGGCACACACTGATTAGGTGTGGGCACAGAAGTGGTCTCTGCCCTGTACGAAAGGAACGCCATGTGAAAAAGGGCATGTGCATCATTAAGCGAGGCTGGCAGCTTGACATTGTTGCAGGCACATACCCAAATAAGAAGGCGATATGGAAGGTGTGTAACAGATAACTCTAAGGGGCACGCTGTGTGGTGTAGAGGTTAATGCTTTAGACTTCAAATCTTGAGGTTGTGGGTTCAAATCCCTCCACTGACAATGTGTGACCCTCAGCGAGTCACTTCACCCACCTGTGCTTCAACTGGTAAACAAAAAGAAATGTAGCCAATTGTATCATAAATGTTGTTAGTTGCCTTGGATACATAAAAATGTGAAGTTCATACTTGCAAAGACCAGCAGAATGAGAGAAGGAAGGAGTGCAAAAGTATCCAAATTGCAAATCACAAGAAAATGTGAAAAATCAATGGGAACCTTGATTGAGGCAAAGGCAGGCAGCACAATGCTCAAGCAAAGAGCCCCCATTGAGCTCCCTCTTTTACTCCCTTTGCCTGTGCTGTCATGTGATTGCTGCCTGATTAAGGTTGCATGGCAACAAACAGTAACAGGAGGGGCTGGGGCAGACAAGAGGCAAAAGGAAGGACTGGGAGTAAAGCCACCTGTCCAATGACTTTTATCTCCTATTGGACACCTTTAGTTAAGCACAAAGGATACAATATGGAATAAAAGATAATACTGTAGGACTTAGGGTCATGAGGTCGCTGGAAAGGGGTGTGTGGCACTCCCGATATCTATGCAAAAGGACGAAGGTCCAAGTCTTTAGAGTCCTGGTGCTTCCATTCTTGCTATATGGTTGCGAGACATGGACGCTACCCAGTGACCTCAGACAAAGACTGGACTCCTTTGGTACTGTGTCTCTCCGGAAAATCCTTGGGTACCGTTGATTTGACTTTGTGTCGAATGAGCGGTTGCTCATGAAGTCCCGAATGAGGCACATTACCTGCATTGTGTGGGAGCGTCAGTTACAACACTACGGCCATGTGGTGCGTTTCACTGAGGGTAATTCGGCTCGTAGGATCCTCATTGTTGGGGACCCGAGTGGCTGGACCAGGCCAATGGGTCGACCACGTAACACCTGGCTGCAGCAGATAGAGGGTCATTTCCGGAGGGTGGGAGTGGACCGTGCGTCTGCCTGCGGAGTTGCAAACCGGGATCTGAGTTGTTTCGTTGTGCAGTGGGTATGGCAACGCACTGTACCAGTGCATGCTCCCCAACTTGACTTGACTGTAGGACTAGAGCAAAATCAGTGTTGAAAAGAAACATGCCAGTGAGCTAAAAACATGATAAAGTATGAGGAGTCACAAGAAAATAGGAGTTAATTCAATAGTCTGCATAAATTAAATCCCTTTTTATACATTCGGAACTAATACAGTAACAAGGCTCAAGTGATGGATGAGTAAGTGCCATTGCTATACATGACTAAGGTATTGGGTACACATGAGACATGACACCTGCTAGCCATTTAAACTACTGTATTGCATTGGGTACAAACTCTAAGGATCCTGCCAGATACCACGCAACTCCTTACAACTGCTGTTCAAGCTTAGGCCTTCCACCTATCAATCCACCTTCAAAATCCAGTGGCATGGGCCAGTGTCCTTACTATCAGAACTGGGCAAAAGGCAGAAATCAACACTGAACAGAGTGCCACTTTCTCATGAGCCACAGTCACTCTTTCATCCAGAGGCCAGTTTAGAGGCACTGATTAACTGAAAATTCAACATGAGAAGAGCACCGAGAGAGAAACCTGTGCGGGTGCAGACACTGATTAAAACAAGCAAACTTGTAAGTCTATATCAAGTAAACTTGTAAGTCTATTCTGCTCTATTACATGAAGGCATTTGTTGTAAAAAGGTTGAGAAGCCTGGGAATGAAAATAATTAAACTAATGACAAGAAAATGCAAATGAGGGACAGACTGAGGACGTAAATCAAGAAGAGCAAAACCAACCATAAAAACAAAACTTTAAAGTCAAAAATTATAATAAGACATTGCAACCTAAAAGTTATTTTCCTAAAGAACTAGTACCCCAAAAAGATTCAAGGCCTTACAGTTTTATCCAAAATTTGTACATTTAAAACACTGCATCACCATCTTTTATAGATGGACGCAGTGACATCACGCATAGTAAAAACTTAAGGCATGTGAATAGCTATGAATGTGGTTGAAGCAGCCATGAAACAAGTTAGAAAATGAATGAATGGCATGACATTCAGGTGCGTTTGAGGGCCATGCAAGCACTGTAGCCCTCAATTGTCTGAGTTCAGTTGGTAATTTCTAGAGCCTTCTTGTTTCATTTTGGGGCTGTGGGGGGCCAAAGGCTATTTCACTAGGAATGGGCAAAAGGCTGAAAACAGGTCTGGACATGACTCTAGTCTACCACAGGGACCACTCACACTCACACACACAAACACACGCACACATCCATATTCACATGGAGTGACAATTTGCAATTGCTAATTAACATAACATTAAAAAATGTATTCCTTCTTTGCTTAAACTTGTAAGGGAATTACATAAGTAAAAAGGCAAACTTTATTACTGACCATTATGGTGTATTAGGTGAATGTGGCACTCTGACAGTAAATTATAGCGTCAGTGAAATACAGAATCATTAAAATCTGCAGATAATGGAGCTGTGAGGCTGGATAAGTGTAAGATTAATATGGACTACATGTTTACTCAGGGAATATCAACTTACAGGCCATAGACTACTTCATTCATAACCTTTGGCATTCCTTGTTTGTATTTTATACTTTTTATGGTTAGGATGATCATTTACCTTATTTGTTACTACTTAAAGCATTAGGAGATGTAATAAGGAGAGGTTCACGACAGTGTAAGTTTTTATAAGCCAGAGTGTTTATGCTCAGGGTTTTGCATAGGCGAGCGGCAGAGTGGCAGAGAGATTCCAGGATGTAGGCGAGGCTTTGGCTAAGCATTCACATGTGGAGGTGAGCAGCGGCCAACTGACTCTTTAGTGCCCAGGGGTTTGTGATCACAGCCCCTGTGCCGGTAAATCTGGCTTAAAAGGAGCCTGGACAAGAGAAAAAGGGAAAACACTTTGGAAGGGAAACCAGTGGACAAGATCAGGAGAGTGAGTACAGAAGTGAGGAGGGCCTCTGTGTGGGAGCAAAGTAATGACATTCCAAGGGGTGTCTGAGCCATGGTCTTGGTGCGGGGACTGGTGATGACAATGTCTGCCAGGAATCCAAAACAGTCCTGAGGGAGGATGTGGGGTGATGAAGGTCCAACTACATGCATCCTGGTAGGTGCAGATAGTTTGGGAGTCAGGAGAAAGGGACAGCACCTGTTGGCATCTCCATCAGCTAGGAAGACCCACGGGGGAGGCAGGCTGGGGAGTCAGTGAGTGAGAGCCGTGACAACCTGTTTGTTGATCGCCTCTTGGGACCTTGTTTTCAGAGTGGATTTTATATATTTATTGTTGACTTTCATCCAGTACATTAGCACTGTTTTTATCCTGGCAATTACTTATTATTTTATTCATTTTGAAAATTTGCACTGTTTGCACTGTGGGATTTTGAACCCTGAACCGACTTTATAGAATTAAAGCACTTTGCACAGTTTTGCACCATCACTCTTGTTCAAGTGTCCTCACTGCACTGGCTCATCTTGGTTTTCAACTGTCAATGGTCAAGAGGGACATGGCAACTACTTCCAACCTGGGCCATCACACACTGGTTCTCTTCCATTTGAGCTCAAGACTTTATAAAACAGAAACAATTTGCTGATGCTGAGGTTTTCGCAGGAGCCTGACTACATTTAAAGATGCAGGATTGCCTGCACTCACGGAATCGACTCATAGCAGTGACTCCTTAACCATGCAGTCTGCAGCTGTTTCATTAACTTGTACTGGGGATCAGTTTTCATCAGTAGTGGCTATCGGAGGGTTAAAAAAGAGGAAAAGATACAAAATAAATAAGTTGCAACCACTCCTAAGGTAAAATTGAAACAGTAAACTAATTTGTAATTGAAGTCGCACACGATGTTTCTCTGTTTTAAGATATATGAGTTTGCAGATTCACTAATGGTTTTCAATAAGAGATTTTCAAATTACAAAACTTTATGGAGTGCAACCTGCTTGAGATATCTCAATGAAATTTAAATTGCCTTGACAAATTTCTTTGAAGAATAAGTGTGCTAAATTTCAACAAAAAATTGGTTCATAGGCTCAAAGTTGTTTCCTGCAGACAGACAGACATATCTATCAGTATTGGTTCTTCTTGCATTGTATACAAGTGCATATAAAAAGGCTCCCAAATGGTAGCGGTGAAAATTACAAAATGTTCAGAAATGAAAAAATATATTAATCAAATATATTAAACAAAGTCCAGAGTTAAGCAAAATGAGTTGTAGATGTGACAAAGCCATAACAGTGTGCATATCCATGCATTCATTTTTTGCTTATGCTTTTGTTCTATGGAATGTATTTGTCTACTGAGTGTGAAGGAGGGAGAAACCTTGGATGGGGTGCCAACACACTCACGCACATACAAACACACACACACACACACAGAGTTAATTAGTGTCAGTTTATAGTCGCCAATTAACCTAACACAAACACATTCGGGATGTGTGAGAAAACCAAAGTTTTCAGTGAAAAACCCACATTAACACCAGGGGCCTCATGTATGAACAGTGCGTACGCACAGAAATGTTGCATAAGAACTTTTCCACGTTCAAATCGCGATGTATAAAACCTACACTTGGAGTAAGGCCACGCACTCTTCCACGGTAGCTCATACCATGGCGTACGCAAGTTCTCCGCTCGGTTTTGCAGACTGGCGGCACCCAGCGTCAAAGCAGTGCTACTGTTCCTGTGTGGTTACCCTTTATTTCTTAGAACCACATTCCTGAGGCGGCTTCATAAATACACTGAAACTAACCGCATATTGTTTATTAGTGTAATGCATCTGATTGTAATTAACCTGTAACAGTATAATGGCCCAGGGAATAGCCATAGTATTCCAAATACCATAACTGCTTTAACGTTGTTACTCTCACTGCACCATTTTCTTCTTCTTCTTCTTTTTCTTCTTTCAGCTGCTCCCTTTAAGGGTTGCCACAACAGATCATCTTTTTCCATATTACTCTCACTGCACCACTCGGAGTATTTATATCACTGTATCTGAGTGGGGAATCACAGCAGTAGCTGATCAGAAAGAGAATTGTCAGTATTACTGCATCAAGCCCACGCTGCCAAAGCCACAGCAAAACATTTCAAAGCCTTTCCTGCACGGACCTCGCGGTTCAGAAACAGTTTCATCCCAAGAACTATAAACGCACTCAATCAATTGCTCCTTGTTGAACTGTTTGTACTTATAAGTACAATCACCTCACTGTAAACTTGCACTACAGTTATAATATTGCACAGCCTGCACCACTTTATAAAGTGCGTAATTTACATATGATAACAATATCATTTTTAAGATGAAATACAGCAAAATATGTTGATTATATTATACAGATAAAACTTTAACTTCATTTAAATAATCTGTATTCTTAATAATTAAACATGTGAGGACACGGTGCCGCAGCACTAGCTAGTTCACGTATTGTTCCTGCCTTGCGCGCTGTATATTTACTGAGGCTGGCGCGACACTGGAAGGATAGACAGAATAATTAAACACGTACTATGAAGATATTTTTAATGTTCCTTAAAAGTTTTGAAGAATTGTCGTTGTAAGCTTACAGATGGCTTAACGTCTATTACAGAGCTAAATTGTGTGCCGATTGGGTATTTGGGGAAAGAAAAGTAAGGACAGGAATTGCAGATTAATACGTTTGAAAGAGACAGTACTGCTAAAATAAATTATTTCATCAAAGGTCGCAGCAGCATCTTGTGTGAGATGTTCCCATCATCGTGTTCCCATGTTTAATAACATGCTTTCATTTCAATCATCATGAAAATGTGAACTTGAGCTTTCGAGTTTCTCCAACACGCTATGTCAGTCGATCGGCTTCCTTTTGTTGTTTATACCACTGTTTAAATCAACAAATAATACGTTTTTCTTTGCCTTTGAAATTCTTATATTTTCCCCCGTGCTTTTCCCATTGTCTTTTCACAGAACGCTGAGCTTAAGGGCTATTTATATTGATTTGCATATTCAAAGAGGCGTAACTCTGGGAGGAATTGGGGCGGGACAGCAGGCGCGTGCACGTGCGTTAGTTTTCACGCTGACCGGGATTTATGGAGCGGAAGAACTTGGAAGTTGTTCCTGCATCTGGATTTTTCTGTGCATAAGCACATTTCGGCTTTTGTGCTTATGTCATGTTATAGTGCGAATTCTATGCACGCCATTATACATGAGGCCCCAGGAGATCATATAAACCTCAGGCCAAAAGTGACCAGGTCAGGATATGAACCCAGAACTCTTGAAATATGAGCCGAACAAGTACTTTATTATTAAAAATTGCATGCCTCTGCTTGCAAATTAAAACTATTTTTGTAGGCTTAGCAACAAAACAAGACAAAGCATCTGTAGAAAATGGATCATTCAGCAGAAACTCCAACATTCTAGTGTAACAAATCATCCCTGGGGATACTCATGAATGGCAATCAGTGTTATAGGAGTTATGCAATGGTTTCATCTATTTTCTTGTCCCTATAATCCTCTGTTCCATGTGAAAGACATAAAGAAAGCCAAATTGATCCAATTAGGTTAAGCTGTGTCTAATTAACCTCACTCAGAGTGGCACCTGGAACAGCTAGGCAAGGAGCTAATCGGGCCAAATTATGGATAACAGAAATGCTGCCTGTAAAACGTGCCATATGAGTCAAGACCGCTGTAAGTTGGAGAAGCTTGTACCCTGTTGTATTCAACAAACTACTCTTGGCTGGTGATGTGGCCTACTGGCAATGGACTGTAAACCATGGGGCAGTTAGTTCAGGCCTGTGCACTGCCTTAACGTGTGATGCTGCCAGGCTTGAGCAGTAATAAATAATTTAGATGTGAGCTTCAGTAGGCTTTGTGCTCTAGGAACCAAGTTACCCAAACTACATATTCTGTAACATTCTAGTAATTATTTGCCGCTCTGGTTCTGAACTTTCTGATCATAAAATAGACAGGTCATTATAATAGAAACTGACAAGAAGAATTCATAATTAATTGCAGAATTACAGCATTTGAGGGTTCCTCTAGAGCAGGGGTGGGCAAAGTCAGTCCTGGAGGGCCGCAGTGGCTACAGGTTTTTGTTCTAACCCAGTTGTTTAATTAGAAAGCAATTCTTGCCAATAATTTAATTTCATGGCATGTTAGTGCTTTAACTCTGCCATGTCAGGTAATTCTCATATCCTAGACCTTTTTCTCCTTTCTAAGGATATCATCCAAATAATTTGAAGGCTAAAATGGATTAGTAATTCTCAGTCCTTACCTTTTCTCTCTTCACTTTCCTTCCAAGTATTTAATTAAACTCAATAGTGCATGATAAATACACACAGGTGTAAATGGTAACAAGCGAAATGGGGAAATGCTGGTATCTTTTGTCATTTGCATTTTATTGCTAATAAGGAACAATTAAAAACAAAGAATACAGCTGTTTAAGACTAAAATAAGCAATAAGGGTTCAAAATCTTAACAAGTGAGACAACTAAAGTGAAGCAGAAGTGTTACTTGAGCAATAAGTGCCTCTTATTAAGAAATTGGGTTGGAGCAAAAACCTGCAGCCACTGCGGCCCTCCAGGAATGACTTTGCCCACCCCTGCTCTAGAGCAGGGGTTCTCAAACTCGGTCCTGGGGGACCCCTGTGGCTGCAGGTTTTTGTTCCAACCAGATTCCTAATCAGTGACAACACCTGATAGCACTGATCTCATTTAATTAGCTGGTATTATTTATCTTTTATTCTACATTCAGAAAAGCACAGCAGCATGATTTTTACATTTATAAGAAACTTAGAAATAGTTCTGGTTTTGCTATGGATTTAAATGCTTAACTCTCTTTTTATTATATTTCACCCTTTCTCTGTGCAGTTTGCTCCCTTCATTGAATCTTAATAATGACAATTAAAAATAAGCAGAAACCCAAGCAAACAACACTCAGTCATGAAAGGCTGCAACTACTTTAGCGTCAGTAAATAACAGATTAATTAAACAATTAGAACACCTAGAAAAGCAGAATGACAATCAAGATGTTAAAAAGAAAAAAATACATATAAATGCTTAGTACATTTTAATACTTTTGTTTTTTACCAAACTTAGTTTTCTAATCTGTATATTGTTCCCAAAACAGGGAATCTGGGAAAACAACATTTAATTAGCCCAGGAGTCCAATAAAAAACAGAGGCTGGTTTGAGAACCCCTGCTCTAGAGTGCCTCTTTGTCTTGCACAATTTGGCTCAAAAACTAATCAGTACATCATCATCTCATAACAGGCTTACGTTTCGAGTTTGGCATTTTTCTATTCAGCCATTTTCGCTCTAGACTGTCCTCAAGAAACTGTGACACACCCATCATCGAGATATCAGTGTTTTTTCAGTATCAGGGGACCCTAAAACATTGAGATCTGTTGAAAACCAGAGATTGAAATTTTTGACGAATCTAAATCATTCATTCCTCCGGGACAGATGATAGGTTATAGTGGCAGAGGGTGAAAAGCAAAAATGAATCCATCTTCCTATTTTCTATCCTGCTTATGTAGCTTTCGATCACAGGGAACTGACGACTATTGAAGCAGCACTGGGTCCAAAGCAAGAATAAATCCTGGAAAGGGCAATAGTCAATCACTGGGTACAATTCCCCCTCACTCATGCAGGGCCAATTCTTAGTCATCAGTTAACTTAACCTGCACCTCTTTAGGATGTGGGAGGAAAGCATGTGCAGAAATTGTATTATACACTGTGTGCACAGTTATTACGCATATCAGTACTCTGACTTTATCATTATTTCTATGCACATAGTCTAGCTCTAAACCACATAATCCTGAGTGTTTATTGGATATAACCATTTTCAGGTAATAATTAACTGCTTAATGAAGGAGGGTGTTGCTTAAAGTGATTAAAACCTTATACTGGGATGTGTATAATTATGAGTAGCCATATTACCTCAGGAAAAAGTGGCTAGAAAAACATCTAACTGACACTGAAAAGTAAAAAATTGTAAAGTGCTCTTCAGATGGATGCAACACTCTGGAAATTGCTAAACTGCTGAGTATTGACCACCAGACAATCAAACATCTTTCTGCACAAGGTCACAAAAATGAGTGAAGAAGAAATTGCACAAATTAACTAGAAAAGACTTTAAAAATGTAACATGAAGCGACCAGGAACCCATTAGTGCCACCTCATTCCACAACTGCGACCAAGGCCAGATTAATGCTGTCTTCTATTTGAAGTGGGAAGTCGGAATTTCAGAGCTCCTAGTTGGAATTTTCAACTTGAATGCTTCCTTAAGTCAGATTTCCAACTCGGGGCTGGTCTGTCAAGCCCGAGTTTGTCCAACTTCAGATTATGACGCCAATTTAAAAAGGCAACATAAACCACAAAATAGTCTATTTGTGTCTCATTGAATCAGTCATGCGCACCTAGTACTGTCCAATCTCTGTCAGTGGACATGCTGCTACGGTGCTTGGATGTGCAAAATACTGCATAATGTGTTGTTATCAACTGCTGTTTATTCCAATGGAGCAAACACAACAAAGGTTTTCACGGTCAGTTCCATATTGGTTTTTTTAATTGTTTTACTGGATCAACTCGGGTGTGACATCACTCCCAGCTCTGACATCTGAGGTGAATGGAACACAGCATTAGACCCCCACAGGCCCGTGGGTGTCAAAGCTCAAAAGGCCCCCATCACTTCACTGCACCATCCCACTAGGCACATGCACACACATACACCACGAACATCACATGCAGTATATTAATAATAAATCAGTAAAGGGACTAAAGTAGAAAGAAGTCCAAAACTTTATAACAGGTCAACTTCACCTTCCTTTTTTGTTTATTGGTGTATTACAATGAATGTAATAAATGGACTGATGACTGCAACATCACAGGAAATCAACTTTATCTAAAGGCATAATCTGCACCAATATGTGGCAAAAAGGTGATATGTAACTGAACTTTTTCTGTTGCAGATTTGTACCAAATAAAATAAAAGATGGTTTGTTCAAGTTTGACATTGTTTGGTGTGTCTTATCAGTAACAGTGGCAGTGGTCTCAATAGTCTCAAATGCAGTATTCACAGCTTGGTCAAAGTGGTTGTTCAAATCATCACTTTTAATTTAATTTTTGAAAATGTCAGGTATAATTTACACCATAGCAGTATCTTTTGCTTCTATCTCTTTTGAATTTTTTTTCTTTTTGTTGCACCACTAAACTCTCATTTTGAATGAAAGTCCATTTGGACCTTTTCTCTTTTACAGTACACATCAAATGTACGATCTGATAAAAGTGACCTATAGATACCTGCTCATATTAACCAACCAGGACTTTGATTTTTTTTCAAAGCATTTTATTTAGCAGTGATTGGACAGGTTTATAATCGATAGGATCAATGTGGGATTTGGGTGTGTGCTGTACAGAAAGAATTGCTGTGAATGCCTGTATTGTAGGTCAAAACATGAACTTTTCCTGTTATTAGACACTTTTCCTTACATAGGTTTAGGTTTAGTTTATTTATATAGCACATTTACAACAGCCACACGACTGACCAAAGTGCTGTACATTTTAAAAACATCAACATAAAATCGAAATATACGATTTAGCCAAAAGAAGCACAACAGAAACACATAAAAATAATTTGTATAAATATAACTATACATATACATATATATACATGTGTGCAGGCACCTTTGCAAGCAGGGCCCCGGGGTGTCACTATGATGATAAAGTCAGCCATGATTGCAACCTGCATTAAGTGTCCAGAAATACAAGGTGTCAAGTGCTTAGGGACAAGGCTAAGGTAAAGAAGGCTGAAACATGAGCACCTCTAAAGATTCACAGTTTGAAGCATCAAGATAGGGTCAAGAAATGCTTGAAACCTGATTTTTGTAAAAGTTTTATGGCTATATGAAATGAGGGTGACTTACTTCACCAGATGGGTGGGCCTGTGGCTGGATCACTAATGGACACAGGGCACCAGTCCAAGTCAGATGCCAACATGGTACGGAAGGGGTGCTGATGTGGGCTGCTACCATTAAGTATGAGCTAGTTGGATCTTTTCAGGTTGAAAAAGGACTGAAACCCAACTCCCAAACCTACTTCTGCTTTCTGGATGATACTTCCTTCAAGAAATCATCAGCATTCAAGAAAGCCATGATCTTTATGTTGGACGATGCTCAACCACATACATTCAAAGTACTGAACTGCTTGGCACGCCAACAAAGGTCTTAATTGATGGCTAAATAATGGACTGCAATCCCACCTTAACCTGACTTAAATCCTATTGAGGACTTGTGGCCCCTTCTTTCAATGAGGGATGACAGTACACCACTATGGACAGCATTTGGGAGATTATGGTTGCTGATTCAGTGAAAGTTCATTGTGAGCAGAACAATGATAAGAGAGACACTATAGATGAGAGGCTCACAGCCATTACTGAAAAGAAGGTTTGCTATACTGGCCACTGAATACTTTTGTTATTTGTTAAATGTCATTTTATGTTACTGATTTGTTAGACCTACTGTAAAACCTGAGAATATATATAGGGGGGAATTTGTATTTTAGTTGTCTGATAATTGTGCACTCTTATATTTTCCACGGATAAAGCCAAAACTCACTCTTCCTTTATTAAACATGTAGATTTCATGTAAAATAAACATTTGGATTAACTAAGAGCAGCATATTTGTTCAACAATAAAATGAATTCTGAGAAGGACCATTTTCCTAATAATTGTGCACATGGTTTAGCTCTGAAAGGCACATGGGTGAGGCTTTGTTATAACATAGGTGCTATCTAAAATGTTTTGAAATGCTTGTTAAAAAGTTAAATTGAGGTGCACCTGTCCTCAACCAACAAAATGGCCTCTGAGGCTCCGCTAATCACATACACAATGTGCAGTTAAACTCAAGTCATTCCTGAGGGAGTTATTATCCTGTTTATTCTCAGCTGCCAGGTTATCAGTGTTCATCTCCCCAAGGTACACAGCAAAGCA
The DNA here is from genome assembly GCA_026402145.1 of Polypterus bichir lapradei. NCBI lineage: Eukaryota > Metazoa > Chordata > Cladistia > Polypteriformes > Polypteridae > Polypterus > Polypterus bichir. The sequence continues at coordinate 85,272,367 of JANRMT010062806.1, forward strand.
GAATGGGGGTTTACACACCCGCCTACCTTTGATTTGGTGATTAATGGCTAGAAATGATCCAAAAAGCCCCATAGCAAATAATGTGAAATGTAAGGCTAGAAAAGAAAACCTCTGAAGTGACATGGCACTCATTTGCCAGTATGGGTGAAAGTTTACCTGCACAGCTAGAGAAGCCTTTTTTTCGGGAGGGTGGATGGCCATGGGACTCCCCGACTACATTGAGTACAGCACAGAGACCGTACCTCACCTTTTCTTTTCAATTAATAACTCACATTTGTGAAAGTGCCTGACATATTGCAACTGCTCCGTTAATGGATGGATCGGGGCAGACAAGGTTAAAAGTACGGATGGTAGAAAATAACATTAAAACTTAAAGAGGGCAAAAAACAGCTGGAGCATCCGCGTCCACGCACTGATCTGCTGCTTCTCGCCAGGACATCTGCAGCATGTGACACGGCGTTTTCAAGCACAGAAGGCTTCTACCATGTCAATATAATGGGGCCTTTGAAAAAACATTCTTGGATGACGCATCAAATCAGGTCTCGGCCTCTGACATGTTCATTTGAAACAATGTGCTCCTCAGAGACAAAGGGGCACTCAGTGGCAAGCAGTGAGAGGACCACCAGTTCCAAGAAGATCCCCAGCTTCACCAGCTTGAGCTGGTACAGCCTGATCCATTGGTGTCATTATACTTACAAAAGGCCTCCAGTCAGATAGCTGCTTGGTCCCTCTCACTCCTCACAGAGAATAGATGTTACATCATGTCATAACGTGCAAAGCTAGCTAGCAGAGTGATAAGAGCTGAGTACATGTTTTCAAGTTAGGTATGCAGCACAGTAGCACAGTAATCTGCACTTCTATCATACAACTCCATCAGAATGGAGTTTGCATGGAGTTTGCATTTTCTTCCCCATGTCTGTATGGCTTTTAATCCTGATATAATCCCAACTTCCCAAAGTCATGCTTGCTAGTCTACATAATGAAATAATAATAATAAAATGACCCTGCCTGAGCCCTGAGATGCACTGGTGTCCCATCTTGAGTAGGATCCTGCTTTGCACCTAATGCTACTTGAATAGCTTTCACTCCCATCTGCACTGACTCAATGTTAGGTAACACAACTGCTCAAACACAGGAAAGCAAAGGATTATGGTTAGAGATACTTTTTCAGAATTAGATGATGTTAAAAGTGCTGACCGTCGGGGATCATTGCTGGGGCAGATGCTCTTTTTAATATTCATAAAAGATTTGAACAAGAATATAATCAGTAAGCTGGGAAAGTTTGCAGATGACACCAAATTGTAGAATGCAGAATCAACTAAAATGTTACAGAAGGACTTGGAGAGCACACAGGCTTGGGCAGATTTGTGCCAGATGAAACTGAATAAGTAAAAGTATTATGAAAACACAATGGTATTTCAAAGTGTCCCTTTTGAGAAGGACCTGCCATCCATAGTCAACTCATCATTATCTACAGTACATCAAGAAAGCAGCAATCAAGAAAGCCAAGATGATGTTAGATTATACTGTATATCACGATATGTTGAGTACAAGTCAAGGGAGGTTATGTCTAAACTTTATAATGTGCTAGCAAGGCCTCAACTAAAATAATGTGTTCAGGTTTGGCCTCCATACTCCAAAAGAAGGCAAAGAAGCACTAGAGAAAGCCCAGAGAAGAGTGACTAGGGTGGTCCAGGACTGAGATGTTTTTAGCTACGAGGAGAGATTGAAGGAGTTGAAACCTTTTCAGTTCAAGCAAAAGGAGATGAAGAGGTGACATGATTGAAGTGTTTAAAATTATTAAGAGAATTAGTACATTGGACTCCGGCTGTTATTTTAAAATAAATTCTTCGAAAAAAACACAGTTGGATACCTGTTAAGAACAGATTTCACACAAAATTTAAAAAGCCTTTTTCACGGGAGGAACCATAGACATATGGAATAAATTACCAAGTAGTGTGGTGGACAGTAGGACTTTAAAAAATGTTAAAATCTTGACTTGATGTTATTTTGAACAATCTCAGTGAATTGAATTGACAACTCATTGGGCTTAATGGCCTGTTCTTGTCACATTTGTACTAATCTTCAGATGATCTAATGTTTTAACAATGTGCTTTGTTAGGATCCAGGCACCATCTGACTTTTCCTTCACAGGCCTTTTTGGATGTAACACTCAAGCTTTGCACCTCAAAGCTCCCCTTAAGGTTTTCCATTGATATGTTAAGTAAAGATTTAAGCATCCCAATAAAATGCATGCCACACGGTACATACAGAGCATCTTTGTTATGCTGACAGGATGACGTTCCCTATGTTTAGATCATCACACAGCTGTGCTCGTAGTTGCATTGCTGACTTTTCATGAAGGTCTCACTAATTTTATGCTTTTTAGTGAGACAGATGCTATACTTTATCTAGGATATTTCTACAGCCCATTCTGTAATAGATAGGCACCCTGCACAGGGTTGGTTTCTACTTTGTCTAAATTGGAATCTTTCTAAAGCCAATACCATGTCAAAGCATATTACAACTGTAGCTATTTTTGAACAATGTGAGCAGTGACAAGGGGTCAAACAGTGAGTTAGTGGCGGAGACTTAGCCAGCAGTCTGGCAGTTAATAGCTACAAGATAATAGCTCCTGCTTCAATAAGGTATCAATAAGAAAGACAAGGAAACACAGACATTACTAACAGAGTGACACAGAAGGCTGAAGGACTGTGGAGGGTTAAACACCAGCATCTGGTAACTGATGCTGTTAAAAAGGATTTATATGAGCAGTTGACAACTCCCTTATCTGAGAAATGGAAACTTAGCCATGCCAAAATGATAAGGATTGTCATGCTGAGTGTCTGCTGCATGTAACACAAGAGAGGAAGATCCACTTGCTGTTGATCACATTGGAAAAAATGACCTATCCGAACATAAATGTTAACTGCTAGTTATGGGAGCTGAACATGAAGACTTAGAGCTGCACCTTAGACAATATGGCTTTATGTGGAAGTCTATTGGTGCAAAGTCCAAGTGAACTTAAGATAAAAAAAAAAAATTATGTGGAAAACAGATTGTCAGAGTCTTCAGGCATTGAGACTTCCACCAAGAAGAACACTAGACAAGTTGCACCTGATTGGGAGGGTGATGACTAGATATATGGCAGGTAGGCAGCGTGTTGAAGTGGCTAAGATTCAAGTCACACGTCTGACTCACATTCTAACCCTGAGTAAGTCACTTAGTCTGCCTCAGCTCCTGTTGTAATACTTGAATGCAAACATTTGTAATGTATTGTGATCTTGGAAATCAGTTTGGATAAAGTGGCAACAAAATACACAATCACAATATACACAACGGGTGTAGCATTGTTCTCAGATCCCATCTCTTTTCAAAAGTTATGTACAGTAGTTCTTCACAACAGTTATGAAAAGTAATGAAGTAAATATAAGGCCCGCACACCACGCTTTTTTGAAAAGTTGGCGGGTCATCTCCCATTATAAGACGTCCTGTGGCATTATTCCTGAAACAACAAGAAAAAGTGAAATGAAGCCCTCAAAATTGTACATGGCAACACACTACCAGACCTGATGAGGCAAAAAGGCAAAGACAGATACAGTTAAGTGAGTCAGAGCACAGAAGGCTGATGGAGGACTCTTTCTTGAAGTGCAGAGGGAACAACCTGCAGATCAAGATCAACAAGAAAAAAGAGCTGGTGGCGGACTTCCAATTTGTTAAGAATCTCCCAAGACCAGTCAACATCCAGAGGGAAGAAATGGAGATGGTGCACAGCTACGAGAACCTTGGGGTGAATTTGGACAGCACACTGGACTGGTCTGATAACACAACAGCACTGTATAAGAAGGGCCAGAGCAGGCTGTACTTCATGAGAAGACTCAGGTCTTTTCATGTGTGCAGCAAACTGCTGGAAATGTTTTACCAATACATAGTAGCCTGTGTGTTGTTCAACTCTGTGGTCTTCTGGGAAAGCAATTTAAGTTCAGTTGAACCAAAACACCTGTATAAACTTAGTAGTAAAGCCAGCTAAATCACAGGACTGACCCTGGACACTCTGGAGGCTGGTGTGGAAAACATGATGGTATCAAAATTCATGTTTAAAGTTTTACTCTGCTGACCTAGCTCTCTTTCTCATGGTTGGGGCTTGATTTGTTTCTAACCGAGTTTTGTTAAACGTGACTTACTTGCATGGAATATTATTTTATTTAAATAAAATCAAAAAAATGCAAAACAAATTAGATATATATAATCCTCAACTTTAACTTAACCTTCTTTATTTATATTGAGCAAATCATTGTATAATTGTATATGTAACAGGTATGTTGTATCATTTAAAATATTCACACCCCTTTAATATCTGATGGTAATAATAGGTACAGCAGAACCCCGATAATGTGAAGTAATGTAGACAGATGCTACCTCAGAAATTGAAACAAAAAAACCTGATAAAAAAAGACGGCTGTGGCAATTTTGGATTAAAAGCCACAATATAAAAGAAAATGGCATCACTTTTAAGCCACTTTTTCACACCTTAGTGAATTTATTGTTCCTCACTTCTTTGCTGCAATTTTCTGCAGTATTCAAGGAAAAGCTTTTATGAATCAGAAGAAAAGTAGTGTATTAAACTAATATAATGTGGAACCTCAGTAAATCAGGGCAGAGATACTTTGGCCATGAGTTTTTTTCAAGTCACACCGTCCTCTCAACCATATTCAACCACACACACGGTACTCTCACCTCTCATTCATGTGAATGCTTTTGTCAGACACAGTTCCTGCTCTCTCAGCTTTTATAAATCTTAACTTTTTCTTCACTTTAAGTTCCCAATTAGAGAAGACATATTATGTCCAAATATTATTGAAGAATTTCATCCCAAAGGGGTATCAACAGAAAAAATGAGCACACAGGCAATCCTAACACAGAGAAATTGTCAATCGGTTACACGGCAAATTGGTTAAATGCATATCAATAGACTATGCTGAAACAGTTGGTGGTGATCGTGCGGAAGATGAAAACATCAGCTTACAATATCCCGAACAATATCCACAACCGTTAACACCGTCCAGTCTTCCACCGCACGAATTACTGTAGAAAGAAGGATGTATCCAAGAAAGGTAATATAGCACATCTTCCGCGTATTAAAACATTATCAGTTTCCCATTAGAATAGCTTTTGCAAAGACAATTAACAAATCTCAGAGCCAAACATTCGAAAAAGTCACTTTATTTAATAGAGAGAAAGAAGCGATATTCACTCACGGGCAGTTATATGTTGCATTGTCACGATGAAAGTCCAAACACAGAATTGAAATTCAATGTGCTATTGACGAAAATTTTATTTAAAAAATTGCTTTTACTGAAGTCTTACAGTAAAAGTGTAAGTTTAAAAAGTATTTGCATGTTAATTTCAAAGCCAAACAGAACGAAATAGTCCCCAGAGGGGACTGGGCGGTCTCATGGTCTGGAATCCCTACAGATTTTATTTTTTTTCTCCAGCCGTCTGGAGTTTTTTTTTTGTTTTTTCTGTCCCCCCTGGCCATTGGACCTTACTCTTATTCGATGTTAATTAATGCTGATTTATTTTGTTTTCTTATTGTGTTTTTTATTTTTCTATTCTTTATTATGTAAAGCACTTTGAGCTACTGTTTGTATGAATATGTGCTATATAAATAAATGTTGTTGTTGTTGTATTACTCAACGAATAACTCTAACACAGCATGAAACATAATTTACTTTCAAATTATTACATTTTACTATTTTTTAATATGGTTAATTAGTCATTTTAATGTAAAATAGTTAGTTCTAATATACATATGTAACAATTCCCATGAAAATAAAAATCTGTTTAAATCGTACATCCGCATCCCCATATGTGAGCGGCAGAACCGCAAAGAGAGTAGCGCGTAGTGAAGGCACGGGGGTTGGCAAGCAAGGCGAGCAGGGGAAGAAGCCCCTAGTCTCTGAAAAAAAAATCAATGCCATCATGATCAATTCTGTCCATCCCCTCTAGGGCATGCTTTCTTGAGGTACTTTTAGCCACATGCTCATGCCTCCTCTGTACAGTAAGAAGCACCTCTAGGGGAGCTTTTCTGCCTGCTGTCCTGTCCTTTACTCCAGCCAGAAGCCACAGGAAAACTGTACAAGCTTCAATTTACTAGATAATGTTAGCATAATATGTATTATATTATGTTTTGTTGTACTTTGAGTTGTTATCTGCTTATTTTATGTTTTTTGTTTTGTTGCGGTATGCATTTGAATTTCTTACTTGGGATTATTAAGGTATATCTAATCAAATCTAATCTAAAAGGTGCAAAAAGAACATAGGCTATACCTCTCAACAAAATCTAAGCTGAAATGCACCACACAAAAGTGAAAAACATGCAAATGCCCTGAAATCTAACTTCTATTTCAGCACAAAGTGCAAGATGTGACTTCAATTAAATTAACATGTCCGCCTCTAAATCTGTCGTTACTTTTTAGAATGGGGTTCTCTAGGTGCACCTATTAGTCCTTTACTGACATGTAAAAAAATAAAATAAAATTTGCTTTGTTCTCTTATATTAAGTCTTACAAGGTGTGAATTATTGTGTGTCTAAAGGGATCAGGGACTCCCTATTAACCCCTTGGAAATCTTCAAGGTTGAAATCATGGAGAGTCACGAAAAATACATTTTAAAAACGTGTTATGGTGCTATAAATCATTCATTGGCCATGATTGGGTTTACAAACTAATAGTCTCAATTTTGTTAGGGTGTTTCCTTTTATTTTAGCCTGCTTTATCCTTGAAATGGCATACTTCCACCTTCTGTTCCTTTAACTACTAGAGACGTCTGTAGCATGATGGCAAAATGGTTCATGGCATTCCGTTTCCTCAATCTGCATGATGAAACAGGCATTTTAGAAAGTGACATTTGTTTCATCAAACAGGACCAAATTGAAGATTTTGGAAATACTTCTAACAGAATCAAACAAAACCGTGAAAATAGTCCAGATAAAGAGATTTCAACCAAAAGTGTGGCAGCTGCTGAAGTGAGCATCAGCACAGCTCTAGCAAGTGAGTTGGCAGTGCCAACACTTCTAGAAAAGAAGTGCATTATGTATGGTGCTGGGCAAAAGTACAAGGTGTTGTTGTCAAGATTCAGATTTATCTTCTGTTTGTTTAATATTTTTGCTGTCTTTCAAATATTACAGATTTTTTTTTGTGTTCTTTCCTGTTTTATAGTCAATAGCTTGCTGCCTGATGGAGTCAGTGCCCAGGTGCAGCAAGGTCAACCTCAATCTTAGCCTTTGAAAAAACATGAAACATCAGACAGACCTTCTGTGAGGTCCAAAGCACCCATATTCCTAATGCCTTGTAGCTGCATTATATACATTACAATTCTGGGTAAACACTCATTGGTTGTCAGCTCTCACATGCAGTCAAGGCCAGCCCTATAACTTAAGAGTTTGTTGGAGCAAGTTGAAACTGGTTAGATTGAGTTACTAGGGATGCCAGACTACATGATTGGTGTCACTGGATATAATGGAAGCAAGCCATGACTCATAAAGTTTATGTAAATGAGTCTGCAACTGAAAATCACCAGAAAGGTTGTGTAATGTAACGTGGCGTTAAGTTTTGCATATCCTAAGTGGTAGCACTCTACTTAGCTCATTTATTTTTTATAGAACCAAAATACAATTTCCACATTCAGCCACCAATGGAGCTCTAACAGGACCCCCTGATTACCATGTGGTGTTGATCAAACTGCTTCCAAAGCACCCATGACATCCTTTCAATAGGGGATGCTTATAATGCTCCTTTTAGTCACTCACTCCTGTCTAACAAGATTCCAACAAAGCCTTTATTTGTGTTATTTACCAACAAGTGACTACTAGATGAATAAGAGCAAAGCCATAAAGCTCCTGTCCTAAAGAGTGATCAATTTTTGAAGGAGCCACACCAGAGTTAGTCAATCCATTAGGCCTCATAGGCAACTGCCTATGGCACCCTCATTTGAGGGGCACTGTTTATGAAAGTTAAGAGGCACATACTCTGGACACCAAGAGGGACAAGCCCCCGCAGGTCATAGAAGTATAATGCTAATGTCGGTGGTATGAAAACAAAGAGATGCCATTTGTGCATCTGAATGCTCCAGACATCAAGGGGAACTCCCCAGAGAGGTTTGTCAAGGTCTAATAATACCTGCCATGGCCAGTGAGGGGTGATGTCCATCAGCCTTGCCAAGGGCTCCAAATGGGCTTCAACTGGCAATGGATTACACATTCCAGGCTCCACTGGGGCTGAGATACATTTTTATTCGAGTTGTGACGCTCCACCTTAAAGTGAAATAAAACATGTGGCACTTCATATCCATGTCTACTTCCTCTTTAAACTATTGAAGGGACATACACACCGAGGCCCAACTGCACATCCAAAACCCATGCCTACTTCAACACCAGAACATGGAATGGGAACACAATTCTTCCAATCCAATCAAAATGGAAATGCACCATACAAAAACACATCTCAACAGGCACAGCACACACTCCACGCATACTCCTTCAGTAAAATGCTGAACTAAAACACCCTTCCTGAGATGTGAACTGAGATGTGTTATAAAAAAGCGCACCTCCACAATCCAGAGCTTTTACTTTAAAAAGATGCTGAAAGGGGACTCTTATGGCTGCAAATGAGAAATGAAGCCAGTCATGCCCATTTTCTTGCTGTAGTTTTGAAATGGACCTCCCAATGGCATAAAATGATTGCTGCTGTGATAAGCCACTCACACCAGTGAATTTGACGTTGCACTAATGTGTAATTAAGGCTTTACACTTGGAAATGTGGAGGATTGTTTAAACTGTAGAAGTTCAGGGAAAGGGACTAAAGGAAACCAGTTGGATAATGAAAAATACTAGAACTGGGGTACTCGGCTCCGGTCCTGGAGGTCCGCAGCAGCATCAGGTTTTTGCTTTAATCAATTTTGATTTAGAACCCATTTATTTACTACTGATTTACATAATTTTTGGGCTTAGTTTTAGTTAACTTATTTGTTACAGTTCAGGACCCTTAATTGCCTATTTTTGTTTTACACTACTGCATTAAGATTTTAAATGCTGCCTATTTTCTTAACCAGCTATCAGTTAATGATGAGCTGCAAATGACAAAGGAACCACCAGCTAACGTGCTTCCATTTAAACCTCTGCAATGCATCATCTGCTTTAACACATGAGAGAGAGAAGGGAAGAACTAAGAGGTACAAATCTGTTCTGGACCACAAAACATATGGATAATCTCAGCAAATGAAAAATCTACAGTGTCATACAGATTTGTCATGGAAAAATGAAAGCACAAACACGCCCTATAATTAAAAAACAAGTTTCATTATCGGCTAGGCCTGGTTTTAATTACGAAACTGGTTGGAATGAAAGCTCCAGGACTGGAGTTGAGTGCCCCTGTACTAGAACAAATCTTCTTTTCCCACTTTATTCAATTCAAGTTCACGTTGACTTTGCAGTGGACATGAGATATCCAAGAAAACAAGTCAAAACCATTTAAAATAAAAGGCCATGTCAAAAGAGAAAAATAATGCAAGAAATCATTTGAGAAATAATTTCAATTACAATGTCTCTGCTTATTTCCATAGCTGGCATAATGCAAAGTTACAAAGCCATCTCACTCTGGAATTGTATCCACCAACAAATAAGGAACTTTAAGTGCAAATATGTGAGTTAAAATCAAAAACATGACAACTGAGGGTATGAATAACTGACCCAACGGTTGAACTGGAGCCGAAATAACATTAACTAATAAAGTAATAAACAATACCGGTATGTCAGCTCCCAGGAAAAAGAAGACTTTATGCAAATATAACATGATGAAAATCAAACAAATAAACTAGTGCACAGGCACGAAACTTGGAGATACTGTAAAGGATTTGAGCAGCACCATGACACAGTAAATAGCGCTTCCGCCTGAAAACCCAGGCCCAGCCATTGTCCATATGGAGTTTGCTTGTTCTCCCAAGTCTGTGTGGGTTTCATCCTTCAGTCCCAAAGACATGCAGTGTAAATGGTGTGGGCATGTTCATGACTATGCCCCCTGTCCAGGGCTGCTCCCTGATTGGTATCCAGTGCTGCCAGGATAGCCTCCAGCCCCCCCTAAAACCTGAATTGGATTAAGAAGGTTTGGGAATGTTACATAAATGACTCTTCTGATCCCAGTTGCCACCACAGCAACCAAAAAGATTCAGGGTTTGTATAAACCAAGAAAGAATTCAGAGTAGAAAGGTTATTTAAAAACTGAGCACAAGTGACTACAGTAAAATAAAGCTATTGTACTTCGGCACTGTAAACTGGCACATGCAACAGAGCTTTTAAAGTCAGAAGAAACAAGACGTAGTTCAGGACCAGTGATTATAATTTTAAAATATTATTTTTACAGCATAATGCACACTGACATAGAGACATAGCAGCTATGAAACCGACCTGTAAAGTATGAAGTCCTTGCTCAGATCCCCACCGTTGATGCAGCATGTGTATCCTGGACAAGTTACTTGACATGCCTTAGAAAAATACAAATACCATCCTGGAAAGAAGCTAAATATATAGGAGTGCAAAGCAGTAACTTGAAACAGTTGTTGGGGTAACTAAAGACAGAAAGAGCTTAGTGGTATTAAATAGAATATTGTTAGCTGAACATAATCTCTCCATACATGTTCTGAACCCACTTATCCCAATACATACAGTAGTCATGGTGATCCTGTATTGGTACAAGGGAGGAACAAACCCTGGATGGTGCATAACAGGGCACAAACATTCAAACTACTATATAATATTTTCAAAGAGTTTATTTTAGGTGGGAGGCCTGGTGCTTAACTTGGCAAAAATGAGAACAAGGCAGGAAGAAGATCTGGATGGGGTGCAGGTGCATCACAAGACACAATGCTTAGATGATGTCCATTTCTCAAACTGACAATTATCCTAAGACAAGCTTCAGGATATGGAAGGAGAACCAGAATATCTGAAGAAACACCTCAAAAGGACAAACAAGGAACATGCAAACTCCATACAAACAGTGAATGGCTGCGGTTTGAACCCACAACTCTGGAGCTTTGTGCGAGTCATATAATCACTCTACAACCCAAAACATAATACGTTATTCTAATAAAACAAAAATACTTAAAGATAATTAAAGAAGGTTGCTTTCAAACACACACATGAAGTAATACCAAGAGCCTCCTAGATCTGGTGCTATTTTGTCCAGGTCTACTGTTGTTTTTTTGCCTGAAGTTATATTTTGAAGGCAATACTTCTGCCTATTTTTGTCAGCGTAGGATTTTTATCATTGAATATGTCTTGAAATAAAATAACTGGCCATCGTAAGAGGTGAGGATCAGCACTAGAGTGTGCCATCCCGTTCTGATTTACCAGACAGATTTCATATTTCCTCACTCAATGTTTTAGCCAGTGTTTTGTGGTGGCTTACACCCTGGACTTCATACCACTGCCCTGCCAGATCACCATCTGAATGTATGACCCTTAACATGTCTTCTTGTATTGTACTTGGATAAAATATACAGTATTTGAACAACTGTAATGAGTCCAGGACTTTTAAGTAAACCTTTATAATACTATTTCAACAATTATCTGCAATTTGCATTGTCAAAAAGAAAGGCTTAACACCATGACAGTTTCATCTAACAATTTCTTATTGGTGTGTGGACACTCTAAAGTGGATGAGACACAACTTACACATCTGACAGTGTCAGAGTGTTTCACTCTACAGGTCTAATTAACAAACGAGTTAGGCAGAGAGACACAGTGTCCTGCTAGCCTTGTTACTTTGACCTTTTGCAGGTGCAGCAGAGATCTTTACATTTGCGAAGAGGTCTTACTGTCCTGGGAGCACCGTTTCCCATCACACCTCTGCTGTGCACAAGTGCTCCTCAAAACTTGTCAGCCTGCAGCGCATCCGATAATCAGTTTTCAGTTTGATTGCTTCTGGGTTCGCAATAGGTGGAAGATACTATAAAGTGACATATGTTAAAGAGTTCTTGGTAGGACATATTAAGTACATTTCAATCTGGAGACATCAGAGGTATGTCTATCCAGATGTATTGGTGGGGATTATTTAAAATGGAGATGCATTTGGTTCTACTTTAACACTGCAGTATGATTAGCATACAATGGACAGCACACATGTCTATCTGTGGTAAAGCGTTAGAGAGCAAGATACACAGAGAGACATCTAGGCTGCAGTATACAGCTTTGTCGAATCATAACGGGTCATGAGAGTCAATCCTGCCAACAGTGAGCACAAGGCAGGGCACAGCCCCATTCTCTAATTGCCATGTTTAGGGTAACCCAATACAGAGTTTCACTGCTTAGCCACTGCAGTGCTACAAGCCATCATAACGATAGCAGCATTTTTATAGCGCTAGTAGTTCACCACCTCATCAGAGGATCCCAACCTGCCTGCAGTATAATAGTCTGAAAATGATGTTCTGTATTGCTTAAAATGAGAGAAATTAAATTCACTTCACGTAAAAAAACTCATACATTTTTCAATATATAGCAGTCTTTCATCAATTCTGACTACAAACATTCTTAAGGTAATCAAAATTTTCGCTGACCAGTCTTCTGCAAATTTGCACTAAAGAGCTTTTCTCCATTTTTTTCTGTAGTGTATATGGCTACATGCTGTTACTTCCCGGGCAGCTGGTCGACAGGTCAGGAATATCTCAGCCAAATTTTACTTCTTTGTGCCCGCTGTGCTGGCAGCCATTATCTAACTGTTGAGACACTACATTCAGTTTTCATATGGTGTGGATGTAAATACATAAAACATAACATGTTTTTGCCAAAATAAAATGACATTTTGCAGCAGTGTCCTTTTTTCTTACATAATCGAAGCACTTTACTGCACTCATATGCAATATGGGCGCCTAGTGAGAATGAAGCTGGTTTTGTTAACTGTAAGCAGTAACGCAGTAACATTCCATTAATGCATAGCACGGATGTTAGTGTTTCAATACCCAACATCTATGCAGTGTTGCAATGCTTCATGGGAGACTTCCCCGCCTTCCTAATAGTAATGTCACTTCATAGTGCTCAGTCCTTCACAGGGCCCCCAACCCTCGTCATCAATTTTGTGTCCTAGCTTCATGGTGCTTCATGGAGGACAACTGTCCCCCCAACCGCACATACATGACTCAGAATGAATAAATCCATTTTAAATCAGCATGTTGTTCACATCCACTCCACAATAAAAAAAAATCCACAATAAAAAAAAAATGCAGCATTATAAACACAACATATCTAGTGTATATTGATTATATATGGAATTTCTAAGGAAATACTCAATTATATGTGTGTTAAAGTGTTGTGCTTGTGGCATCCTATTCCCTCTGATGTCAGTTTTTATGTATTTCATAAGCATCCTCATATCCATTGTTTCTAATTTGCTAAATTACTCATAGTGTGGTTTCTCTGGTTACTTGGATAGCCTCCCACAATCCAAAGCCACATGTTTCAGGCTGATTGGTAACTTTTACTTGGCATGCCGCTCACCTTGCCATTGATTGGTTCCTATTTTAAGTCCTGTGCCGCCTGGGTTGGGTTGCCCATAAACATGTTATTGGGCTCAGTGGGTAAAGAAGATAAATGGTAAAATAGATGACTGATCAATAATTGACTCTAAACTCAGCAGCAGAAAAAACCAGCATCTGCACTTGTTCATGAGGAACTTAAGTCAGAGACGTTCTACTACATAAAGCCTGGTCATGAGGGAGCCCTATACAACTGCTGGCTATGGCTTCAGAAGATGTCTTCATCACAAATCACATTGTACTGTTTTAACTTAACTGTTTATTTAATAAGACAATGCATTCTGTTAGAAATACCAAACTGGATGTCAAAAATGGTCAAAGCTCTGTCTCGTTTCACGTTCTTCATTCATTTTGCTCCCTTTTCATTCAGCACTTTGCTCCTTTAATTATTTCTAAATAAGGATTTCAAGTAGACAATTAACAAGCAGCAGACACAGCTGCAAATCACAAGGCATCCTACTCCAGTACAGATAATTTGATGTCATTTGCAAGCTCGAAATCTAGGCGAGCAAGTGTATATGCTGTATCTCGAAAGCGTTGAAGGGTATATATAAATCTAAAAATGTATCACTCTGAAATTCCAACTTGAGGACCTAATTAAGGTGGGGGAGGGGTGCACTATGGTACTGTCAAAAGCATTGCCAGCTTACAGTATTTGGGGACTGACTGAGATGCCTTGTTTGTGGAGTTTGTGTATTCTTCCCTGCTTAACTAAAATTCTAATTAGGCCAAGCCGTGCAAGTCAACGTGGGTGTAGCTACAGTATGTGCATCTGGCATACGTTATGTTGTGCTCATGGGTGCTATGAAAAAGCAGGCCCAGAAATAGTAGAGTAACCTGATTGGAAAAATAAAGAGGAACAATACATGTGAGAAAGAGCAGGTTTGAGAATGTTATTTTATACCAGGGTGGCAATCCCCCTGGTGCCTTCGGTGCCCAACCCCCAGTTGCGGCCAGTCTGCTACTTGCGTTGTGAAGAGGGGGGCTGAACGCACCCCAAGGAGTAGCGGGCACTCCTCCGAAACCCCCATTAAACAGTGATACAATGGGAAACAAATACAGTTTTTTTCTTTACCTCCTCTTTGCTCGATCAGCTGCCGGCTTGCTGCTGCGCTGTGTGATCTGCATCTCGTGCAGCGCTTTGAACATTTAAAAGCCTGTACAGCAACTGTCCTACTCTTTCTCTTTTGTTTCAGGCCCCGGCCGTGGTTAAATCTCTTGGCACTCTTGGTTAAGTCTCGTCTTGTCTCGCAGGATGTGAGTTCTTGATATTTTTTAGTTTATAATTTAAAAACGGAATAAGAATCTGAAAATCTAACAATGTCACATTAAAGTTTGATAAATTCTGAAAAGAATGATACCCAACATATATATGTAGGTTTTAAAATAAGCCGGATTTAAACGTGACAAAAAAATGTCATATAAAATCATTGCACTTTTAGGCTTAGGATTTTATATATATAGGAGAAAGAGCACGGCCTCCATAGGACAGTATTGGAGAATGAGTGATGTGACATCCATTCTACAATTACTCATACAATTACAATTAATGCTCATAAATGATGTAAATAAAACTATTTACAATAACTGATGAGTGTCTTTTAAACTGTCAGCAACTGGCAGACAAGTCAAAGCTAGCTTGAGCACAGCAAATAATACACAATGCTATGTGGTACATTTTCAATGATTCCTGCTTAATGTTAACATTTTATCACCCAATGTGGCATCTACATTGTGAAGGGCAGTAGAGTTGAAATCAATGAAATAATTGGAGGCACAATGGTTAGCTATTCTCCTTCACATATCTAGCACTCAAAGTATAAAGCTTCCCAATTATGTGTGCTTTACACATTTCCTCTGTCTTTGTGTAAGGTTTTATCCTGGTTTTCTTTCCACATCCGAAATACTTGTGTGTTGGGATGATTATTAAGTCTAAGGTGATCCAGTACAAGTGAATGTGTGCTTGTGTGTGTGAGTAAATTCTGCATTTCAAGTGTTTGTATTAAGAGCTGTAAGGGTTTTTTAGCTTGGTTGTTTTTGATTATGTACTTGTGTATGGTTTAGTGTGTTTTGTGTTGTGCTTTTCTTAGCTATGAAGAACTTGGCATCAAAGCTATTATCAATTAGACATTCACAGAGCAAGAGAGTCTGCAAAAGCCTCTTAAACACAGTGAGAGAGCCTGTAGTTCACATGGATAGGGGCAGCTGGCTCCATTAGGTAGGAGCTGCAAACGAATAGAGTCTGGGTTTTAATTGATGCCATCCAGAAGTGGTATCACCAGATGCCATTCATTAGCACACCTGATTGGGTGAGAAGGAGCATAGGAACTTGTGAGGTCCCATATACATGGGAGGTGATCCACTGACTCTGTTGGCAGGCATCAAGGATTTGAACTTAACATGCTATGCTGCTATAGGGCGCCAGTAAAGTTACCTGAAAAAAGAGAGTGACAAGCGCATGCCTTGGTTGGTTTAATGCTAGATACTCCTGGATTTTGAACCTTCTGCAGTGGTCTGGTAGGGCATGCAGATACCCATGCTAGTAATTGCAGTAGTTCAGACATGACAAGGCCAAAGTTGTTTTGCATACTCTGTCAGATACAGCCTCAACTTACAGATGTTATATACCGTGAATGTGCATGACTGAGAGACAGTTGTGGTCAGTGAAGGCTGGTCATTGATTGTCACCCTCAAGGATGAGTACTGACCTGGTTGGTGTTACTGTCAATGAGCCAAGTTTTATAGAGATAGTTCGGCCTTGCTCATTGCGGCGAGCGGCTGGGGGCGGTACCCAGCAGGGACACCCGGAAGGACCAGAGGAGGGATTACACCTCCCCCAGAACACAAGGGGCCAACTGCCCTGGTGGCTTTGGGGACCACGGGAAAGGAGCTTGGAAGCTCAACCATATAGGGGCCCGTGGTCACCGCCAGGGGACACCCAAATGCCTGAGGAGCCATGGCACTCAACACTTCCGCCACACCCGGAAGTGCTGGGGGGAAGAAGACCAGAGACACCCGGACTGCTTCTGGGTGCACAGCCGGCACATCCGCCACACCAGGGAGTGTCAGCAGTAGCTCATTGGGAGGCACCTGGAGCACATCAGGGTGGGTTTAAAAGGGGCTGCCTCCCTCCATTCAATGGTGGGGGTCGGGAGGAAGAGAGACAGAGCTCGGGAGGAGAGGAGTGGAAGTGAGGCATTATTGAGAGGCCTGGACTTTGGGAGTGAGAGTACGGAAGTACTGGGTTGTATGCTGTTTCACTGTAAATAATATGAATAAACATGTGTTGGTGTTTGAACCTACGGTGTCCGCCTGTCTGCGTCCGGCCGGCTTCCACATCATACAGTCTGGCCAGGTAGAGACTCCATCCTCGTGAAAGGCTAATGTGGAGTAGGTGAGTTTAAGAAATGAATGAATGGATAAATGAGTGAAATATACGGAATAAAAGTGGCCCAGTGAGTCCTGTTGATGTCTCCAGAAGTTAGTTGGCCAAATTGATACCTGCCATGGTGCCTTGTGTGTACTTTCCATGTTTTCTCTTCCAGCACAAATACAGTACAATAATGCTATAAGGGCATGTTCTTTTAAGGCCTAATGTCCTCCATGGGGCTTCTGTCTTTCACATCCCACTTATATCATAGAGTACAGCTATCAGTGACCATACGGTGAGCTCCAGAAATGAACACTTGATTGACTTTAATAGATGAGGAAGAGGTCTGAAGTGCGGATAACACCAGGATCCATGCCAAGGCTGCTTCTTATTTTAGCTTATTTTAATGATTTAAATAAAGCCGAAAGAAACAAACGGTTAAAGGTTAGGGAAAGCAGCAGACAACCTAGAGGAAACTAAATCAATGTAGATGGGCTAGACAAAATTTAGAACTGGACTATATATGCCACATAATCATTAACACAAATAAATTTAAAGAAGAAAGGCTTCAGATACACTAACACCTTAAAGGGTACTCCTAATAAAAGATACTTGAGCCTGTGCCCCAACCATGGTGACCCACCCTGAGAAATCCCAATACCAAGAGCAGGCCAGGTAGAATCCTAATATATTTTAGTGGCTTTCAGAATTTTTTAATCATACAGTAAGTGTTTTGTCTAAACTTTGAACTTCTACACAAGAAATGATTCTATATTTCATATAATAGCTGGGTTCCTTTTTTATTTTTTCTTATTTCTTTTTTTTTTTTTTTTTTTTTTTTTTTATTAATTTTATTACAATCCATACAAAGCAATCAAGTTTTTACAAAGAGAAAAATTAAGAACAGATCGATCCCCACCCCTGAGAGAGAGAGCAAGCCAAACGGCGTTAAATTTAAGACTTGGAGACATACCTAAATTAATAAATTCTCTGTGCCTTTTGAACTTATTTTAAAATATTACTGATTAGATCCTGCCATGTTTTGAAAAAAGTCTGTACGGATCCTCTAATTGAATATTTGATTTTTTCCAACTTCAAATAATATAACACATCGGTTTCCCACTGACTTAAAAGAGGAGAGTTTGGGTTCTTCCAGTTTATGAGAATAAGTCTACGTGCCAAAAGTGTAGTGAATGCAATCACAATTTGTTTGTCTTCCTCCGCTTTAAACCCATCTGGAAGAACACCAAACACAGCTGTTAATGGGTTTGGAGGGATTGTAAGTCCAAGGCTATCTGAAAGGTAATTAAAAATGTTTGTCCAGAATAATGTTAATTTGGTGCAGGACCAGAACATGTGACCTAGTGAGGCTGGGACTTGGTTACAACGTTCGCAGGTTGGATCATGCCCTGGGAACATTTTGGAGAGTTTTAGTCGAGACAGATGTGCTCGATATATAATTTTGAGTTGTATGATTGTATGCTTTGCGCATAAGGAGCTCGAGTGAATTCTCTGCATTGCTACTTTCCACTCCTTTTCTGATATATTAATTGAAAGATCTTTTTCCCAGTGTCCTCTTGGATCTTTAAAAGGGAGGGATTGTAAAATGATTTTATATATTGTAGAGATGGAGTCTAAATCCTTGAGATTGAGCAATAATTTTTCCAGCATGGATGAGGGTGCAAGATGAGGAAAATCTGGAAGGTTCTGTTTAACAAAGTTTCTGATTTGAAGATAGTGAAAGAAATGTGTAGCTGGAATGTTAAATTTGGAATGTAATTGCTCATAGGATGCAAAGACGTTGTCTATATAAAGATCTCTAAGCAAGTTAATTCCAAATTTTTTCCAAATATTAAAAACTGCATATGTTTGTGAGGGTTGAAAGAGGTGGTTCTCTTGCAGGGGTGCCACAGATAGAAGCTTCTCCGTCTTAAAATGCTTTCTACATTGGTTCCAGATTCTAAGTGAGTGGAGCACAATTGGGTTATTAGTGTATTGCCGATAACGTGTGTTTATTGGAGCACAGAGCAAGGAATACAAAGAAGTACTGCAGGAATTTAATTCTATTGCGGACCAAGCCTGTGTATGTTCTTCTATTTGTGTCCAGGTTCTTATCGCCTGTATATTTGCTGCCCAGTAATAAAACTGGAAGTTAGGTAGAGCCATGCCGCCTTCTGCCTTTTGTCTTTGTAGGGTCGCTCTTTTGATGCGTGGATGTTTTGAATTCCAAATAAATGAGGTTACTGTCGAATCTAATTGCCTAAAAAATGATTTATTAATGTATATTGGGATGTTTTGAAATAAAAAAAGGAGCTTAGGAAGAATATTCATCTTAACAGTGTTAATTCTTCCAGCTAGTGTGAGATGAAGGGTTGACCATCTATGCAAGTCTTGTTTAATTTTTTCCATGCAAACGGCGAAATTTTGTTGATATAGAGCTTTATATTTACTTGTGATGTTTACCCCTAGGTATTTAAACTGTTCTGCAATGATAAAAGGTAGGGTATCTAATCTAATATTATATGCTTGAGAGTATTTTTTCTTATTTCAGATAGTACGCCAGCTATTTTGAGCTGCACACATCTTCCTTGTAAGCAGAATTAGTTGGTAAGCTGCCAAAAATGACAACTCCATTAGAATGATCACTGAGGGCGTTCGTTCAATCCTGGATAATTCCTAAAAGGGCAACAGGAGGATGTGGGCATGCTGATGTTTCAAAGGGGCTCGGTAGCAAAGACATCCATTACCGTCTCAGTCAAAGTTAAGGAGAGAACTTTCCGTGAATACAGGATGAACCCACGGTGTGAAGCTTAGCTTGGGTGTGTAATAAAATTGTGGTGTGTTGGATCAAAGCGGCACTGCGTACTCACTTGATAGCCACTTGGCATTTTATCTACCAATGAGACATAAAGAGGTAGGGTGTGACAATGAATAAGGGGCTCTCTTGGTCAGTTGGCTGGGGCTGAGCATGCTATTTTTAAACTGTAACAGGGGTTGGCAGGGCAGTGCAATGCTGGCTCACAGATCCTGGGTTCAGATCCCAAAGCCAGTCATCATCTCTTCAGCATGTGTCTGTGTGACCTGATATGGACTTGCAGCCTGTACTCCCATGACCGTGAATTGCAATAAGCACAACTGGACAAATGAATGAAGATATTTCTACCCCCGGCAGGCTCATGTATGTCATGGGGGATGTCCTGCTGCCACCTTCTAATTCCTGGGATCTCCCCATTAACACTCCTCAGGATCACTCTGGTCTTGTTTGTTTTGCTAAGGCACCCCCTCAATATCCCCTTTCAGAAAGGCATTTGTTATCTGCCACTCCATAACTCTAAATGAAGAGTTCAGGATCTGCAAAACTACAAGTCATGATGGGAGGATGGATAGGCTACAGTGTGACAACAGCCATGTGCAAAACACCAAACTGGTAAGTCCTTATGTTAAACAGCTATCTTTTGATATAAGGATGCCCATTAGCTCTGCTCCAAGAAGTTGTCGTGGATAACCTGGCTTGGCAGACACCCAGGCAAATAAGCTCTGCTTTTCCATTCACTTCAACCATCCCTGCTGAGTTTGTTCCAGACTGCGTAAAGCAGGATTAAAGTGATTATAACCTGCTTCATTAATTAAAGCCAAGTGGTGCAGTTTTGGGCCATTAGTGTTACGGGTGAGTTCAGTGGGCTACATGAGGGAGGCACATCCGCCTGACATGAGGCTGCACATCTCCTTTGTTATGTCGGTCTGTCCAAGCACACAGCAGCTCACCCAAGTCTGCACCCTGTGGCCAGATACTGTAGCAAGCTGGCAACTGTTCGGTGGCCATTTTGAGTATTGTGTGCTTCTGAGAGCTGGAGAGGAGGTTTATAATGCATCCAAAGCTAGAGAGTATATGACGTTCCACGCTTCTGCTGTATGGCAGTGCACTCAAAGGGTTCTTTTAGTTGCTTTTTTTTATACATCTTCAAGGATGGACAAAATGGAAAAAATGACTTTGTTTCTTCGCAGTCAACACAAAAAAAATCAAATAAAAAAATGCAACATTTCAGCAGTTTAGATGCAATAAAGGAACTGCTTTTTGATGACGCGCTAGCTAACTTGAGCCAAATGTACTGGCATCCAAAAGCTCTTAGGCATATGTGCCACACTGAAGTCTCTTCCTTCTGCACAGACCAGGCATCAAGAAATCAAAGACAGGCTTGGGATAAACATTAATCACTCCTCGATTAATAAATAATCCTGTAATCATTCCCAACCTTTATGTGGGCCACACATCAAGTAAAAAAAAAGAAAGATGTTGTGTAGTTTACCACTAACTGTGATCATCTCCTTCTGATTGTGGACTACACAACAAGAAAACAAGCACATACAGTATGCTTTTATTTTTGTGAAATTTTCATGTGATCATCCCTTACATTTGTTAGGGCTAAATGCCACTAATTTAAAAGGTTGTTCTGCTCCTGTAAAGTCTACCTATGATTTTCTATACCCAATATGTAGGCACATACCAAACAACTCAATATTAAATTGATTGATGTTATGTAAATATTCGTTGTGATCATTTACTCTGTGTTCATAATCCATTTATCTACCAAAAAATCCACCTTACTAACAGAACAAGTGTCTGTGTGTGACCGTCCGGTTTCCATGTCTCTGCTCTCCAACAGATGGCACATCACAAACAATAGCACAGCTTTTACAAATCCGGTACCAAATGGTATGTAACAGAGACAAAGCAATAAGACGGACACACTGCACTGCAAATGTTAACATATGAAGTCTGCTTTGACTACTTAGATTTCAACCCACCTTAGAGAGGGTAACACAGCTAGTCCACCTTAATTAAAGGATAAGTATCTATGTGTCTATCTGGTTGCTATGTCTCCATCACTCCAAAAGAAGGAAAAGCAAAAACATTTTTCCTATTAGTAATAAAATTCATTGCATTTTTTCATTCCATTAGATGGCGCATCACAAACATTGACACTGCTTTTAGTAATCCCATACCAAATTGCATATAACAGACATAAGCTTTTGCATTTGTCTTTCCAACAGATGGCATATCCCAAACATTTGTAGTAATAAATTTTATTGTAACAAATGTTTGTGGTATGCCATCTGTTTGAATGACAAGTGCATTTTAGCACTACTTGCATTACATTCCAATAGACGGAGCACTGCAAACGTTAATGCTGAGGTCTACATTGATTAATTAGATTTCAATCCATGTTAGATGGGTAGCACAGCTAGTAAATTAATAAAAGTCTACTTTTTTCCACAAACATTTCTAGTAGTAACCTCTGCTTCTTACTGGACTACATATTATGGAAACAAATTTATATTGTGCAGTTTCTGTAAATTTCTGGTTGATCTCACACCCCTAAACTAGATACACATTTTACTGTTTTTGGAAATGTTTTTTTATGATCATGGCCTCCAACTGCTTTGATAGCATGGAAAGTCAATTAATATTCCTATCCCAAAAGACAAAGCCATATTTAATGATTTCCTTGTGATCATCCCCTTTCATGGTTTTGACAACAAAACACTGTTTTATAAACTTTCCCTGTAATCATTCCTTCCTGGTGTGTCAGTTAAACACCATGAAACTAAAGACATACTTTACTGCTCTTGCAAAGCTTTCTTTGTGATTTTCACCTCCCATTATTTTTAACCTCACACTAATAAAGGTGTAATTTGCTATTACTATAAAACCATCTTGAGCTGATGTTACAATACACAACATCTAGTCAGAGGCAGTTACTGATCTCGTCGCCTGAGTACGTCAACGGACACGACTAAAAATCACAGGGTATGATAAATTAGATGACTGAATGACAACTGTTCAGCACAATTTCACATTTTGAAAGTTTTACAAGCTCACCCCTTTCTCTGACATGCTGCCTGATGGTGCTGGTGCCCATGTGACAGCTTTATAGGTATGGCAGGTTCTGCTGCAATCTCAAAAGTTCTTTCTAGCACAGTTCCACATTTCCAAAGTTCACCTCTTTTTTCTGACATCCAATAATGTCCTGCCTGACTATACTGGTGCTTTACAGGTATAGCAAGTTCATCCACCCCAGTCTCAGCCCTTTTCCTTTAATATTTTTTTTTTATTCTGTCAAGGTATGTAAAACATGAGAAGTCAGACAGACGTGCCTCTCTTCTGTTTCCAAGGTCCTGAGCACACACGCAGTCTGGTCGAATTGAGTCGTGGAGTATGCCACATCACACAACTGACAATCTCAAGTGCACCTCCATCTTGCTAAGATTATGGAAAACTTGTGTAATGTGATACGGCCTTAACACTCTGTAAATCTTCCTCTCTCAGTATGTTAAACACACTCCGCCAAAAGTGTATACTACTGTTCCTGTAAACATACCCTGTTATCATTCCCTCCCAGAGTATCTAGCATACACCACAATAATACAGACCAACTTTAATGTGCCTTTAAACCTTCCTTCTGTTTGTCCACTCCCAATGTGTCCACCACATTCTGCAAAGCTAACAAAATATTTTACAGTTCCTTTAAACTCTACCTATACTCTTCAGCTAGTAATCCAACCATCCATCCATTATCCAACCCGCTATATCCTAACTACAGGGTCGCGGGGGTCTGCTGGAGCCAATCCCAGCCAACACAGGGCACAAGGCAGGAAACAAACCCCGGGCAGGGCGCCAGCCCACCACATCAGCTAGTAATGTCGTGATCAAACATCATAAAAATACAAAATGTTTTTTTGTTCCTGTACACGTTTCCTATGGTCTTACCTTTCCTTTGTCTGTAAAACAAAAAAGCACTGTGCTGTTTCTGTACATTTTCATTATAATTAATCCCATCCTTTATGGGTCTCACATCAAATCAAGAAATTAATGTTTTAATGCTTTTTGCTATATCCACACGACTATGTTTCCATTTAAAAACATTGTTTGTAAACCAAAATAATCTCCATCCATACTAGCGTTTTCACATTGTATAGCAAAAGTATTTCTGTCCTCACTAAAATGAGCAAAAATGCATATGACATCGATGTTCACCTACAATGGGCACACACCCATTGGCAGAAAAATCCTTGAAGGGATGGTAACAACACCAGCCAATGGATTTATCGCAAAATTGTAGCTGTTGGTAAATTATTTCCCTTTTAGATATGTATGCAGCATTCAAACAGTACAAAATACAATTTAGATGCATACAGGAAAACCACACATGAACTGCCATGGAAAAATCTCTTCTATGTCCACTATATTCATATAGGTTTTTATTTTCTGTGAATGGTGACCAATCAGAGAATGAGTTGTAATGAGCAGGGTTCCAATCAGGGAAGGGCTAAGTAATAAGCATGAACCAATCAAAGTGTGAATACACCCTGTATTTACAATGCCAAGGCTGCATTTTCAGGTAGTATATGACTCTGGAAAGTGTTTTTAGAAGTCTCCACTTTCAAGGTTTGAAAACATTAGGATAGTGTGAATGAACGGAGAAAACAGAGGCTAATGTCTGCATTTTTAAACAAAAACGCTGCAGTGTGGAATAGGCTTTAAAAGTTCTAAACATTAAAAAACAAACAAGTGGCTTTCTATTTCTGTGAATTTGCTCAGTGATCATTCCTTTCCAATATGGACACCAGTAAAACAAAGAACACTTTCTACTATATACAAAATGTATATACTGTATGTGCGGGAAAAGAAATTCCATAAATGCCATATTTTTATTGGAAGCACTCCCTGTGATCATCTTCTCACTTTTCACGACTCATACTGTAATAAATGCTGCTCTAGCTTTTACTACAACATTCCCACTGTGATCTTCTCCTGCTTGTGTGTGGGAGTACAAAACAAAATAAAAGAGATTTTCCTACACTTGAGTATTCCTGGGTGCCTGGCTGAAGTTAGCAAAGGGTGCTTACCTATTAAGAAACAGTTTTACTTAAGACTTCATTCTTATTATTGTTTGAAATTAAACCTAACTCTTCACATTTTAAGCAGACATTTTTTTTCCAGGCTGCATCAGCATGCTCTGCAACAGGCTGAAGCTCTAAAGAGATTTGTGCTGTAAATTTGCCTCCATTTAAATACACTTGCACAGCAAAGCAGTTTCTGTTACATTTGAATATTACATGAAGTACTGTAATGTGAATGGCCACGCATTGAGGAGGCCCCAAAAAGACAGGTGAGCATCCTTCCATTCTGTCATCCATTATTGAATTCATTGATGTTTATTTGCATGGTAGGTTTGTCAGTTAAAATGTTTATGCAGCCCAGTACAGGTCAGTCTTAAACACTGAAACCCTTGAGCAGCTTCCAGGAAAACTAAACTGTTAGGCTTTCAGAGACAAAATGGACAGAGTAAAGAAAAAACCTCGTCTTCTCATTCAAACCTTCTGAAATTCTCCCTCTAGTAAGTGATGTCTTGGTGTGTCTGACATGTAAAGACCCAGAAGTACAAATCTTCAAGTGCCTCAACTAGTCACATTCATCCTTCAGAGACAATGGTCAAAATGAGGAACTGTTATCCCAACGGTGAGTATTTTTTGTATTGACTGAAGACTTTCCAAGTGAGGTTACTAAAACATTCATCTCTTGATCTTTCAATACCGTATATACTCGTGGATAAGTCGGGACTTGATTTTACAGTATAATTTCTGGTATTTTATAATGTTGGTTGTATAAGTCGAATACGGAAAACTCATGCTATTGGCCATGGGATTATGACATGCTAATGCCCACCTGAGAGAGTAACCATGGAGCACACTGCCTTTTTTTTTTCTATGTGGGTACGGCAATGCGATGTATCAGTGTGTGCTCCTAACCTCTCTTTTTCTCTATTGTGCCTACGTGACCACATGTAATACCCGAACTATTTGCACTGATTTGTGTTTTTTGTATTTCACACCCTCATACACCTTTAACGTAAGGGCATCCCTTATCTACGATGGAGTGTTCGATCAGAAGAAAATATGATGCTGGTTTTAAATTAAACATTGTTGAAGTAGCAAAAGAAATTGGTAACTGCACTGCTGCAACAAAACTCAATGCATCTGAGAAACTGAAGCGAGACTGAATGAGGGAAAAAAATTAAGTGTTACATTTTTGAATGGGCATATAAGTCGGGGTCTGATTTTATGATCGATTTTTTGGGTTTCAAGACCCGACTTATACGTGAGTATATACAGTAAATGTCTAGAAGAGATACTGGGATCAGTGAATGCTTAAAACTAAGATGGTAAACTTTTTTACTCTGTTTTGCTATGCTCCAAATTTGGGTGGTTGGCTTGAACGTTGTTGTCATCTGCTTACAGGAACTCCTTGTCCTTGGGGTACATCCCTCCTCCAATATCTCCTGAAGTGCCACTGCCATCACCCTTTGGCATCTTCCATTCTTTTGGCTCCCTGTCAAACTGCTGTTTCACTAAAGCATTAAAACCCAAGTGCACACAGCAGAGCTGGTCGCTCTTCTTGGGGCGGCTCAGTGTCACTTCTCTCATGACCGCAGGCAGTAACCATTGGCGGGCACTGAATTACAAATCAATACTGTTGTCTATAAACCATGGTCTGTTGTGCGCAGCATGTGTTTCAGCTGTGTCAGTCAGTAATTCATTAACTCAAAGTACCTGTCATACTGGGAATGGCCACTTGAGAATTTTGGTGATTTAACCAAACCAAAATATGTTGGGCCTCACCCAACTGGACCTTTCAGTCCAGAATCACAAAGTGGTGCTAGCTTGTAAGTCACAAGGATTCCAGCTCATCTACTGAATGACCATAAGACAGTAAAATAATAATGATAAAATAAAAGAATAATAATAAAAGAAAATCATCCAACTGCTACATGACAAGACAACAGCATTTGGCATCTCCCTGTAAAGAAAACTGCACGAGGCACAGCATTATCATTGACCCCGCGCCCTGAGAGTGGGGTCACATGGCTGGTTAAAATAGAAACCAATGCTGTGTCTAAGCCTGCCTGACAAAATAATCAGAAAATATGAAGAAAGTCTGTCCATGTCATTAAGTTATTATGCCTGGTAATGAAAATTGTTTGCTTTCCATGCTTATTATTAAATGAATGAAGCGAATGAACCACAGTGGTGTTTCATTTAGCACTGCAGTCCTGGGTTCAGGCTCCTGTCTGATGATCATCTTTGTGGAGTCTCCACACTCTCCTTGTGTCCATGTTTTTTTCTCCCACATGTTATGTGTTGGACATTCCCATGATTCAGAAGTAGTTCTTATTTTGCGCTCAGTCCCTTTTGGTCATGATGACTTTCCTCAGTTCCACATCAAATCATGAATAACTACATAGGACAAAACCTGCAGTTCCCTGCTTTTATCTCTGGTGTCTTTCTTACCAGGTCACACTTCCTGCCAAGCAAACTAGCATAAGGATTTGAAATAGTAAATAGGAGAAACGGTGAAGTCAAAATTAGAAAAAGGATTGAGAACCAAGACGCCAACCACACTGTCACCAAATCCAAAACCTAAGACAAAAATTGAGGTAGAAAAAATACAGATAAGGATCAAAGAACTGGAGTATTCCAAAGTTATTCCAAAAACACATGGCAAAAAGATGTGCTTTGGAGTCCATCAGCTTGGATAAGGAAGTGACCTTTCCAAGCGACTTTTAACTCCAGTGAGTAACCAAACAAGGATCACAACCTCAGAGGACACATCCCTAGAGATGTAACTAAAACACAAAAAGAGTCCGCCATATGTATATAATATGGTCGAGATAATGGTCAAAATAAACATAAAAGTGAAATTAAGGCTTAGTTGCAAAAACTAACAGTAAATTAATAATCTACATCCCTCAAAACCTCCAAAAAGGTATAAAAAGTCACCAATTAAACTATTAAAGGAAAAAATAATTAATAATAAGGGGTCTAATATAACAGTAAAGTGTGTATATTTTAATATAGCAGTTGCAGCCGGCAGCAGACTCTTTATTTCTGAAGTCATAAACCATCATCTACAGTCATGTGATGTATTCATTCTTATAATCTAAAGTATCAAAAATGTGGATATGTCACATGAAATAATAAGTCCAACCCAACATTTATCACCATTTCAAATCCATAAAATTTGAATTAGTTGGGTTGGTGTTCAAAGTTAGGTGTCCATGATCAGAATTTCCTTAAGGAGTATACAGGTGGACCCTGTCTTACTTAATCCTCGCATAATGAGGGTCTGCTGTCCTCTTTGCTATTGATGTTTGCGGTGACATCAAGACAAGGTCCAAAGAGCTCTGTAAGGCCCTCGGAAAAAAAAGTTATGGATGCCTACAAGTCTGGGAAGGGATTTTATACGATTGCTAAATTCTCTGAAAACAATCACTCTAGTCTAAGGAAAATCATCTACAAATGGCATAGACTTCAAATAGCTGTTAATTTGTTCAGGACTGGCCAGCCCAGCAGCATGGGCTACTTTTGTTTTAGCAGAGGAATCGATTTGACAATATTTTTGAAAAAATGCACACATTTTGCACATTTTGAGCATTCAACTGGATGACTTTATGTGGATTATGCAACCAGTGTAATGAGAGATTTTTTTCATGGATGTTCTGATATTGTTTACTTTTTCCAGCATTGGCCATCATCCACTTACATTGATGCATAAACATTATTAGCTCTATTTTCCATGAAAACTTGAGATTACACATTTTTCTCAGCCATCACTACAAAGTAAATGTGGGAAGTATCATTTAAGAAAAATAACAGTTTTGGGTGGAATATTCCTTTGGGTGCTACTTTATGTTATGTCTTCATTTGTATATAAACATTTATTCACATTTCACATCACAGGATATATTGTTATGACATTATCTGTAAGGTTTAAAGGTGCACATCTTTGCCATGTGCACTGGCATGTGGGACACCCTGAGCATCGTTTTGCATTTACTGTACATGGGAGGACGGCTGCATTTCCTTGTCTGAGTATGGCTTTATTAAGGGTGGCTGAACTTCTGCATTTGGTAATTTAAAAAAATCAACAAATTATATAAACACACCACGAAACTCCAGCCCAAAGAACTCTAAACTAAAAAGATACAGTATATTAATTACTGTTTTATTGAAGCAAAGAATTAAACCATCAGAACAAAGACAGTATCTCTCTATTATATTAAAAAAGTTTTCCGTTGTGTCTGTGTTATTCAGCCTTGACCACTCCCCTCCACAACTGTCACCCAATCGTTACTCCTGCTGTGCACATCCTCTCTCTGCACCACCCCGTGACACTCTCAGTGCTAACTCACCCTTCAACGCAGTCGGTTATAATGGCAAGGCAGAAAAGCAAATTATTTATTCAAGAACGTTGAATTTTAGATTGTGATAGAAAAGAGCGGCAACAGCTGATAATGAACGTCGAAAATAAGAAAATGAACAAAAAAGAGCTGCATATAATAAAAATCAAGAACAGAGAGAATCGTTCGATATACGAAAAGGAGAAATAAATCCGAACAATATGTGAACAGAAATGCAAAAAAGCAACATTTATAGAATGTAAGTTAGAGGATAATATAATGATAATATATAATAATATAATAATCACAATATTGTTTTTGACAAGGCTTTAATGTAATTACATTTTTATTTACTTTTTATTACGTTTTATTACGTTTTACTTTTTTACTTCTACTTTTTACTACGTTATATTATTCATTGGTATGTAAAACAGACAGTCGTAGTGAAATACTCGAGTAACTGGTGTTCTTTCTATAATAACTAAGGACCAAACCATCTTCCTCCCACACCCCGCATATTCTTCCATATACTATCTCTTTAAATATGATCGATTTCTCTAACAGAGGGGTGCCCCAATGCTCTACGAGTAGCTCAGCCAACAGAAAGCGGGTGCCCAGCATCTGCCTCTGGGGATTGGCAAGTGAATCGAGCAGGGGACAGAGGCCACTTGTCATTTTAAGTAATAAAATTTAACAGAAAATAGTAGCAAGATCAAGAAAAACCAGAACGAAAAGGAAAAATGTCTTAATAAACAAAGCATTAAGTAATCTGAAAAAATCTGTCAATACTGAAAAGCAGTGCTAAACATTAAACATAAACTTTAAGAACTCTAATGAACCAAAATCTGAAACCTGACACTGAACAAGAAATCATTAACTATGGAGGTTGAAAATCAACCAGGAGCAACGCACAACTAGAAAATGTACTTAAAAGTGAAAATGGAAATGCTAAGAATGACAACACCTCAGCAATGGAGTGATAATAGTGTTCAGGTGACTGCGCTTTCAAAAACTTCAGCAAATAATTGATTGTGGTTAATGGCTCTGACCCTTCATTGCCTTTAGAAAGAAACTGTAGTGACAGACTGTTCTAGAACCCCATAATTACAACGACAACTTAAATGGAATAAAAGGTGGAGCAAGGAATGGGTGACAACCACGATAGCAGATATTAGTACTGGGACAGAGTATGTGTCCAGCAATTACTGTGAAAAATAAAAGATAACCAGAAGAAGGTTAACCAAGATGGAAACCTAGTCAGGTAAACTGAGGAGTCAAAACTGAGTGACCAAAAATGAACTGAGCAGTCAGAATCAAAGATGCTTTTCAGAGGTTGAGTGTGAAACAAACTAAAACCAAAAGCAAACCCTAACTTTACAGCTTACTCAGAAATTAAGCTAACTACTGTATACTAAAAGAGAACGTAGTATATCCACCAAGAGATAACGTATGATGGGACAGCCACATATTTATAGTGTCACTTCCATGTCATTAGCAGGACAATCACAGTCATGTGACACTTCTAAACTATGTCATATAAACAAACAAACAAGTCTGAATTGGCACAAGCCACCTTAATTTGGGGTGTTCATAAGAAATGTAACAATTTACTTTTGTGCGGTAGAAGTAGTACATAATAAACACAAATACCTGCACCAAATATTTTAAATATTAAAATATGTGCTTCAGTTTAAATATTGGCCCTGCAGTGGGCTGGCGCCCTGCCCGGGGTTTGTTTCCTGCCTTGCGCCCTGTGTTGGCTGGGATTGGCTCCAGCAGACCCCTGTGACCCTGTAGTTAGGATATAGTGGGTTGGAGAATGGATGGAGAATGGAGTTTAAATATTGAAAGTCTAAATACTCTCAATTGTAATAGAAGTTTGCCATTTTTCACCCTCTGATTGAGGTGAATAGATGGCTAGGTCCTTGGTAAAGGATCATAAATCAAAAATAACATCATATTTGTAATCACTGACCTTGAAATAGTCTAAAATGATACTCAACTTGCTTATATTTCAAATTTATTATTTTTAACCTTCTGGGAGTGACTTTTAAAGGGGCTCACCAGTAAAGAATCAAATGTCAAACATAATGTCACAATCATGATCAGCAACCTTGAAACAACATAAAACAACACTCCATGTGCCTATATTGCCAAATATCCATTTTTTCAAAATTTTGTGAACCCTGTGTATCCTATTAGGATGTGAACCCCTGAGATTGGTTGGCATGACATGCACAACTTCCAAGTCCTTCTGATTATTTTTGTTGAAGACACCCATTGGTTTTATCATAAGTGGGTGATTTTCTGCTCTAAATATGATCAGAATTGCCCCCAAATTACGGTTTTTCAGGTCTAGAGGGCGTAAAATAGAAAGGAGTCCCAAAAAGCTTGATGTCTTGCATAGCCAGACATACAGAAGTATTGAATGGAATATCATATATGGGGTTTTCTCGTGACAGTGTGTCTGGAGACTATACAACCACAGAGTTGTTTAGTATTCAGGAAATATAAATGTCTACTATAACATTCAAAATATAAAACTGATCTAATGGACTTCCATGCCTGCATGCATTATGTAGTTAGCAAAAGTCCTCCTCTGTCACTGTCACAGCCACTGTTCAATGTAAAGGTGGCCTCAAGATCGGGTGATAAATGTTAGCTCGCAGTGCTCTATAATTTCATACAGTGGATTAATCTGGCAGGAACACATGCCAGAGTATAGGTTATAGTTTATTTGTTATTTTCTTCCACTGATGTTTTATTATTGTTATAATTTTAATTATTATTTATTATTTGTGTTTTTTCATTTTTTTTTCCTTATAGGGGATGACAGCCGTCAATTTTTTTTAGAGTGGTGATGCCTGCTGCTGGCCCCATGGGTGTAGAAGTGGCACCATTTTGGCATGGCATATCATGTTATTACAACAGGACTATTTAAGATGGTGATCATTGCTTCCAAATCTTTGTACACTCAATTAAAAAGTGTCATTGAAATTGTAGTTATTTAATACAAGGACTGAAGGCTAGATATATGCAAAAGTGTATATGCATGTGATTTCTAATGATGACCAAGAAATGTTTTAAATCTCATGGTGTCATGGAAAACAAGGGATAGCAAAGTTTCTGATGCAATGGACGTCTATAGAGACGAACACAGGACAACAACAAATAATATCAAAAACATTCATGAAAAATCTCATGTTACTCATGTTGCATAATCCATGTGTCAAGTCATCCAGTCATATTCTCACAGCATGCATGCAAAACGCATGCATTTTTGCTTATATATTTAAAAATAAATGCTTTCAGAAAACAGAAAATGTGAAAAAAACATTTATTGGTTAAGAGCCCTGGCTTCAATTTAAAAGCCACAATCCCATTTAAACAGGTTTCCTGTTCATCCACTGCTCTAAATTTCTGATATCTTTTACTGTTGTTCAGCATTGGTCTCCATAGACACCCATTCTATCAGAACCTTTGTTACAGTCATATGAAAAAGTCTGGGAACCCCTCTTAATTCTTTGTATTTTTGTTTATCATTGGCTGAACTTTCAAAGTAGCAACTTCCTTTTAATATATGACATGCCTTATGGAAACAGTAGTATTTCAGCAGTGACATTAAGTTTATTGGATTAACAGAAAATATGCAATATGCATCATAACAAAATTAGACAGGTGCATAAATCTGGACAACCCAACAGAGATATTACATCAATACTTAGTTGAGCCTCCTTTTGCAAATATAACAGCCTCTAGACACCTCCTATAGCCTTTGATGAGTGTCTGTATTCTGGATGGAGGTATTTTTGACCATTCTTCCATATAAAATCCCTCCAGTTCTATTAAACTTGATGGCTGCCAAGCAATGACAGCCTGCTTCAAATCATTCCATAGATTTTTGATGATATTCAAGTCAGGGGACTATAACGGCCATGCCAGAACATTGTACTTCTCCCTCTGCATGAATGCCTTTGTAGAGTTCAAACTTTGTTTTGGGTCATTGGCTTGTTGGAATATCCAACCCCTGCGTAACTTCAACTTTGTGACTGATGCTTGAACATTATCCCGAAGAATTTGTTGATATTGGGTTGAATTTATCCGACCCTCGACTTTAACAAGGGCCCAATCCCTGAACTAGCCACACAGCCCCACACTATGATGGAACCTCCACCAAATTTGACAGTACGTAGCAGGTGTTTTTCTAGGAATGCAGTGTTCTTCTTCTGCCATGCAAAGCACTCTTTGTTATGACCAAATAACTCAATTTTTGTCTCATCAGTCCAAAGCATTTTGTTCCAAAATTAATCTGGCTTGTCTAAATGAGTATTTGCATACAACAAGCGACTCTGTTTGTGGCGTGAGTGCAGAAAGGGCTTCTTTCTCATTACCCCGCCATACAGATGTTCTTTGTGCAAATTGCGCTGAATTGTAGAACGACGTACAGATACACCATCTGCAGCAAGATGTTCTTACAAGACTTTGGAGGTGATCTGTGGGTTGTCTGTAACCATTCTCATAATCCTGCGCATATGCCACTCCTGTATTTTTCTTGGCCTGCCAGACTTGGGTTTAACAGCAACTGTGCCTGTGGCCTTCCATTTCCTGATTACATTCCTTACAATTGAAACTGACAGTTTAAACCTCTGAGGTAGCTTTTTGTAGCCTTCCCCTAAGCCATGATACTGAACAACCTTTGTTTTCAGATCTTCTGAGAGTTGCTTTGAGGATCCCATACTGTCACTCTTCAGAGGAGAGTCAAAGGGAAGCACACCTTGCAATTGACCACCTTAAATACCTTTTCTCATGATTGGACACGCCTGTCTATGAAGTTCAAGGCTTAACGAGCTAATCAACTAATTTGGTGTTGCAAGTAATCAGTATTGAGCAGTTACATACATTCAAATCAGCAAAATTACAAGGGGATCCACATTTTTGCACAGCCAGTTTTTCACATTTGATTTAATTTCATACAACTAAGTACTGCTTCACTAAAAATCTTTGTTCGGAAAACACCCAAGTACTCAGATGTTCCTAGGAAATGAAAGACATACCACTGTTATCTTTTTTGTTTTGTTTGAAAGTAGAGTAAATTATTATGCAGGCTCAAACTTTTTCATATGACTGTATCTCTGTGAGATTACGAGATTAAACATTTTTGATGGCCATGGGGCAAGTAACATATAAAACAAAAATCATTTTTGAGTGGAGTATTCCCTTAAATTAAGCTTAAAAGACAGAAGTCTTCAAAATTATATAGGAAGTTAGTGCAGTGAATGCCAACTGTTACTTTAAAATGAGTTCTTTAGCAAAAAATGGGACATTGATGGAACCTGGTAAAGTGGTATAGTAAATTCTGCACAAACTTTATGAAGTATAGTACAACACAAGGAACTATAGATACATGGACTAGTTTAACCATGATGGGAGCATAATTTTGGGGATCTCTGAATTTCAAAATGTCAAAATCCTAAAAATGTTACATTAATAAATGAGCTATGATGGCCTGAATGATCTGTTTTTGCTTCACTTCCCTTCTTTCATAAACACGTAATGAGGAGGCACTTCTTTCCTGAGAGAGCCGCAGAAGAGTAGAAATGGCTGCCAAGTCATGTTGTTGTAGCTAACATACCGTTCACTTTTAGGAAGAGGCGAATAAAATCCTTAGATCAACTAGTATTGGTACACAAAATGGGCACCCGGTGTTTGCTATCATTCTGATGTTATTAAGTAAAACTAACAATAACATCACTAAAACAGATAAAAATTGAAAAGGCCATTTTTGTCACAAAGGTTTTTGTCCATGCTATTTATTAATTTCAGATCATTTTCTAAAAGATTGCCATGCACAGTGAAACAATAAAAAAGCGTACATTTTTTCTGTTCAGAAATGTGCAGTTTATCAGCTGAGAGCCATGTTTCTTTGCCAAAAGCATGAGGAAAACCAAGAGCACCTGAAGAAAACATCAAACCTACCTAACTTGTTTGTTTGAACAGGTAATGTCAAACTGCTTTTTAAAAGTTATGAACATGTATAAGGTAAGCCAAATTACTGAAAATATAGACTGGAAGTCCTGAAAAAATAAAAATAAATACAGTTAGGTCCATAAACATTTGGACAGAGACAACTTTTTTCTAATTTTGGTTCTCTACATTACCATAATGAATTTCAAATGAAACAACTCAGATGCAGCTGAAGTGCAGACTTTCAACTTTAATTCAGTGGGTTGAACAAAAAGATTGCATAAAAATGTGAGGCAACTAAAGCATTTTTTAACACAATCCCTTCATTTCAGGGGCTCAGAAGTAATTGGACAATTGACTCAAAGGCTATTTCATGGGCAGGTGTGGGCAACTCCGTCGTTATGTCATTATCAATTAAGCAGATAAAAGGCCTGAAGTTGATTTGAGGTGTGATGCTTGCGTGTGGAAGATTTTGCTGTGAACAGACAACATGCGGTCAAAGGAGCTCTCCATGCTGGTGAAAGAAGCCATCCTTAAGCTGCGAAAACAGAAAAAACCCATCCGAGAAATTGCTACAATATTACAAGTGGCAAAATCTACAGTTTGCTACATCCTGAGAAAGAAAGCAAGCACTGGTGAACTCAGCAACGCAAAAAGACCTGGATGTCCACGGAAGACAACAGTGGTGGATGATCGCAGAATCATTTCCATGGTGAAGAGAAACCCCTTCACAACAGCCAACCAAGTGAACAACACTGTCCAGGGGGTAGGTGTATCGATATCCAAGCCTACCATAAAGAGAAGACTGCAAGTAAATACAGAGGGTGCACTGCAAGGTGCAAGCCACTCATAAGCCTCAAGAATAGAAAGGCTAGATTGGACTTTGCTAAAGAACATCTAAAAAAGCCAGCACAGTTCTGGAAAAACATTCTTTGGACAGATGAAACCAAGATCAACCTCTACTGGAATGATGGCAAGAAAAAAAGTATGGAGAAGGCGTGGAACAGCTCATTATCCAAAGCATACCACATCATCTCTAAAACATGGTGGAGGAAGTGTAATGGCTTGGGCGTGCATGGCTGCCAGTGGCACTGGGACACTAGTGTTTATTGATGATGTGACACAGGACGGAAGCAGCTGAATGAATTCTGAGGTGTTCAGGGACATACAGTCTGCTCAAATCCAGCTAAATGCAGTCAAATTGATTGGGCCACTCGTAATATTGTAGCAATTTCTCGGATGGGTTTTTTCTGTTTTCACAGCTTAAGGATGGCTTCTTTCACCTGCACAGAGAGCTCCTTTGACCGCATGTTGTCTGTTCACAGGAAAATCTTCCACACGCAAGCACCACTCCTCAAATCAACTTCAGGCCTTTTATCTGCTTAATTGATAATGACATAACGACGGAGTTGCCCACACCTGCCCATGAAATAGCCTTTGAGTCAATTGTCCAATTACTTTTGAGCCCCTGAAATGAAGGGATTGTGTTAAAAAAAAATGCTTTAGTTGCCTCACATTTTTATGCAATCTTCTTGTTCAACCCACTGAATTAAAGCTGAAAGTCTGCACTTCAACTGCATCTGAGTTGTTTCATTTAAAATTCATTGTGGTAATGTACAGAAACAAAATTAGAAAAAAGTTGTCTCTGTCCAAATATTTATGGACCTAACTGTATGGCAAAATATTCAAGTGCTGCCCGAAGCAGAGAAGTTAGAAAAGGACTAACCCCATGATATCACAAAGGGAATTATCACATTGATTGATAATCTAATATCAGCGCACTTAAAAATGTACATTTTCCCCAACCACATAAGACTCTTAATTTATACAAATGAAATTTTCTGAGGTATACCATTTTTATATTATCATGTATGTTCTCCAAAGAAGGAAATATGCCGCCTGATGGAATAAGGGATTTGGAGATTAACCATAGTTGTTATGGCTTGTCACTACGGACAATTTTGTGTAAGCCAAAATACACTAAACAGAATCAATCAGAATCTTGTTTACAATAATCTAAAGCCAGCAACATTACATCTTAGAAATCACACTCGAAGGCTTTTGTTTTGGATCCATAATCTTGGACAACTGCATTTTTATACCATCTCATAGATAACGCCATGCGCCACACTTAGCAACATTAATCAAGCTATTGAGGAAATGGTGCACCCATGAGCAACAGTGTGGAGTAGCAATTTAAAATGAAATAATTACAACTATTAGAAAAATAAATTACAATTGAAGAGAATCCTTGTCACAAAAAACTCAAATGGACATAAAAAGAGTTGCAAATGACAAAAGGCAAAGCAAAAATGAAATTATTGAAAAGGACTACATCATAATATTGTGTTAGTTGAACTAGCTTAATAAATACATAACATCTAATTTTTTTGATTTCTTATGTTTTTTATCACCATAACATAATATATACCATACAAATTGGTCTAACTTTCAGTTAGAACGTCTGTCTGTCTGTCTATCTGTAGCACGCATAAGTCAAGAACAGAATAGAGCAGTCAGATCTCCTACAATGTTCCTCTGATTCCTTAGTAAATAAGCAGCAAAGCTTGGCTAACTGATGACCATCAGCTGGGCATTTGTTAGTTGGAAATTAAAATGACCATGAAGGACAGCAATATGGAGCAGAACAACAGTGGGCAGCACATCTCCACCCCTTCACTGAAAATGTTTTTGATTCATTGATGGGTTTGTTTGATCAAGAACAACCAGCTGGGGATCTGCTGGTCGCCAAATTAAAATATTGTGTGCACCAACACAAATCTTTTTGCACTAGTTTCTTAAATTTTGGGATGCTTTTTCACTTTGTGAGGTTTTCTGAAATTTATTTTTGCTTATTCTTTCCATTTTTGTGTCATCTTCACAATGACGTAACTGTGTTGTATTATGCTTTGAGTCTCTGGATGCTTTTCTGCTGCTACACAGCCATTGGTTATGCATCAATTAATGGCATGTCTAAAGCTGTGTTATTTAAGATCAAAGGTGATGTAGTATGACATGTCAGAACTTACTTATACACTCAATGAAAGACCCTTCACAAAAAGAAATAATTCAGGGTGGCTTTATATATGGAATAGAGGATCACAATCCAACTTTCCTGACAATGATTTCTGTTTGTGGTAATATCAAAGTTTGCCTGTTTGATCAACCCCACCTTGTCCTATGTCTATGATCCCTCCTTGTGTCTAGACCTCTCCCTCCTGAGTAAATTAATTAATAAAGTGGCCATGGATTCTGTCTTTCTCACTTATTGAATACCCTTTTTCTAGTCATATAAAAGTGCAAGGATGAACAATGACAAGCTGCATAACAAATTATCATGAACATTTCTAGGTAAGAAATCAACAAGGTTTGGTTATCCTGGGACATGATAGTCACCAACTAATATAACAATGAAGGGGTGCAATGTGGAGCAGAAGACGAGTGAGCAACACAAACCTGCTGAAATTATTGAATTTATAAGTAAGACACCTCCAAGGTTTGCTTGATCCAAGAAGAATAACTTGGAATTAGCTTGGCAGTGGTGAAAACTACCATGGGAGAAAGTGATGCCAACTGAGCTAACAGCAACAACACAAAGAATAGCGAATTAACCTAAAATGCGGGTATATTGGGATATGTGAGGAAAAGTGGAGTACCCAGTGTCACAGACGACTGGGGTTCTGACCCGTCAGGGACACCTAAATGGACCAGAAGGTCATAAGAATAGCTTCCAGGCCACAAGGGGGCAACCTCCCTGGAGCAGGAGAGGACCACGGGAAAGGAGAAAAATGGGTTCTGGACTGTTTGGACCCGTGGCCACCGCCAGGGGGTGACTTAAGCCTCGATGAACCTGGAGACAGTTACTTCCGCCACACTCTGCAAGATGGCGGAGGAACCTGCCAGGGACGCCCAGAGTGCTTCCGGTGCAAAGGGCAGCACTTCCGCCACACCAGGAAGTGCTGCCGGAAGTTCGTCATCAGCCACCTGGAGCATATCCGGGCGGGAATAAAAGGCACCGCCTCCCAGCAATCTGGGAGCTAGAGTCAGGAGAGGGAGCAGGACGAAGCTCCCAGGAGGAGATTGGCGGCTAAGGACTGAGAGAAAGAAAGTTCGTTGTGGGTGATTATTGCTGTGTGCTTTGTGTCGTGTTTGGAACTGTCTTTATTTATGTTAAATAAATGTGTGGCTTTAATAAAGATGTGGTCTGCGACTGGTGGTGTCCGGGCAAGTCTCACACCAGATAAAAACCCCAGCAAACACAGTAAATACATGCAAACTCCAAATAGAAAAGGTGATGAATCTGCACCCAAAATATTGATCCATCAGGCTATGAACGCCACCCTGTATTATGTTCAGTTCAAGCTCACAATAAAAATGAGTTACTAATATTTTTAGCAAAACCACACATAATAAGAGAGACCATTAATTACTTTTCATGTACAACAACGTAAAAAGAAAAAATGACTTTGAAAACAATTTTTCTAACAAAAAAAAAAAGTTTCCATAATCCCACACCATCACATTCTTTTGTAAACACACATACTAAACAGTACATGGCATTAGTCAAAATTTGGATACAACTGAAAGAAAAAAAGATGAATTTATTTAATTTGTAATGACTGATTGAGAAGTGCTCTCAACCAGAAAACAACAAAACACTGCCACTCTGTTTTCACTTACAGAAGGCTGTGAACAAAACTGTGATTTAAATGTCTGAGTATTTTTAACAAACTGCATAGTATAAAATAAAAGTTAAAAAACACACACAAACGGATGAATACTGCACTGATATGCAACATGTAGTTGCCATTACATAAGTCAGAAACTGCTTAGCTTGACTGAATGTGCTTTCTTATCCAGTATTGTTGCACAACCTAGAGGTACCTGAAGGGTTTAAAACATGGCAAGGTTCTTTTAAGGAAAATATTTAGTAAAGAACCACTCAGGTGAAAACTCACAAACCATGTGTACTTGCAAGCCAGTAGGACAATAGTGCACCATGTATATCCAATCATTTGCTTGAAATGGCCTGCTGGAACACCTGGATTAAAGGGAAGGTGTTTGAGAAAGTGGCCTGATACCTGCATGACATAATGAAGCTTGCCTTCACTAGATAAATGTATTATCAGTTTGTGGTATGGGTCCAGTGGGGACGAAACAGAGTCTCAATGGCAATTGTCAACTGAATTAATAAGAAGACCCCTTTCTATTACAGGGGAACATGACAGACTGCAACACATGTACTCTTCCACTTGGTAAAATATGGAGAGGGAGCATCCTGGTACTTTCATTAAGAGCACAGGCAGCTCCACCATATTTAAAATTCCAACTTCTTTGAGGGCTTCTACACCCTCTATGCAGTCAGCCTCAGTCTATAAGGATAATCTAGAACACTCATTCTCGACTATCTCTGAATAACAACTAAAGTGACAAGGAGTTCAGTGTTCATCTAGACACTGGACTATGTAAATGGACATAGTACATGCGGAACATGACAAGCTGGAGGACTCAAGAGCCCAGGTGCAATAACATGTGAACAATTCACCAAAACCAAAATTGTAACTCACAAGGCTGGAGCTATAAGTGTCATACAAAATGACACATTTGAAAATAAAAAAGATTGGCAGTCAGAGAGCACACCAGGAGAGTTTCAGCAAGAAATATGCACCATGTAACAGTAAATATATGGGCTACTGTTTTCCTTATGTAGGCATAATTTTAATCTTTTGACTGAACTAGCATTTAGCAAAAAGGCATATCATAACACTTCACCTTATTTATCATCAAACCAAAGATAACAAATTATGATGTATTATTTTTTGTTTTATTATTTCAATTAGAGCCTGGGTGGGCCTTTATTGAATTTGGCTAGCTATTCGGCTTTCCTCTCCAGTCCTAATGAATTAGGAAAAATGGTGACTCCAAACTTGCCCCATTTAACTGAGCGCACATGCGGGTGACCAGGCCTCCAGTGGAGTGGTGCCCTGTCCAGAGTTGTAGGGATGCCACAGCCTTGAACTGGATTAAGTGGAAAGGGAGTATGGATGAGCTACATATACAGTAAGTATGTTATCATCTTCTTTTATTTTCAATCCATAAAGATAGATAGATAGATAGATAGATAGATAGATAGATAGATAGATAGATAAGTCTCACAAAGTCAATCTTGCAATGACCATTCTTGAACTGTAACTGCTATTTAAATTCAACTTTAATATGTACTTAAAATTTAGTGAGCAGCAGGAAAACACCCTCATGCATTTAGTTATAACATGTTTTTTAAAGGAAAGACTCAGCAATATAATCATTACCTAACGTTTAAAACTCACTTTTGTAATAAAACATTTCATTACACTTTTATGCTGAAATGCATTCCTGATGCAATCCTAATACATAGACTAAGATCTTCATTGTATGGTGTAACAATTGTTTGACTGTGCATATAACAATAAACTACATAGTGCCCCCCCCCCCCATTGTCTATGTAAAGTGCTTTGAGTAGTTAGAAAAGCACTATATAAATTGAATTAATTATTATTAATAAATCTAAAATATAATGTTTCTGTTTTCATTCATTGATATGCATAGATCATAATATATAAACACTGGATTTATATGATGCAAACATATATGAATTTATCTTGCATTGTACAAACAATAAACAGGAACACAGTCTACAGTAAACTAAGGTTAAATGTTTTTATGATTGGTAAAATTTATGCCTTCACATATACATGATTGTCTTTATATCACCTGAAAGTAAAATGTCTTTTTTCCTACAAATAATTCTGCTAAG
Organism: Polypterus bichir lapradei; assembly: GCA_026402145.1. Classification (NCBI taxonomy): domain Eukaryota; kingdom Metazoa; phylum Chordata; class Cladistia; order Polypteriformes; family Polypteridae; genus Polypterus; species Polypterus bichir. Next base: position 85,314,320 of record JANRMT010062806.1, read on the forward strand.
TGGCTCAATTTTTTATACTTTGATAGAACAGAGTCAATAAGATTTTTTTTTATGTGAAAAAGCTTATGATTAACACTTCACTTGAAAACTGTGCATTGAATTAGTTTACAGATAAAAGCTATATTTTAACTGCCTAATAAGTGTTACATCTAACCCAGTCATTTCTTGGGCTTTTTTCCATCACAGAGTATAAAGAATTCTGACAGTATCCAGGCAGTAGTGGACACATGGCAATAATGGACACATGACTCAAACCTACCCAATTAGGTGATCAGTCCATCAAAGGACACCCACCCATGCACGCTCTAATAATAGGCTAATTCAGTATCTCCCGTTTACCAAAACGCTCATCTTTGAACTGGAGGGAGAAATCAGAGACACCAGAGGAAAACTCTTAGAATCATATGAAAAATCCACGAATTGAGCACCCAGGTGCAAATGGAACCAGAAGTAACACTGGCTGATACTGACAGTGCTATAAATGATATGACAATATAATTTCCATCATTTGAAATTACTTCAGAATAGTGAAAAAATGTAAGAAAGTACTGTGTACTATAATTACAATAGGCAGATGCGCTAATATGATTATTATACATATTGATAAATGCTAAAACGAGGTCAAAGGTTGTTTATTTAAGCCATCTGATACATGCTGATCTAAAATCACGCTATATATTTAGATATATACATATACACACACTA
>JANRMT010062806.1:85316726-85394258 GCA_026402145.1 Polypterus bichir lapradei
GATAGATAGATAGATAGATAGATAGATAGATAGATAGATAGATAGATAGATAGATAGATAGATAGATAGATAGATAGATAGATAATGTTGACCGTAAATTAAAGCTATGGATAGAAATACTGGTATATTTGTTTGTATCCACAATAGGTGCAGAGAAAATGCCACAAATGGTTTCTGAGAACGGATGTGTCAATGCATTAGCATCTTTAATTGGTTATTACCAGAGAAACTCCCTTACACATTAATTGCCAGTGGAGGAGGGATGGGAATATATTGAAATCTGGTGAGGGGGATTTTAAATGGCATTGAGTCCTGCATGTCTTAAATCCGTATTACAGTCAGATTTTTTAATAAATGCCAAAGAGCTAACCTGTCAACCTATCAGAGGAGATCAAACATAAAAACTGCAGTGCAAGGAGATAAAAGCCTGGCGTTAGACTTTAATTGACGGTGGTTCGTACAAATGGTCATTTTAATATTTCTTGTTCTTTTTTCCCCTCGGTGTACACTTGAATACTTCACGCCACGCATACACCCGTCCATCCAGGACACGAAAATCAATCACAGTCAGATTGCACCGCTCGTTTCAGCACCGGCGCCGTGAACAGCACACTCGTCATATTACGTGAAGCAGGGCAGGCAGGTTTTCCTCCCTTTTCCATTTTCCTTATTTTGTGTAAAAGCTCGTTTGAGATTAAACCACAAACTATTATCCATATGGACATCTGAACTCGATCGACGTTCAGATATAACCATTCCTTGATAAATATGGCGGACCTAAGCGTTAACAAACCAAGCCGAGGAGGAAAAAAATCACAGCCCATCTGAGAAGCAGAAAGGTGTCAAAGCGGAGCACTTACTTCATTTGCTTTACGATGGTGCTCTTTCCTGATTCCCCTGCCCCTGTAAGGGAAAAAAAAACAAAATAAAAGGGCCGTCAGTGGAATATTGTAAAGAGATAAAGGAGATTACACACCAAGAAGCAGCTGTGCCTAATGGATGCAGAGGGGCTGCTATCTCGCCCAACGGATGGGGGGAGGAAGAGGCACGAAGAGCTGCATTTGGGGAAAAAGAATGGAGATATATAGCTCACCTAACAGGAGTAATTTTACATCCTTTGCCGCCGTGATGCCGTCTTCTTTCAGGTTTTTCTCGATTGCCTTGCTCCTTTCCAAGGCGGCTCTCTCCTCAGCACTCAGTGTACATCCCATGGCGAACAGACCTCGGCTCTCTCTCTCCCGATATGTATTCAGGCAGCGCAGAAAAAACGAGCGATCCCCCTTCGCCTTCTTTCTCCTTTTTTATATTTTCCCTTCACCTCCTTCGTCGCTGTCGCTTCTTCCTTTCTTTTTTCTGGCGAACTAACACATCAGAAGCACTATGAGGCTGCAGTCGGTCCGGGGCTAAGAGGGCTGGGCAAGCGCTCGGGGGTCGGTCTGCCGAAGTGTGCGGGCTGGGGGTCTCTAATGGGCGGCGGCGATGGCTGCGAACGATCGCATCGTTCAGCTGGTCACAATGGAGAGGAAAGAGGGAGAGTGCGCCAGGATCAGAGCTCGCTGGCTGGCTGGCTTGCCGACTGACGTCACGAGTGGAGCGAGCATGCGTGCTTGTTAAAGCACGCGCGCGCAACCCCGCGCTACTTCCAGTGTGCACACGCAAAACGTCAGGGTTGTCTTAACTTTTTTACTTTGGTTTTCTTAATTTTGGAATTCCACTGCCAAAAGGAGTGAATTGATTAAAAAGAAACCGAGAGCATTTGATTTTGTAAAATACCTCTTAATGACAGAGGCCAAGCTTGGAGCGCGGTTTCGTGCGCGTTGTAGTTATATATGTGAGATCTGCGTGCTTTCGCTCTGTTTAGTCGACTAAGATTGCTGGCGATGTTAAACACGGATTTTGGTTAACCTTGTATAAGACACTCACACAGGTTCAATTTGGAATCCACTATTAAAACAATTCTGTATGTTCTTTATGTCCAAAGAAACCCATGCACACACGAGTAGAACGTCCAAAATTTAGACACCCAATTACTATGATTTCGAGATCATTAGATCAGGTCTTGTGTGGGTTTTGTTTTAGTATGCTTGTTTCTTCCTAATCAAAAAACGTGAATATTGGGTAAACCGGTGCATAAGCTATCCTGTGACGACTTGGTATTTTGTATTTCCCCTTAGTGCTGCTTTGACAGATTCAATTTTACCTCGTCTCTCCACTGGAATAAATGGAATCCAAAAATGGATGGATGGACCTTTACAAAAATGTTTGTTTTTCCCTCTTTAAGTGACACACCAGACATCTGTGTTTCAATGAGTGAAAATCAAATTAATTTTAAGCCTTGAATTTATTGTTACAGAACCTTTTATTTAATTCCAGTAGAACGTAAATGTTAAAGAACGTTTCTGCGTGGCACAAACCCTCAGATGTCACTATTGGTTATGTTATGCTAATGTCGTATACAGGCCATGCCCCGAGTCTACTGTGATTTACACTATTGTCATGAAGCTTAAAATTTTTCTGAAGAACACCTTCTACAAGTGTGAGAAAAATGAAGCTTGTTGTGCCTTCTATTTGAACTTTGCGATTATATAAGGAGATCATTGCAGTTTTCATTAATGTTGCTTGTCCCTTATTCATTTTCATCAGAACACAAATGACTGGGGAAAAGATATATCACCTTTGTTATCCCCGACAAACTTCTGATCTTCATCAGGTCCCTCATACTAAATTAGCATTGTTTTCTTGCATTGACTCTCTCAATATTTTCCAGGCTCTTAAAATTTTTGTTGGAGATTAGTGAACAAGGTATTTAAAATTACTAAACATCTTGAACTAGTAAACCTGAATTTCATGCAGTGCATAGTTGTGCACCATTTACTTGGTCTTGATGGTCAGCCCAACCTGGTTAATGCTTTTTATGTACTGTATGATCACCTATGCAGTGCAGAGTTGATAAAAATGAAATACAAAACTGAACTACTAAACAAATGTGAGAAAAAGAATCTCCAATAAATTTACAGGCTGTCACAGGAAGGAGGAGAGGATTGAATCGTATGTCATATGCCAGAAGTAAAGTGTCTTCTGGAGTAACTCCATAAGAGATGGATGATAGGTGTTGAAGAAAATCACCAAAAGCTGGGGGTGAAAGGACGTTTAAGACTGGTGTAGGACCAAAGTGCATGGAGGAGGGTGGTGGAAAAGGCTCGAATTCTACAAGGGTTTTACCATTGTGGAACAGCAGTTATACCGGACAACAGTTTTTTCAGAAGTTTTGCTTCCCGAAAATACTTTGGTGAATGTGACAGATAGATTCAAGCTGAACACATGATTTTGAATTGACTATTTCACATTTGGAGAAATATGACATTAATGTTTATTGAATTTTGCATGTTTAACCACTTAATGATGCCCTGAGCTAAAATGTTTTGCTGCTGTTTTCAATATACTTAGCATCTCATGCTTCAAATCTCAATGTTCATCATTGACAGATTCCACTTACCATGTTTGTCACTGACTGCACCAAGATTAGCCAGGTAAATGTGAATGCAGATAAAGAAACTTTATATTCATAGGTCTGAATTGCAATCTGATTATTTGGATAGTTACCTACCAGGTAACACTTGTGGTTGGCCGGCCAATCGGCTAACGTACTCCACATCCACTCAGCTGTGAGAAGCAGATCATAGATATGTAAATACATTACCTGCCAAACGCCGACTGGCCAACCAAACACAAGCATTAGCTGGTAGGTAACCATCCAGATAATCAGATTGTGATTCAGACCTGTGAATGCAATACTCCGATCTTCACACTGTCAAGTAAGCAAACCAGCCACTGTGGTGCAACATCAGAGGCTTTCACTCAAGCACTGACATCCAAAATTCGATCCCCGTAAAGCAGGTATTGTATCACATATTTATATAAATTGTAAGAAAAAAGACACACAAGGAAAAAGGTTTGGGGGATCCACCTCGTATATTGTCAACAGCAATTATCTCTCTCAAAAAATGCGAGAGTAATGGCTGGTGTGGAGTCCAAAATGGGACTGACTTGTAAGATGAAGTGGATGGGTTTTATAGGTGCTTAGCAGGAAGAGGCGGGTCCATGAGGGATGGGGCAGAAATGAGGTCAGCAGGGAGGCTTGATCAGAAAGGGAGTGCGGGAGCTGGCAGTGTTTTAGTTGGGCTTCCCTTCTGGCGACCTGTAGGAGAGGGAGAAGAGACATTAGTGCACTTTGTCAAACCCTGACTTTTGTGTAATAATATATACTCAGCAAAAAAAAGAAACGTCCCTTTTTCAGGACTGTGTATTTCAACAATAATGTTTTAAAAATCCAAATAACTTTACAGATCTTCATTGTAAATTGTTTAAACAATGTTTTCCATGCATGTTCAATTAACCATAATCAATTAATTAACATGCACCTGTGGAATGGTTGTTAAGACCTTAACAGCTTACAGAAAGTAGGCATTTAAGGTCACAGTTCTAAAAACGCAGGACACTAAAGAGACTTGTCTACCGACTGTGAAAAACACCCAAAGAAAGATGCCCAGGGTCCCTGCTCATCTGCGTGAACGTGCATTAGGCATGCTGCAGGGAGGCATGAGGACTGCTGATGTGGCTAGGGCAATAAATTGCCATGTCCACACTGTGAGACGCCTAAGACAGCGCTACAGGGAGACAGGAAGGACAGCTGATCATCCTCGCAGTGGAAGACCACGTGTAACAACACCTGCACAGGATCGGTACATCCGAATATCATACCTGCGTGACAGGTACAGGATGGCCACAACAACTGCCCGAGTCACACCAGGAACACACAATCCCTCCATCAGTGCTCAGACTGTCCGCAATAGGCTGAGAGAGGCTGGACTGAGGGCTTGCAGGCCTGTTGTAAGGCAGGTCCTTACCAGACATCACCAGCAACAACGCTGCCTATGGGCACAAACCCACCTTCGCTGGACCAGACAGGAGTGGCAAAAAGTGCGTGAGTTTCTGCATGACAGCAATGTCAGTGTTCTGCCATGGCCAGCGAAGAGCCCAGATCTCAATCCCATTGAGCACGTCTGGGACCTGTTGGATCGCAGGGTGAGGGCTAGGGCCATTCCCCCCAGAAATGTCCAGGAACTTGCAGGTGCATTGGTAGAAGAGTGGGGTAACATCTCACAGCAAGAACTGACAAATCTGGTCCAGTCCATGAGGAGGAGATGCACTGCAGTACTTCAAGCAGCTGGTGGCCACACCAGATACTGACTGGTACTTTTGATTTTGAGCCTCCCTTCATTCAGGGACACATTGTGAAACATTTTTAGTTTATGTCTTATGGTGTTGACTCTTTTAGTGTTCATACAAATATTTACACATTAAGTCTACTGAAAGTAAAAACAGTTGAAAGTCAGGGGACGTTTCTTTTTTTGCTGAGTATATATATGTATTTTTTTAATCACGTTTAATTGCATGATTGTCTGAGATTAATCGCAGACAATCACAACAATCACATTGTTATGTGTAAAATTCAATAATGAACTCAAAAGTAGTGTACTGCATGTATTTGGTTTGCAAGCACTTTAAACAAATAAGGAGTTTTTTAACAGCAGTATTCCCTTTACATAGTAGCAGTTAAAATATTTATTGTAAAATCTCAACTTAAACATTAATGTAATCAAATCAAATATAAAACCAAAGCTATTTGCCACTGCCAGGGCATTAACGATTTATCTAGTTTGTTATAGAAAAACAAGTTACCCTCAGAGTCCAAAGCCACGATCATAACATTATAACAGGCTCCTTCTGAGCAACAGTAAGTTAACATTTCTAAATCTGTTTTCTTTTTTATCTGAACAGATACCAGCAGAAACATTTTCTTTTATCAGGGAGCAGCATAAACAATCTATGTTCAGTAGCAACTCTTTGAGGGCTAATATTTTTCCAAAAAACTCAGTTTTCTGAAAAGCACACAAAGCAATGGTTTCACACAATAAATCAACATAAAAAGCCTGTTGCAGCCTGTTATGCCTGCTGTCGCTGTCTGTTTGCAGTTTGTGGCAGTAACGGCTATGCGGGACCAGCAGTCATATTTCTGCTCAATGGCCAGCAGGAATGCATGGTAGGCTGGCTGCCTGGTGAGACAGGTGCGCGGGGGTGGCAGTTGCAGTGAGATGCAATATGGTCTGTCCTCCCAGGCAAACGTTGCGATAGGTGCATCAGCTACACAAATGTGTTCAGCACCACAATCAGCTGGGGACCGATCAGATGATGCGGTACCTCACTTTTGTTTTCGATATACATCTCCAGATCACTTGCATCAACACTTGCATTAAAATCCGACAAATCGGAGTCCAACAAATCAGAGTCCGATTCAGCAATAATACAAAAAAAGTCATCCATGGATTATTTTACTTTGAGCATTCACTTTGGTATCTCTCTACATTTTAGAAGTTGTTTGCTCTTCGCTACTCATGCACACGCGGGGAATCGAGGTCAAATCAACAAAGCTAACTCTCCTTCTAGCAAAAGTCTATCGAAAAGCACTGTAACAAGAAGATCACTATCGATCAGTAGCCAGACTGAGGCTTTCAAAATGATAATAAGAAGAAAAACTGCGTTAACGGGTGATAAAATAATTGTCATCGTTAATTAATTAATGCGTTAACGTGATAATAACACGTTAACTTGCCCAACCCTAATCCTTATATATAATTTGATACTATCCGTATGTATGGTGTTGGCGTCAATACCTCGACTCAATACAAGTTAGAACCATGCAATGGGACTCTGCCTCTGTAGTTAGAACATAACGTGGCAAACGCGGACACAGTATTGCATGATTGGCTAAGAATGTTCGAATGCTTCAGTGAAGCTGGACGGCCAAGTCGGTGTTAGTTCAAGCAGATAACTGTAAGTTCATTTGGTTTTTGGAATGTTGGTTTGGTGGTGCATACTTTCCAGGACTAACATCGGCAACATACTTAAACCCTTCGACAGCTCTGGAACCGCATGTAATTTAGAACATATCTCCATTTGCTTGGTATGTGGAAATCTATCTTTGGGCAGTTCGGTTTTGGCATCCGTCCTTCTGACATCTATTGGCAAACTGAGTAATGACGGCTGGGTACTAACAACAGTCATTGTTTAAATTTCAGCCGATCTCTGATCTAAAATGACCACACCAACATAATTATTACTCCGACTCTGATTAGAGTTGTAAAATACGGTTTGTTTTGAAAACAAGGTCTATTTTAAGCACAAATCAGTGCCATGATAACAAAATCATTTCAAGGACTTAAAAAAACAAATAATTCTTTGCAGAGAAAGTATGGATTTCACAAACATAGAATCTGTAGCCCGATTCGATCGGGCTCCCAGTCGCTAGTATATATATATATATATACACATATACAGTGTAATGTGTTTTATATGCAGCTTCTTCCTGCCCCATTTGCAGATCTTTGAACCGCTTCTCATTAATGACACATCTGATTTGTGGATTAACAAAAAAGCCTTTTGTGGAGACATCTGTCTCAAATATTATAGTCTTCACCTTCCTTGTTCTTCACTTTCAAACTGTTTCATCAGTCCAAGTTTTATATGTACAGTAGAAGAGGCAAAAATATCTTTTTTGGGTTGACAAGTGGCTTATGTGGCACACTTTTTTACCCTGGAATCAACAGCTTATGGAACGGGTACTTCTTTTTATGTTTAGTCCTTCCTTAAAAAGCTACTTCCATCTTGCAATTTACCTAAAACCTGAACTCTAATATTACCACTGTGACATCTTAAATAGCATTTGTGAACAGATAGATTGATAGACAACCTAGAGGTACCTGAAGGGTTTAAAACATGGCAAGGTTCTTTTAAGGAAAATATTTAGTAAAGAACCACTCAGGTGAAAACTCACAAACCATGTGTACTTGCAAGCCAGTAGGACAATAGTACACCATGTATATAAAATCATTTGCCTGAAATGGCCTGCTGGAACACCTAGATTAAGGGAAGGTGTTTGAGAAAGTGGCCTGATACCTGCATGACATAATGGAGCTTGCCTTCACTAGATAAATGCATTATCAGTTTGTTGTATGGGTCCAGTAAGGATGAAACAGAGCCTCAATGGCAAATGTCAACTGAATTAATAAGAAGACCTCTTTCTATTACAGGGGATCATGACAGACTGCAACACATGTACTCTTCCACTTGGTAAAATATTGAGCGGGAGCATCCTGATACTTTCATTTAGAGTACATGCATCTCCACCATATTTGAAATTCTAACTTCTTTGAGGGCTTCTACACCCTCTATGCACTCAACTCCAAGTTACAAGGTTAATCTGGAGCACTCATTCTCGACTATCTCTGAATAACACAGCTAGAGTGACAAGGAGTTCAGTGTTCATCTAGACACAAGCTGGATGACTCAAGAGCCCAGGTGCGATATGATGTGAACGATTCACCAAAACCAAAATTTTAACACACAAGGCTGGAGCTCTGTGTCATACAAAAAGACAAATTTGAAAATTAAAAAGATTGGCAGTCAGAGAGCACATGAGGAGAATTTGAGCAAGAAATATGCACCATGTAATGGTAAATATATTGACTACTGTTTTCCTTATGTAGGCATAATTTTAATCTTTTGACTGAATGCCACAGCCATTTAACTGAATGCACATGCGGGTGACCAGGCCTCCAGTGGAGTGGCGCCCTGTCCAGAGTTGTAGGGATGCCACAGCCTTGAACTGGATTAAGTGGAAAGGGGGTATGGATGAGCTACATATACAGTAAGTATGTTATCATCTTCTCGTATTTTCAATCCATACAGATAGATAGATAGATAGATAGATAGATAGATAGATAGATAGATAGATAGATAGATAGATAGATAGATAATACTTTATTTGTCCCTAAGGGGAATTTAAAATTTTATAGAAACTCAAGAAAAATACAAATATTATATCAAATATGACCCACTCCCATACATATACAACTTCTACAGCTACTGCTGTCAATAACATGCTTATAGGTGTCAGTAAAGTGAGGCAAGAATTAAAAAAAAAACCAAAAGTCCTCTAATTTCAAAATTATATTCATGCAAGCTACATATGCATAATATTAAATGGGCCTTCCACTTTAAGACCTGAGATTTACTAAAACCTATTTTTCAGCTACAAATGTAACATTTTTTCACCTTTATGACCCAAATCCACTGAAATTCAGGTTACACAACTCTGAGCTCTTAATCAATGACACTGAATTATTGGCATTGTTTTGTGTGGCAACTCAGATATGAGCAGATGCACTATGAAAAAAAGAAGAGGTCACTAAATGAGTGAGAAATAAAAATAAATAAATAATTATTAGAAGAAGGCTACATAGTAGTAGTTGTAAAACAAAATGAGGAGTCATAACACAACTGAGGACAAGGGTTAGACAAAACAAAATCGAAAAAATAAGCTAAAGGTCGGGAACAGGAAATGCAGAAACAAAGGAAACATGGGAATATGCAGCATATATATTTATAAATTCAGTCCTAGCAGGTTACATGACTTCTTCAGGGTCACACACTGAACCATAGGGTGGTATTGAACCAACAATCTTGTGATTTGGTAACAATTGCCACAGCCCCACCAACAGTCTTGGAAATGCCAGGGAATTTCTATGCCATCAGAAGAGGCTGTGTCATCTGCTCTTATTAATGCATTAAATGTAATGAATTCTGGAATAAAGTTTGCTTGTACATTTAGCCTTTGGTTTGGACGTAATCATCTGCCTTGATATCCTAGTAGAGCATATATCACTTAGTGTCTCCAATAATCCTGTTAGAGAAAGAGAGTTCAGATTTTGTTGGTTGAAAGCATTTACTTTTAAACAGAGTACAGCTGAAATATTCTAAGGCTTATTATGTGGCTGGTGCCCATCATTCCCTCTTTACTATCTATTAAATCATGGTTAACATTAGGGGCAGCAACATTATTTTTTTGGGGACAATGCAGAAATGCAGTGCTTCAGCAGCATACCCTTTAAGTGCCCTTTTAATGAAAGCAGGCACAGATATCTCAGATTTATCAGATAAATGTAGACATGACAACAAAGGCTGAATATTGTCTGATGGACTGTTTGTAATACGATAAGTGCAATAAATACATTTGTTTTATGAATGGATACTTACAGTTAAAGCTTCTAGCGAAGGCACTTTTGTCTTAAATTTCATAATGGCAAGAGAAGATTATATTATTTAACTTGGGAGGGCAGTGCAAAATCACAGATTCAATCTTAATGCTGGCCCATGAAATGAACTTGATGAAATCACTCAATTCTGCTTGTGGTATACTGTAGGAATATAAAAAAATATGCCATTTGTTTATTGAAGCTCTTCAACAGAATTGTCTTTACTTTACTCCTTGCTTATTTAAGTGCCTCTTGATTGTGTTTGCTGTGAAAGGTATTACATAAAATGAGTTGATTATACCCACTGCTGCAGGACAGGCCACTGGCATGAATAACAGACATAAAAGTAATTGGAAGAATGTTGTCTATTATAATTTTTCTCGAGTTTCTATAATTTTTAAAATTTCCCTCTTGGTACAATTAAAGCATTACTTATCTCTATCTATCTATCTATCTATCTATCTATCTATCTATCTATCTATCTATCTATCTATCTATCTATCTATCTGTATGGATTGAAAATAAGAGAAGATCTATCTATCATGAAGAGATAACAGATAATGTGTTATCAAGATTAAAACTATTACATATTAAACTTGATTGAAAGAAATAGACAGGGCATGACACGTACACCTTCTGACTTTTAAATGTATGGTGCTGCATTTTTATTCTGTAATTTTTATGGCAAGTCTGTGTTGACAGTCTATTCCCATGTGGTTTGGCTTTGCTTAACCTTCTGCTGTCTATATTCCCCTCTTTCTCTATTTGTTAGATCCAGAAAATAAACTTAGTGAGCAATGGAGTGTAGCCATCCAAACTTCAAGACATTTCTTTACAGGTCAATAAACGTGGCCTTCTTACCAGCTTGGGCTGAAGTTTCTTTCAGTTCTGCTTCAAACCAATGTATTTTTATGGTAGCTGGGGTGCATGTTAATAAGATATTCATTATTATTATTATCATTATTAGCCTGTCCCAGCAAACATCAAACACAAGGCAGAAATATATCATCCTTCTATATAAAAGCGGTCGGGATTGTCCTTTCCGTCCCGTGAGTGCTACGCAGGCGCGGAGTTTCACACACGCCCCGTCCATTTTGCAATGCACGATGGGATTTGTAGTTTCGTTTTTCCAGGTAAAAGATGATTTTCTACTCCAGACTGTGCGATATCTTCTTCTTCTTTCTTACTATATAAAAGCAGTTGGGATTGTCCTTCCGTCCCGAAAGTGGAAAGCGTAGCGGTATTCCGCTTATCACAGACTTAACTACTTGCAGCTTGCGGTACAAAGCGACATGATGTGAGCAGAGTTCTGGTGCTCCCATCGTCCCCTTGCTTTTGTGCGCGATGCGCTGGAAAAATAGACAAAATTATGTCTCTGGAAATAATTAATGTTGATGGAGTACAAATGCCTCACCGCATAGTAAATATCAGGGGGTTTCAAAAGGGCGACCTCAATATAGAAAAAAAGTTTAAATTTCATCACAAAAATAACAGAAACTACGACTATTAAAGTAATACCGCTCAAATGCAATATAACCAAATTAATGAGTTTGTATAAAATATAAAATTGATCTACATATTGAATTGCCTTAAGAAGTGCTCAACTTAAAAGTTGGTCACCTTAAAAGGCGGGTCAGCCTAGTTATTATTATTATTAGTGAAACACATGGACCTACAATCCTAAAATAAAATGCTACAAAAAGCTAGATATAAACAAAAATAAACTCTCCGCCTGTTGTTTACAAATGTAAGAAATTACACTTGACTATAAATTCTGAACAATTATGTAACGTGTCCTGGAGGTATCGGTAGATGGGCCATTATTAACTTTGCTTTAATTAAATAAACTTTTGTGACCACCAGGTTGCTGGTACTTAAAGTTTTTTTTGAATTGCCAAAACAGATCAGGTCATTAGCGTTCGATTAAGACCAAGATCAAAGTTCTTGCCACATCACATGACAGATGAATAGACATTAGTGTTTTTTAATGTAGATTAGTATTATTATTATTATAGTTGTCATTACCATTGTTGTTGTGCAAACATCATAGGAACAAAAACGAAAGTGATCATAAAAGCTTCGACTATGTCTCCAGCCTCCCATCTCAGTGAGGGATGTGAACCTTGGAATGAGCTGCAGCAGTCATTTTAAATTAGTATAAATTCTTCAAAAGGACTTTCCCATGCAGCTAACTATAAAAACCCATCCACCCTGAACAATCAGATATCATATTAAATTGAGCAGAAAGCAGCTCTTTATTTGTTTCGATGTACCTGAAAAATTGTTGGAATATGTTGGATAAGACAATTGTAGCATTAAACAAAAGCAAATCCATCCTGTTATAGTTACCTGAGCAATATTTATTTTACAGAAATTGTATTTTTTATTATATATTTTTTTTTAATGTTGGATGGGACAGCACTCTGAGTATATGTTGCTATTCTTAGTACTGGGTGGCATGCTGGATCAACACCTATCCTGAATGAAATTCTTCTTCCAGTAATGATTTAATAAGAACTATTGTACTGGTATGCTAAACTTGCGAATACCTTTAAACACAAAGTGTGCACACAGAAGGAAACTGGAAATGTGTCAGTGTATTTGAGGCAGTGAAGTGTTTTTGTATGGACTTGTATGTGACCGGTGTGTAATATGTGGGCCTACCTCTTTAAGAGTATTACACAGTGCTATGTGGTTGATGCAGATAGGAAGGAGTGAAGAATCCACATGCTTTAATGTAAAACAAACTGTATGTTTTGGTTCAAGAGAGGTGGGTACCTGCTATGTAATCTGTGGGGACAAGCCTCAGTAAATTCATGCTTCCTTCTCCTATTGCCAGTGCCTGCAAGAAGCTGTACTGTTCTGATATTAATTCTTTATCTCAGGGAGGCATGGTGGCACAGTTGTAAGCATGGCTTCCTCACAGCTCATGTCACTATTTGGCCACTATAATCAGTCCAGCATAACTGGCAGACATCTCCCTAGCCATCAGGGACACTTAGAAGACCATTGCAATGAATATAATGGACTCCAAGTTCTGTATCTTCTTCCCCAATTACGTCAATGCATTTTGTTTAGTCCAGCGAAGTTCCCAAATATTTCCTTTCCTTGAGGTAAAGCAAATTCAGTGGGGTTCACTCATCACTAATGATGGTGACTATGATAATTATGATTATTACTTTTATTATTATTGTGAAGTTTGCATGCTCTTACAATGTCTATTTTTGTTTTCATATGGACACTCCAATTTTCATCCTGTATCAAAAAATGTTCGTTATGTTGATTCACAATTCTAAATGAGGCCCATTAGTATGAGTGGGTTCTGTGTTAGACCTGTGTCGCAACTAGGGTTGCTTCTAGCCTAATGTTGTCAAGATAAATACAATCCCCCCACACAGTACTGATCTCAATTAATCAGATTTCAGGATGTTATGTTACAGCCATACTAATGAACATTACATTTATGGACAGAATAAGTGTCCAAGAACTCCACAGCAAAAGGTTCAAATTTTCATCTAGTTTATATTAAGTTTTGACTTTCTTCTCATCAGTAGTTTTTTCTTGTCTTCCTCATACATCCCAAAGATATACAATTGAGTTAACTGATTATTTTAAACTGAGTGAGTATGGATGTGCCTTGTGATGGATTGGCATTCCTTCAAGGATTTAGGCCTGCCTTGCACCTTTCACCTGGCTTTCAGCAACCCTATCATGACATATTTGAGGTTAATTGAATAGGTATGAATAGGTATATTCAATAATGACATCAATAATAAAAATAACATTCTCCAAATAAACTAATTCAGCCAAACACCAGAGCCAGTTAAGTGTCAGCAGTTCACCTAAGTTGCATGTCTTTGGAGAGTAGGAGGAAACCCACACAGACATGGGGAGAACATGCAGGGGGGACCTGGCACATGAACCCTCGTCTCCTTACTGTGAGGAAACAACATTACCTCTATGAAATAATTCTCACAAGGCTTCTGATTTTCTAAACACTTGTTACATTTAGAGCATTAGAGCATTAGGTGAAGCAGAGCTGAAATACTTTACTTGACTTTGTATAGAATGATTTTTTGATAGTAACTTTTTAACAGTCTTAACTCATTCATAATTGTGCAGACTTTTACAGGTGGGGAATTCCATTAGACAAGTCTGCATTGAAAATCCTCCGCAGCCACCCCTCATCTTTAGCTCTTACACACAACTAGCTATTTCAGTAATGCTCAAAGCTGATTTCCGTCATGTAGTCAGGCACCTCTGTAATTAACAACTTGTAAAGAACTTTACTTGCTCATTTACATGAAACATAAACCTATAAGTGGGTTCTATAAATAATCAAGTATTAAAGCTTGAATATTAACTGTTGAGGTCCCTGGTCTCTGCTTATGAGATGTTCTTCCTTAACTAGCATTTCTGCCATTTTCTGTGGTGTTCTTTCAGTGCTAGTGAGGTATTAGAATATTAATTACTAGTAACAAAGAATCAGATCAAGAGACTTAGATTCAAATCAAGGGCCAGTATGGGGCACTATTCTGCAACATTTGAAAATGCCTGATATTTGCAGCTCAGGTGTTGCTGTGTAGTTGTTCCATGTTTACTTTTACTTTTATTTGTTTACTTACACAAATAAAAGTTTATTTCCCCCATTCTCTTTTATTTGTATTCCCCTAACTAAACTACAGAAGTTTTTTTTTTTTTCTGAGAGTATCCATCATACAGATAAAGTCCATGCCGTGCCACCATCTTAAATAGGAAGTGCACAAAAAGGTCTTGTGTAACAGCAACTTCCAATTACATGATGTTATCAGCATGAATAACATGGCTATAGCTGTGTAAAACAAGTAAAAAACAGTGGTGCCCACAAGAATAACAAACAGCAAGATGGCGCTGAGCATCATCAACGGCATAACAATGAAATATATTATGAGTATATGTTAAGGTATGAAAACCCAGAACGTTGTTGATGTTCATAGTGTCATCATTAAGAACTAAATGAAAAACACGTCCAAGAAATTAAACAAAAAACTGGGGAGATGAGATAGAACAGTAGTCCAAATATCCTCTAAAGTTAGAACCAAATACAGTAATCCCTCGCTATATCGCGCTTCGACTTTCGCGGCTTCACTCTATTGCGGATTTTAAATGTAAGCATATCTAAATATATATCACGGATTTTTCGCTGGTTCGCGGATTTCTGCGGACAATGGTTCTTTTAATTTATGGTACATGCTTCCTCAGTTTGTTTGCCCAGTTGATTTCATACAAGGGACGCTATTGGCGGATGGCTTAGAAGCTACCCAATCAGAGCATGTATTACATATTAACTAAAACTCCTCAATGCTATAAGATATGCTTCCCGCGAGGTGCTTGATTGTTTGCTTGTCTCTGCCTCTATCTCTCTGACATTCTCTGCGCCTGACGGAGGGGGTGTGAGCAGAGGTGCTGTTTGCACAGAAGCTGTTTGCCTGGACGCACCTCTAAGAAATGCCGCTTTATCGGGTGCTTCCAAAAGCACACTTATTGATTTTTTGATTGTTTGCTTTAATCTCGCTCTCTCTCTCTCTCTCTGATGTTCTCTGCCCCTGACGGAGGAGATGTGAGCAGAGGGGCTGTTTGCACAGAGGCTGTTTACTTAGAAGATAAAGATACGGAGGCTCCTCTAAAAAATGCCGCTTTATCGTGGTGGGACATACTTAAAAGCACAGAAGCACGTATTGATTTTTTGATTGTTTGCTTTTCTTTGCGAGTGCTCTCTCTCTCTCTCTGAAATTCTCTGCTCCTGAAGAGAAGATATGTTTGCATTCTTTTAATTGTGAGAAAGAACTGTCATCTCTGTCTTTTAATGGAGCACAGTTTAAACTTTTGACTAAAGGGTGTTATTTCATGTCTAGAGGGCTCTAATAATGTTAACAGTGTGGGAGAGTTTATAAGGGCTTAAAATATATAAAAATAACCATACAAACATATGGTTTCTACTTCGCGGATTTTCATCTATCGCGGGGGGTTCTGGAACGCAACCCCCGCGATCGAGGAGGGATTACTGTATATCTTTATTTCCACAATTTGGGCTACTATATTGGTCATCACTATTTTGTTGGCCCATCATTAGTACAACACCCAGTATTGCTTTAGGTACATCCTCATAGATCATGACGATTTCGGAAAGGTGCAACCAGATTAATAGATTAAAAGATCACTTCATCCTCTGAGATTGTGTGATCCTAAAACCTTTTTGCGTTGCTCTTTTTTATAAACTAAAATCTTGTCTTTGATCTTTATGGTACTGATCTCTACCTGTATATTTGACTTTTTGTCTCTTATTTTGGTTTTGATGCTAGTATGGCTGGATCTCCTGCTTTCAAACAATTTTGTTTTTGAATTTTGGCTGATCCCTTTCTCCTGGTTGCACTTTCTTCATTGCGCTTGTCTAGGACAAAGCTAACTTGTCATGTATGCACTCAGGTATGCAGTATTCATTGTACGAACAAGTGGGACCAGGAGATGATCTGAAATGTAAAGATTGGAAACTATGGAGACAAAAATAAACTGAACATCTAGTGAAAGGGGAGAACTAGAGTTTATATTGAAACGTCACCAAAGTCGAAAACCAAAACGAACCTCTTTATTTGGGATGTAAAGCTAAGCTACCAAGAATCGCAAGAAAGAATTTCTTTATCCAACTGAGGGATAATTCCATTTGAAAATGCAAATGTATTTATATTGTCATACACGCGCAAATGGCTTATAAACTAGTAATTCCACCCCAAGTAAAGGGTTGGCACTGTCTCCTAATGCTGCTACTTTCCTTTCACACACAGACCAACACATCCACTATATGAAGAGCCCTGACATCACTTCTGCTTCTGCCTACTTGGACCCAGTGACTTATCCAGGGTCAACAAAAATAGGACACCACCACCAGAAGATGTCAGCCAGGCCATCCACGACTGAAAAGATGGTTATTTTTCTATGTTTTGCAAACTTGTTTTTTTGGCCAGTTTTCACCAGTTATACCGGATTTCACCATCCAGTGGCCCATATCTTTATTGTTGCTCTTGCTTTTTAAATTACAATATCTAACAGATATTACGTCAGTAATGTGATGGAGTCGTTATATGACAACCTGCCAGAATCGTATCAACACAAAATAACATAACGTAACAAGAATATTAACATAGCTGAAAATGACATGGAGAAGAAAATAAATAGCAAAGTTATACTCACCATTAAACATGATTGAAAAGGGTCAAGAAAAACAGGTTTAAACTTAAAGAAAATTATTGAATGAGGGTTCAGGAAAATAGGTTTAAACTAAAAAGAATGAAAAATAATAACAATCACAACATGACCAAAATGCGATAACAAAATCAAAATCTCCAACCAAAAGTAGTTAGTTAAAAACAGGCAAATATTCTAACTCCCGAAAAGACTAATTTGCATACTAAACATTCTCTATTTTTTTAAAGCATGGCTGAAATGTACAGCGCACAGCCATTTTAAATAATTATAACACCGTGACATAATGTTGACTGCAACTGACAACAGCACATCATCAATAACTATAAAATGACAGCCATCATGACAAATATCTCAACATGGTAATGGGATAAATGTGGTAATGTAACAATATTATATTTTTTATATGTGTATTTTGTGTTATTTTGTTTATTATAAAGAAATGGTTTGTGGTGTTTTTAACCATTTTGATTTATTTTGAAAATGTTAATTTTCATTTTCATTTTGCCCCAGTCTCTGTTTATGTGACTTGAGGAGAGACATCACATGACCATGATCATTACATCTGTGATGTCACCAAACCAGACAGTATAAATATGACAGTAGTTCTGTTCTTTAGTGGCAGTTAGTTTCTTGAATAAGTAGGCCAAGCTTTGGGTTTCGTTTTTGGTTTTGAACTGTTTTTTTATCTCTGACTCAGATTGCCTTCACATTTTAGTGTGTCTTTTGTGGCTCATTATCTTTTGACTATAATTTTTTCTATATATTGACATTTATTCCTGGTTTAATCATTTAGCACCAGTAAATTATGACAGGTGAAATCTATACTAATAAAAGGCAAAGCCCTAACTGACTGACTCACTGACTGACTGACTGACTGACTGACTCACTCACTCACTCACTCACTCACTCACTCACTCACTCACTCACTCATCACTAATTCTCCAACTTCCCGTGTAGGTAGAAGGCTGAAATTTGGCAGGATTATTCCTTACAGCTTACTTACAAAAGTTAAGCAGGTTTAATTTCGAAATTCTACATGTAACGGTCATAACGGTCCATAACGGTCGACAACGTCGGCCATGTTGAACTTACTTATTTATGGCCCCATCTTCACATAATTTGGTAGGCGGCTTCCCTGCGCTAACCGAAACCGAGGTACTTACTTATTTCGATGGTATGACGCCACTGTCGGCCGCCATATTGAACTTTCCAACGTCACCAATTTTCCAACTTCCCGTGTAGGTAGAAGGCTGACCCCGTCTTCACGAAATTTGGTAGTCGGCTTCCCTGCGCTAACCGAAACCAATGTACATACTTATTTCGGTGGTATGACGCCACTGTCAGCCGCCATATTGAACTTTCCAACGTCACCAATTTTCCAACTTCCCGTGTAGGTAGAAGGCTGAAATTTGGTACTTATTTCGGTGGTATGATGCCACTGTCAGCCGCCATATTAAACTTTTAACGGAAACCGATGTACGTACTTATTTCATTGGTATGACACCACTGTCGGCCGCCATATTGAACTTTCCAGCGTCACTAATTCTCAAACTTCCCGTGCAGGTAGAAGGCTGAAATTTGGCAGGCTCATTCCTTACAGCTTACTTACAAAAGTTAAGCAGGTTTCATTTCAAAATTCTACGCGTAACGGTCATAACGGTCAACAACGTCCGCCATGTTGAACTTTCTTATTTATGGCCCCATCTTCACAAAATTTGGTAGGTGGCTTCCCTGAGCTAACCGAAACCAATTTACATACTTATTTCGGTGGTATGACGCCACTGTCAGCCGCCATATTGAACTTTCCAACGTCACTAATTCTCCAACTTCCCGTGTAGGTAGAAGGCTGAAATTTGGCAGGCTCATTCCTTACAGCTTACTTACAAAAGTTAAGCAGGTTTCATTTCGAAATTCTATGCGTAATGGTCATAACGGTCAATAACGTCTGCCATGTTGAACTTTCTTATTTATGGCCCGATCTTCTCGAAATTTTATAGGCGGCTTCTCTGCAATAACCGAAACCAATGTACGTACTTATTTCGGTGGTATGATGCCACTGTCGGCCGCCATATTGAACTTTTCAACAGTCTTTGTTACTTATGGGCCCATCTTCAAGAAATTTGGTAGACGGGTTCCCAACGCTAACTGAATCCTACTTACGTACATATATACGTCCATAGCCTGCAGCTCAGTCACCGTGTGAGGTGGCGTTGGGTCCCCCATCCCAACGCCTCCCACGTTGTTGGCTGCCTGCCTATATAAGACCGTCTGTCGCTCCGGTCTCTACATTCCCTTCCTTGCTTCGCCACGGGATTCACGTCTTCCTACTTATAACTACAGCCTTTTTGTTTAATCCACGGCTTCTCCGCTGTTTTATTGTTTGTTTATTACAATTATAGTTATTGTATAGGTATTTTAGACTTACTTTACATTGCTCAGGTACCCATTTCCTTTATCATTCCAACCCCCATTACCATGTCTATCGAGGTGATCACTATCGATCAAAGAACTGTCACTTACTGAGTGGTTTCCATGCCCGGAGATGGCACCTACCTTTTCCATTCTCTTTGTTACATATTGCATGGCCATATCAGGCTCACTCTTGATATCCGGAGGAACATTGTGTCTTATGTATTGAATGACTGGGACAGGTTCAAGGTGTGGACTGATGACGGTACAGGAAATAATTATACTACACAGGAGCACTATAAGAGTGAAATGCTTAAGCCCTTCACCTATGGTTCTGCATGTGAGTTGATGGCTGCCGCTGAATTGTTCGGTTGTCGCTTTCAAGTGTACCGAAATGGCCAAATATTTTACACCTTTTGACAACCGCCAATGCCTCTTAAACATCTTAGATTTCAGTAGTGGACACTTTGATGTTTATGAATGTTTAAACTCTCAAAAGCTGGATGTGATTTTATCGATGAAACCGGTTGTGTGCTTACAACGCTTGACAGATGCCGAATGTCACTTCAACACAACAAATCCTGCAAATACTGTCGTAATTGAAACAAACCATGAAACGCAAACCGATTATGACAGCAGCAATCCAAGCTGTGAGATTTGAGACAAGATTACTGTTCACATGGCAAACTGTACGTTACATGCTCAAGAGTAAGCTCAGCGCACAGCTTGGTCATGTTACAACATGGTATACAAAGAGATCCTTAACAAATAATTATTGGCATATTTTCCCTCAGTTTAAAAAGGTAAAATTTTCTTCTTAATAAAAATTTTAAGGCAGTACTTCGCCGCTGCGAAGCGCGGGTATTTTGCTAGCATTTTCATAATCGTAAAACAAAGTTCAAAGTGAAAATAATGCTTGTGAATAGTTCAGAAGAGTAAAAACCATGAAAATATCAAAAATAAAGGTTGCAAAGTGTTTACTAAAAACATCTGGTGATATGACAGTTTATATTTTTGTTTGTTTAAGAAATTGGATAACCAGGACACACATGGCACCATCTGTTACTGGTGGAAAAGACGAACTAAAAAATCACATGACCAAGTACAGACATAGCAACCTGTATGTAAAAAATATGGGCATAGCCACAAAAAAGATTAGCACATTATGGTGGCAAGCCTATTACAACAAGAAACAAAATGGTGTCACCACAATAACAATATAAAAAATAAACAATGAGAATTTCACATGTAAAAATGTCAAAAACGAAACCAAATTATTTTGCATATGTAAAATTCGAGATTCATTACTGCATATACAATCCATAAATCTACAGAAGTACCTTTTGCTGTATGTCACTTCTTTACCAAAACTCATAAGATTCTCAATTCTTACCTAAGACTCATCTTTTTAAATAATACATTGGCATTTTTCATGTCAAAGTTATTTCTTCACAATCATGACATACATGAAATTGTGTTCTAAAGTGAAGCGTATTTTATATATGTTAAAAAAGAACTATCCTGTTGTTGTGTTTTATAATTGAGCTAATGCATACCAGGGTCCTACTGTAGAGAAAAGCCTTTAAAATGACAGAATACAATTAATTTTTCACTACTGAGTATTGATCTGTGCCTTTAGATTACACACCTACTACAAAAAATGGCATACATCTTATTTTAAGAAGGATAAAAAGAAAAAAGCAAACCACTGTTGCACGTTTCATCCATTTTAAAATGAGATTGACTGTGCACCTCACTATGCTGCTTGTCTTCCTCCACAACACCCTTTCAGAATCAGGTGCGTGGACTCACCCCAGAAAGACATCAGCAAGCTCCAACATTACGGAATGTTGCTGCCCAGATGTGAATTACCATCACTGCTCTGTAGACAACTAGACAATAATAACTGAGAAAATCACACTTAATGATTGCTTATATTTTTTTTTACTATGCAAAACCTTATTTTGCTATTTGATGACGATATTGCCTGCTGTTGCTAGATTGATAAAGCACATGTGTGCTTCCAAGGGTAGGATCTCAGTACAGCTGAAGCCTAAACCAGCAAGCACCAGACATAACAGACAAAGTGCCAGTCCATCACAGGGCAAACAGACACACACACACACCCATGCACGCACACACTCACACAAACACACAAAATGGGACCACTTTACAAATTCATTTCACCTAACCTGCAATTATCTGAACTTTGGGAGGAAACCTGAGCACCTTGAGATAACATAAAAATTCCATGCAGAGGCAATCCCTAGTCTTCTTCAATGTGAGACAGCAGCACTACTACTGTGTCAGTGTGCCACCTAATAATAATAAAAATAATTGCTGCCCTCAATCTCTTCCTTCCATTAACATTTTATATATTTTTTTCTGCTGTAGACACAATAATAATAATAATAATAATAATAATAAATCCATTCATCTTCCTAATCCTCTTATCCAGTGCAGGGTTGTGGGGCAGTTGGAGCCTAATACAGCAGGGCAGGAACAACAAAGCACCAGTCCATTACAGGGTGAAACACACACACAGACGTGTGTGCACATGCTAGGGCCACTTTAGTAATGCTATGACACCACCAACAATGGCCACTGCCAACCAAAAAGTGAGTAAGAAATGTATTCTTATCTTAAGAAAATAGTAGCAAGAAAATGTGATAAATAAATTACTTTAGGTTTAGTTTTGTTGTCACAAAGCAGGCCTCAGAAACACAGAAGGCGTGATTTCTGAATTTGAAACCTTTGCTACTTCATTCTGTAAATTTTAAGGCTTTTCTTTACAAGTGGACCCCAGTACCAATCAGCTCAATTATAAAACACAAAAAAGGCTAGATAATTTTTTAATTTATAAAATATAGGGCACTTAAGAGAACAATTTCATTAGTAAACTAATATATACCATGCTTGTCCAGAAATAACTTTGACATAAAAAATACCAAACTTATCCTTTAATAACATCATGACTTCTTGTCACATTGATTTGCTTTGTCATGCAGCACAAGCATTCTAATCAGGATGGTCGTTCTCTTCACCTTGTAAGTGCTGATGGCTTCTGCTTCTTGAGCATGTGCTTTCTGAGTGGCAGTGTTATCTTCAAATCTTTTCCATCAACACCTTCCCCTGCCTTTCTTACATCTCACTGATTCTTTAAGCACACTGCTACAATGTTTCTCTGTCTCTTTCTCTGTTATGACCTACCCACCTATGTGCCACAAATCCTTCAATAACTATGAGTTCACTGTTTACTTCTGTGTCAATTATATTCTTTACCAGTAACGGCGCACTGTGAATACACTTGACTTATAGTTTTCATCCTCTTTTACGTTTAGCATTCGTTTGCTCAGAGGTTGATGTGCTTGATGCTTCCTGAGTAGCTCTTCTGTTCTCCAACCTAGCGGCCCGCTTCTTCTTTTCTTTCGTTGGCATCTTTTCACGTTAAAACTGATTAAGTTAGTGTTTGTGTTGTAATTACTTAGTACATTTTCCTTAATTTTTCACTTAAGCTGGCACTTAAGTCTCCAAACTGCCTCACGAATGATTTAAGATATGAAGAGGTAGAGGAAGAGATGTCGAAGGTGGGAGGGAATGAGAATGATGCCCGTATGCATGCACCGCACGGCTGCCCTGCTGGCTGCTGCCGATAGTTGATTCTATAATAAAATAAAATAAAAATAAAAAGAGGAATAACCTTGGAGTTCAATCATCACCCCAAACACAAATAGTAGACATCACGTAGTATATGCGTACTAAATTTCAGGTCAATAGTTCAAACAGTTTGTGAGCTACAGGTGATTTAAAATCCTGGACAGACAAACGTACAGTCATGGTAGCATATTATATAAGAAGACTGGCCTCTTTTGAACAGACCCTGAACCCCAAAAATAAGCACATGCAACACATACAAACCACTCAACAGCAAGGAAAAGGGCAGAAACCAAAAAACTATAAATTAAAAAAAAAATACTGCTAAGAAAGAACAATATAGCATGCTTGGCACCATAAAACGTGGATATTACTGTTCTAAGAGGCTCTGTTATGCAAGTTTTTTGGTGAATTAAGCTTTTGACAGTCTTTCTCCTATGGTGTGTATAATGAGCTGAACATTGATCCATTTCTGCTTAATATATATGTGGTTATTAGGACACTTGATTTACCAGCATCACCTCATGTTCCACTTGCACGTGACCAGTGTGAAGATCACTCCAGGATGCTTAACAGAAACCGACAAGCTCATTGCTATCCGGTCATACCACATGCACTTCAGAGCAGGTCATCTACCTGAAGCTAAGCATGTTCGGGCCTAGCCAGTACTTGGATGGGAGACCATCTACGAGAAGCTTGGGTTGCTGCTAGAAGAGATGTTGGTGAGACAGCATGGGGTGCTTACCCTGTGGTCTGAATGTGGATCCCAGTGCAGTGATGGGGACACTGTGCTGCAAAAATGGCACCGTCCTTCGGATGAGGCGTAAAACCGAGGGCCTGATTCTCTTTGGCCATTAAAGATCTCTGGACATCTTTCATAAACAGTATGGTGTTTCCCAATGTCCTTGTAAAATTGCCCATCACGGACTGGTCATTCTGGCCTCCTAATCATCTGTTGTCTTTTATGGGTTAACTATCTCTTTCACCATTTCACCAACTAATAATTAATGTGTGGTGAGAGTACTGGAACAAAATGGCTGCCGTCACATCATCCAGGCAGATACTGCACATTTGTGGTGGTTGAAGTGGCTCCCCACTCACTATGTAAAGCAATTTATAAAACTTGATTCCTCTGCAGTAGACCTTCATTTATGAAAATGTTTTTCACTCAATGAAACTGTCCTTGGAATTACACTTGACAGCACTTGCAGTAGTTGAAATTGTATTTCTGCAGCCATCAGGATTTCTGTCTATCATTCAGAAAAATTAAAGAATTGTTCTATCAAGCTTTCATCACCTCTTAACTGGAATATTGAAATTTTCTTTTCTATTGTCTGTGTGCTTAAAGTATCAGTACATTACAAAATGTCTGGAATCTTACTGCCACAGATCTGACTTAACCTAAGTGTAATGAATATATAACATCTAACTGGCCTGGCTACATTGACTTCCTGCACTTTATCACATAATGTTTTAAAATTATACTACTGCCTTACATTGTTAATTTGTTCATTCCAGTGCCCCAGATTGCTCACCTCACATATGCTTTACACCTGAGATCCTCTGATACAGCTGATCCCAGAGAATCTTTGCTCAATTCTCTGTGAGTGCTCATTTATTTTTGTTGCTCCTGCTCTCTGAAACGGCATGGTGGCGCAGTGGTAGCGCTGCTGCCTTGCAGTTAGGAGATCTGGGTTCGCTTCTTGGGTCCTCCCTGTGTGGAGTTTGCATGTTTTCCCTGTGTCTGTGTGGGTTTCCTCTGGGTGCTCCAGTTTCCTCTTACAGTCCAAAGACATGCAGGTTAGATGTATTGGTGATTCTAAATTGTCGTGTGTGTGCCCTGTGGTGGGCTGGCACCCTGCCTGGGGTTTGTTTCCTGCCTTGCACGCTGGGATTGGCTCCAGCAGACCCCCATGATCCTGTAGTTAGGATATAGTGGGTCGGATAATGGATGGATGGTCTCTGAAACTCTTTTTGTTTAACCATGTCACACACATGCGCTTGGGAGGCAATCAAATGGCTCAAATTGGGGCATTGGCAAGTCAGATCAGGGGTTGGCAATGAGCACTAATGCCTCTTCTTCTCTTCCCACAGAAAACCATTTGACTGCATAACTTCTGCATCCATTCCAGACCTCACTTCTGGCCCCTGCTGATGACCTAATTTTACTTCCTGCCCTCCTGCTCTAAAACCAGTCAACGCCAATCAGTCAAGCAATCAATACCTGTTGTATTGGCTCGGTCTAAAGAGACTACTTATTTTTCAACAATTTTTTCTACACAGTATACAGGGTGGATCCCCAGCTCTTTTTGCTTGTTTCTTGTCTTTCTACAATGGTCTGTGCTCTACTAGTGGTCACATTAAAAATTAATTTCTGCTAATGCAGAGGTGCACAGCTTCTTTACATCATGGACTGGCTTCTTGCTTTGTCATGCCTGGTGCACCATGAGAGTTTTAGGGGTTCTCCTTCGAAAGTCTTTAGAAGTAAATGTTCATGAGTGTAAGGCTGAATCTACAATTTGATGTACATGGAGCAGATTACATGGAATTTATACTCATATTAAAAAGGCAACACTGTCACACTGTGCACATGCCCAAAGCATTGATGGGTTGGCTAAGGTCCTCAGATTCTAAACCATGTCCAATAATTTCTTGGCCTAATATTATAATATTACCATCACACCTTCCTATTAAAATCATTTACCATCCTTTTATAGCCACCAACATATGCTGCATGCATGCATGTTGACAGATTCAAACAATTTAGAGCTGTGGGGTGCCAGTGCAGTCTATATTAGCAGCACTGGGTACAAGATGGGAAATAACCCTAACCCTCAAGAGTGTGCCTGTCAATCGAAGGGACCACTCACTCACACATTCACACAGAGCCAATTTAGAATTGTCAGTTAACCTCAAATCATGAATATAGAAGGAAAAGAGAAGGAAAATTTACACAGACATGGGAAAAAGATGTACGCTCCCTACCAACAGAAGTGGCAACAATACATCATACTTCTAGAAAATTGATCCTGTACATCTGGAAATAGTTTTTTTTTCTGTGTCATAGTTCTAAAAATTATTTCCAGATGAACAGAATCAACTTTCTAGAATTTTCTTACCTGGGTTATTGAGCATGCATCGAGACAATACATCATACTGAATATACTAGTGTATACTTTGTACCTGTGATAAACCATTCAGAGAACTTGAGCAAGAGTGTGGATACTAGATAGATAGATAGATAGATAGATACTTTATTAATCCCTGGGGGAAATTCACATACTCCAGCAGCAGCATACTGATAAAGAACAATATTAAATTAAAGATTGATAAAAATGCAGGTATAAGAGACAATAACTTTGTATAATGTTAATGTTTACCCCACCGGGTGGAACTGAAGAGTCGCATATGTGGGGGAGGAACGATCTCCTCAGTCTGTCAGTGGAGCAGGACAGTGACAGCAGTCTGTCGCTGAAGCTGCTCCTCTGTCTGGAGATGATACTAGGGAGTCCCTCTGAGTCCTGAACCCCAGACACAACTTCCACAGATAAAGATTTAGGTTAAAAATACTTTATTAAGTATTAATATCTTCATTGGCTATTTAAAGTCAGTCCAACTCTAATAATTTAATAAGTGATGCTCCATCTCCTTCCGCTCTTATTAATTGTTGTCCGATATCTCCCAACTATGACTTCCTGAGTAAGGTGAGATGGTCCCCAATGGTAGCCCTTCCAGGCCACGCAGAAGCTGCACCAAACCTGCAGATGTCCAAGCTAGAACCAAACCAGAGGAGCACTGACAACTCTCGTGCTGGGGGATGAATCACTCTTTGTAGAGTGTCTTCCTCAGTCTATCCATTATCTTTTCATCCCGAAGGTGACAAGATCCACAAGCCATTCTGGCCAGGTTGCGATTCCATCCACGTGGCCTCCCAACCAGGTAACAAATCTCATTCTAAGCCAGTCCATCCTCCATGGTACTCACAAAGAGACATTTTGCTGTTGCTTAAATATTAACCTTTTAACTGCTCTCCGTACATTTGATCTTTGAGATGGCTGGGTCCAGTTCTTTAGTTTTTTGTGAATAGATCAAACTATTATGGAACAAATTAACTTCTTCTTGAATTTCAATCAGATGATGTGCTTTGTATTTCCTATGTTTTGGATGTATATACCTGAATTCTTAGCATTTATTTTTATATACATAATTATGCTGATGTTGTACATACAATTTCATCCCAAGACTTAATTTCTTAATTTATTAATTTCCATTAAATTAATGTTCAAATATATTACATTTTGAAAATTAACAATATATGCATATCGAAACATTTTAGCTGTCAAGCAGTGTCAAGTACATAAGCTTATAAGAATTGATTTTCCAGGACGCCAGGGAGATTAGAGAACAGCAATTTCTGCTCCCATTTCCAGGACAGAGGAAATCCCATCCCAAGACTAACATCATTACCAATCTCTTCACATTGCACACCTTCTAGTGAAGATGAGACAAAACTGCTTAAGGAAATCGTCGTCAGTCAACCAGCAGCAACGCTGTGGATGCTAGTCATGTTGCGCTGTTTGTGAGATACATTAAGCAGCTTGTTACTTTAACTAAACACTTTACTCCATTAAAACTGGGATTTCCTGGCTGGGACCCCAACACTGTTCATGTTGCAATAGTTAAATTAAACATTCATGTATGCAAATTATTTACATAATAAAAGAGAAAGTTTTGTAATTGGGTCACAAACCAGCCAAGTAATCACAAAGCAAACTGAAAAACAAAAATCAAAAGTCAAAGGCAAAAATGAGAGACATGGAAGCAAACCTGTACTAAAGAGAAATTAATTTTAAATTTTGTACTGAGGGATAAAATAAACTAAAACTTCACAATATTTTCAGAACACAAGGCCACTTGATGCTTCAACAACGTAAATAATGAAATGTGAAACAGCAGTCAAAACCAACTAAATCAAAACCAGAAATAAGGTGCAGAAACATGATCAGCCAGTCTAAAACCCAAAATGCCCAGAAAAATACACATTAAAACTAAAAATATTACAAACTAAATAATAAGGCATAATGCACACTCCAGGATTCTTGCACTTTCCAGAAGTTTTTGTAAATTTATGTTTGCACAAGGACTTGCACGGTGAGGGACATACCCCGAGGTAATCAAGAAGTTCTATTAGTGCCCCATTTCTGTCTGAACAAACACTGAAATCTTACTCTGACATTATGCAATATGCACTGCAATAAATTAGTGATGGAGAACGCTGTCACTTTAGGATACATGCAGTAAGTTAACAAAACATATCATACAAGGATATGCTCTCTGGAAATAAACGCCAACCACCTTGTACTTCTGACCAGCATTACACAGAACAGCTGTTTCTCATGACTGTAGTACATTCATGATTTTTTTTTAGATATGGTTTTTGCACATAAATAATTTTATTCTTACATTGTCTTTACATTTTTAATTGTGAAATTAAGTCATCATTTTTTAAATTTGGTTTTGATTAGGGTGGCATGATGGTGTTACTGCTGCCATGCAGTAAGGAGACTGTGATTCACATACTGGGTACTTCCTGCATGGAGTTTCCATGTTCTTCCTGTGTTTGTGTTGGCACCCTCCATTTGTTCTGGTTTTAACCCACAGACTAAACACATGCAAGTTAAGTGAATTGGTGCTGTTAAATTCACCCAAGTGAATGTGTGTGTTTACCATGCAATGGGCTGGCACCCCATCCAGGAATCATTCCTGCCCTACACCTATAGACTGCTGGAATAAGCGCCAGGCAATCCTACACCTTGATATAGTAAGCAGGTTGGGAAAATGGATGGATGGATGTTTAACATTTTTTATAGCAAAGTCTTGGTAAAGATCACATAACCACTATGTCACAATTGTGACACCACCCAATGCTAAACATAAATATTCATTGATCATGCATTCAGGTAAACCCTTAGTAATGTTATGACACAGAAAATGTCGAAGGTTATCGAGAACGAATGGGCTGGCAGATGACATGAGACGAAGCGAAGTCCACAAACAGAAGGCAAGGGTCAAAATACTGTTAAGTGAAGCTAAGCTGAACAACCAAAACCAAAGGTGCAAGACAAAAACCCAGAGCCAGAGAACAAATTGTTCAAAACCAGAAGATCAAAACCAAACACCATGGCCTATTAGTTTAGAACCTAACTGCCACTAATAAAAAGTCAAGCAAAATGACACCTTTCATTGGCTAATTAAAAAGATTACAATATGCAAGCTTTCAATGCCACTCAGACCCCTTCTTCAGACAAGGTTTCATTTTGCTTTATTTCTCATTACATCCATAATGGCTAACATGGTACAACACCCTAGTACTACTTCCACTAATAAATAAAGAGTGGATTAAGTTAAGTGCATGTTGTAAACCAATTTGTTGCCCTGTAACGGCTGTAGCTCCAGGCAGAAATACACCATTTCAAGGGTAAGTAGGCTAAAATAAATAGAAACACCCTAACAATGGCCTTTTCTGAATTCTTAATAGAGAATATTTTAGCAGGCGTCAGGATGGAAGGACAGAGACGCGCACTGAATAATGGCTCATCCCAACAAAGGGCTTGCTGATTGAACACTAATCAACAATGTCACTGTTATTTAAGAGCCAAATGAGCCTAATTTTTTTACTTTCTCTTTGGTACCTGAAATGGGAAACACCACCAAAACAACAAACCTGAACAAACTGGGAACAAGACACAGTTAGGTGTTCCCCTGCAATGTGAGCACTGCCATTATCATGGTATCAGCAATCTTTTTCACACTCCTCAGTATCTCTGATGCCAAGGCGAGGCTACTGTTTATTCATTATAATGAAAGTCTATGTCACCTTTTCCAGTCTTGCCATGGTTTATCTAATGTGGACACCAGGAGGTGCTCCGGCTCCCCAAACCTGACACAGACAGTCACAAATTCAGCACAACACACAGGCTTTTATTCAGGTGTGGGAAACTCTTCCTAATTGTTTCCCATCTGTAATGCACAGTACAGTGAATAAACACAATTAGAAAACACACAGCACTTTGTCTTTGCCTTCTTTTCTTAGTCTCTTCTCTTTCTCTGCCCGCTTCCACTCCTCCTCCAGCAAGCTTTGTCATCTCCCTCCCGACTCTGGCTCCTGGAATAGTGGCAGGCAGCTCCTTTTAAGTAATCCCAAATGCTTGGCCCAAGAGCACTTCTGGGTAAGTCTAGAGCCCCATGAAGCAGGGCTCCCCAGTCCCAGCAGCACCCACTGGCGGCATCCAACAGGGCTGAGTCAAAGAACTCCAATTCCCATGATGTTCTGTGGGCGACCATGGTGCTGCAGCAACCCAAAGGGGTGCCATCTACCAATTTGGAGGAGATAATGACCTTTGCACGCTCTCTCCCCCACCTCTTTGCACCTCCTCTTCCAATAAAGAGGTGTCCTGGCCATGTAAGGGCCCCGGCTGGCCTTCACACCAAGAATGCTCTCATCACGCTCTTTCCTCTTAAACACCTAGACTCACCCTGCCAGTGAAGAGCACGCAGATAGCTGCCTTCCTGCTTACTTTCTCTGAACTCTAGTAATGGGTATAGAGTAATTGATACATTTTTAAAACCAACTTTTCAGGGACCCTCCTCACAATTTCAATCACTATAGGCTGTGGGTTAATTGGGGGCCCCAAATCCCCTGACACTCTCCCCACATTTCTCACCTTGACAACATGGCAGCTAATTCCCTTTACAGTGACCTCTGCTATTCTTTCTATTCTTCCTGTTTTTGTGAGTTGAGAATTCTGAAATGCATGGAGAGTTTCACAACCACACAAAATAAAGCATTAGCATAAATAGGTGCTTTTGTCAAATGTTCATTCATTCATATTTTCCACACAGTAATGAGCCGTTGCAGCTCTAGGAAGTGCAATCCTCTGTCTCTAAGGTCCTTAGGCTGCTGCCATTTGAGT
This sequence comes from Polypterus bichir lapradei, assembly GCA_026402145.1. NCBI lineage: Eukaryota > Metazoa > Chordata > Cladistia > Polypteriformes > Polypteridae > Polypterus > Polypterus bichir. Next base: position 85,348,159 of record JANRMT010062806.1, read on the forward strand.
CTCTCACCATCTTCATTTTTTCGCTAATAAGTTCCCTGAATGTTACAGCATTCCCTGTGATGGAAGACTGAAAATTGCAGCAGTGCATTACCCCACCCCACCCCCATTCTTCTCTTGTTCCTAGAATGGCTACCCCTGAATTAGGCCACTGAAGTGTGGACAGTTCAGATCTCATGGAGCTGATGTAACAGCTTTCAAGCTCATTTCTGAAAGTGGGAAGTGTCTAGAGAGGGTGACTGTGCTGGTGACATTGTGACACAGCTCTCTGTGCTCTGGCACCTCTCTTATCAGCAGGCCCGGTTTATTCTCTTAGTGTTCAATTACTGGAGATTTTCACTGGTAAAAGCAGCTTTTACTCACAGGCTAACTCAGATCCATGGTATACGGTGATCCAGCATGGCTGTGAATGAGTATGGATCTGCCACTCTTTGTGGACATACTTTAGTGGACTAGTATTCCATGCAGCACAGGTTCCTGCCACATTACATCAGGAAAGCCCCCATATATTCTGAAGACTTCAGTAGCTGCACGTTAGCAGACAATATAGTATAGTGACGAGGACACTGGACTTTAAGTCACAAGGAATTTGGTTCATTCCCCTTCACCTACTCTTGATGTGATCCAGAGCAACTCACTTATCTGTGCTTGTACCGTAAATGATATACTGTAAAAAGATCAAAATCAATGTGCAAAGAGTTGGGGTCCCAGCCAGCAAAACCTTATTTAATGATAATTAGATAAATAAACAAAAGAATCGAGTGTCCCCCTTAGGGAAAAAAACACTTTCATATCTCCACCAGACAAATGACATCCAGGTTGTAGGCTGGGGTGATTTTATAGCTCAGGAAGTATGAGAGCAAATTCATGAAGAAGTGGAAGTGATGAAACTCATTGATGGATGGGACTTCTGCTAGCCTGAGGACATGCTGTATTAGAGCAGAGTCAGTGCAGTCCCTCTTTCACCACTCTGTTTATCACTCGCCATCCTCACATACATGACAGTATATATACATTTGATATATGCTAATCTCATATCTGGGCTGAAAGTGTCTGCAAAACACAAAAACTTATTAAGTATGGGAGCTTCAAAATTAATGGAATTGAATGAAGCAGCTTAATTGTGAAGATCATGAATAGTCTTCAAAGAATATTATTGTACTTGCCATGTTATTTTCATTTGTCTGATTGAGATGCATTCTTTTATAATGTTATGTTTTTAAATAAAATAAATTAGATTTATAAAAAAAATAAAATAAAATTAGAAACCCCTGATCTGCCTATCATGTAATGTGTTGAGGTGCAGTAGTTAGCTCTGTTGCCACATTGACTTAGTTTTGTCTTTTCCAAAACCTACACCTGGGCACAGTATAGAATTTGCATGTTCTGGCAGTGTGTTGGTGGATTTATCTGCGGGCACTCTGGTCTTCATCATACAACCAAAGGATTTAAGCATTAGGTAAACTGACAAGTCTATATTGGTCCTTGGCTGGAGTGTGTGAGAGGTCTTCTTCATGAACTGGCACCCTGTCTGGTGCTGCCAAGATAGGCTCCAACCCCAACCCTGAATTGGATTAAGCAAGTCTGATAAATATTAAAATATTTATATATTATAATAATTCTGATATATTAAAATGGTGTGTGTGTGCATGCGCCCTGCAGTGGGCTGGTGCCCTGCCCAGGGTTTGTTTTCTGCCTTGCACCCTGTGTTAGCTGGAATTGGCTCCAGCAGACCCCCGTGACCCTGTAGTTAGGATACAGCAGGTTGGATAATGGATGGATGGATGGATGATATATTAAAATGTACTAGAAACACATACTGTAGATCTCTGGTCCATCCCCAGTAGTTGACACACTGCCTGTGCTTGACACTTGGCAGATGCCAGAGCTATAACTCTTTTCTTCTTACCATGTAATGAGCTTCTAAAATTTGATTCATACACAGCATATGTCACTGCTGTTCTTTTTTTTTCTTTTTGGCATGTCAACTTCTCAATCAGTTTCCCTGAAAAGGTTGCCACAGGAAAGATGCAAATCCTGTAACCTCAACACTGCCATATTTTTGCTTCATTAGCACGTATCATGTCATAAGATGTGGATTAAGACTAAGATCAAGGTTCTAGCCTTAGTGGTTCTCAAGTAATCACGTGACAGACAGACAAAAACCTTACAACATTACGTATAGATTGAAATACGCACCTGATCAGAGTTTAAGTACTAGTCAGTAAGCAGATTGACAATGACTGTCATGGCAAGCACTACAATAATAACAATAATGAACCTTCCACAGTGAGCTTTATTTTAAGACCAAGAGTAATGCACTGCAATATCAATATCAATCAGCTTTTGCTCAAAGCAGAAATCAGTATATGTGACAATGCGGGTTCTTCTTCAGGCTCCCATCTGGCATCTGGGGAGCTCTCGAACCCGACACTGTCAGTAATGTAACCGGATGAGCTGGACAGTGAAGACATCAACAATGAAGCAAGGGGATGGTGCAAAATGTTTAAAACAAAAACAAAAGCAAAGTGTTCAAAAAAATAGTGCAGTGTCTAAAACAGTCCTTTAATAAATAATCTATTAAAAGAAGTGAACTGTGGAGGTTAAAATCCAATAAATACATCCTTTAAAAACGAGGTTAAAATAATAATGGCTGGAAGCAGTCTTTTCTTAAAAACCAGGTGCTTTCTTCTTTCTACCATGCGGCTCCCCTGCTTCTCCCATACGGGCTCCGCATCAGAGGAGTCGCCTACCAGCAAATGCAGCTGCCTTCTATTCTGGTCCGATAGCCTTCCGTTCCCCAGGTACGTCGGGCTCCAGCTGGACCGAGACTTGGGTTTCCCAGTGGCCAGGGAGCTCCCGCTGGGGCTCAACACTCCCAAGCCTCCCCGACTGCTGCTTCCTTCAACGGCAAGTTGTCTCCTCTGCCGGTCACTCCAGCTTCTCCAAACTGCTCAGCTGGAGTGACCACTTCAATCAGCCCCCCCCCGAGAGCTGGCCTAACACTCTTCTGGGGCTCTCCTACCAGCTGCATGCAACCTTCAATGAGCCTGCTCTCACTTGCACTCCCACTCACTCCAGCACCAGCTTCATTGCCTCCCGCCTTCACCTCCCTTAACCTCCATTCTCTTTTTCCATTCTCTGTTTCTTCTCTTCTCTTCCCCTTCCACACTCACGCTCCTACTATATAATATAATGGGGACGTGGTTCAGATGTGGTGATTAGCAGTTCACCATCATCAATTACAGATGCGGACGATTCCTCACCTCTGCACATAAGCGAGGACCGCCCGCATCACAAAGCGCCCTGGAACCGCTCCAGACACACTACCACACACCATCTTTAAGCCACGAGTGTGCCCATTATTTATTTAAAAACTGGCCTTTTTAATCTGAGCTGTGGACTCGCTATACCACAGTACAGAGCCTTTCAAACTGAGCATGGTCCCTACTTATTCAGTGCAGAGCACCTCTCAAAATGGGCATCAGTTCAAAAGCCAGTCTTCAAAAACTGTAGTGCCCCCGATGTTAAACTCTGATTCAAGCAGAAAACAAAGTCCTTTGAAATGGCAAATATTTTAAAGCCAAGAGCAACAAACAGCAATGTCACTCAGACTAAGTTCTTTTTCTAGTCAGAAAGCGATTTAGTGCCTTTTCTCTGTAAGATGGTCTCAAAGGAAAATTAAAATTTAGCACAGTTTAAAGTAGCCACCACCTTAAAACCAGGATCTATGAACAACATTACCATTAGCACTGTAAGCTCCATTTCAAATCCCAAAACAACATGCTGTGGTGCCCTTCATAAAGTTCAACATCTCAATGTATAGAATAATATTGAACATTTTTAAGTGGGCACCACCTTAAAGGCAGTAAAAAATGAACAAGAGGCCCTGATTCATGTTTTCATGTTGAAAAAGCTTGAAAACATCTCAGCTGGTGACAGACACCCATTACACGCAGAACTTAACTTCAGTAAATCAGGAAGGAAAGTCGCTTTAAAGACCCCACGAATTGCTCCAGAAATTCCATTCTCTCAAGTACAATATGTACATTCAATAAGGAATATCAGAGACAGCACAAATTTCAATAAGTGTTGAGTTTTTGTTATGTATCATGTACCCATTTTAGGCAAAAACATACTATCATGCTACTAGAAGTTGTTAGTAAAGAATTTGTTTTTTCTTTAAATTATGTAAATATTTTAGAATGTTTGTGTGAGTTTTAACCTGTCTTGTCTCTGTTTTTTTTTCGGCATATTTAATATTTTCTTGTGTAAACATGATTAAATAAAAACCTCCATCCTTGATCTACACTTTTCTTGACAAGCCTGATTCCATTGTAACAGCACTGTTTCTGGATTTTTTTTCAGCATTCAGTACCATCCAGCCTAAGATGCTGACTTGAAATTGAACAGTATGAACGTTAACCCATTTATTACATTACTAGCTGTTCTACCCATCTAATGCTTAATTCCTTTGAAGTGAGAAGTCAGAATTTTTGAGTTCCTAGTCAGAATATTCAACTGGAATGGGGTTGGTCTGTCAAGTCCGTGTTTGTTGGACTTCAGATCATTGCATCAATCCAAAATGGTGACATACACCATGAACATCACTGAAAGCTATAGTATTATACTGTTTATTAACTCTTCTGTTTATTTGTGTCTTCTTGAACACAAAGTACTTTCCAGCTTCTATCTGTGGACATGTTGCTTCAGTGTTTGGGTACGCAAAATACTATGTAATATGTTCTTATCAACGTTCTGATGCACCAAGCACAACAAACGTTTTCCTGGAAGCATCTATATTGGTTTTCCGAATGTATTACTTGAATGCGGTCAACTTGAGTGTGATGTCATTCCCCGCTCCAACATCTAACTTCCAAGGTAAATGGAATGCAACCAGAGGTGGGTAGTAATGAGTTACATTTACTCCGTTACATTTAGTTGAGTAACTTTTTAAAAAAATTGTACTTCTAAGAGTAGTTTTACTTTTAATGTTTACTTGAGTACATTTGTGGAGAAGAAATGCTACTCTTACTCTGCTACATTGGGCAACACTCAAATCGTTACTTTTTTTTCTATTAGATACGCTATATTTTTGCTAGAGAGAAGCCGCCAGTAGATCTACTGCATGACTGTTTCACAATCAGACTTAGCAATAATAATCACAAGACTCCGTTTCACCAATCAGATGTAGCAACACTAATCACAAGACTCTGTTTCACCAATCAGATGTAGAAACAATACTCACATGGCTCCGTTTCACAAATCAGATGTAGCCATGCAGTCACATGACCACACACAAACTGTGGCGGCCATAGACATAGAATTACTAGACACCACATGACCAGCAGCATCGTACATCAACATCGCCACCATATTGCGAGTGGCACTGCTGTGGAGTGAAGTAATGGATAAAGATGCCTCATGCATGTGCTACTTGGGATTGTGCAAACCGTTGTACGCTCCAAACCAGATCCTGGGGGATTACATTTCATAGGTAAGGCTGAACAATTGTTTTGGTTATATTTGGCCATTAGAAAATCCTGTTTTATAATCTTAACTAGTTATGCCAGGCTAAGTTAGCAAAGCTATGAATTGATGTGCTCAAGTGTGCTCAAGTGAGCCGCCAAACAACGTTTTGGCTAAACGTATTTAGTCACTAACTATGTAGATTGTTGTTAGCTGTTAACATTTCTCAAACTTTGAAGGTTTCTCAAAGAAATCCACCTCAGGAAGCAGTGGGAGGTAGCCCTTAGACAGGATTTGGAGAAAGCTGTCCTGTGATGTGTGCCGTGCTAGTTTGGTAACAGATGCTGTACCGGCATCATATGATCAAAGCTACCACTTGCTCACATTAAAAAACAAAGTAGGTTTGATGATTCCTTCTGAGGGTACAGTCAAGGTGGTCAAAGCAGCTGAGCGTGTTATCCGACAGTTGACATTAGGGTAAGCTGTCAGTGTATCTTTGATCAATCAGTTTGTTTGGGCTGAGATTGGTTCAGATTATGTGTTTTTTCTCAAGGAGCACATTGAGGAAACACAGTTTGAAATTGACAACCATCATTTTATGCTCGTCTTTAGTTGTGTCTTTCTTCCACAAACTAAGGCTGCACCATATTATCAGACTGAATACTCTCAAATTACAGGATCTAAAGTGAGCAAGAGGGAGTGTAAGTCTGTAGGAGATCAGTGAGGTAGAGGGGAGCAAGACTGTGGAGAGCTTTAAATGTTAAGAGCGGTATTTTGTATTGTATTCAGCAGTGAACAGGGAGCCAGTGAAGTTGAGAGAGAATAGGTGTAGTATGTTCAGTGGATTTAGAACAGCAGGTTATTATCCTGGCAGCAGAATTTTGAAGAAGTTGTAAGTGATGGATACATTTATTGTGGGATGCCAGATAGAATAGCATTACAGTAATCTATACGTGAGGTTGACTAGGTGAGGTGACTAGGGTATTAACCAATACTTTAACCAGTACTGTGTTGCATAAGAACAGGACGAAGTCCAGAAATGTTTCGGAGATGGAAGAAGGCAGTCCGAGAAATGTTACTTATATGGGAGGAATTATTTAATAATAATAATTATTATTATTATTTAATAACTGTCATTATTAGTGTATAAATGGATATAAACAATTGCATTTAAACAGTTCACCAAAATCTGTTATATGTAAACGATACTGTTTTAAACATTATTGTTTTTTCATCAGAAAATCCGGTTTCCACATCCACCTGTATTAGTTTAAATGGCACTTTTGCCACTCGCAATATTGTGGATGCGCTGACGTATCGTGTCAACTAGGCAACACAGTGAATGCGGCGTCTACTTATGTTTGTCTATGGTGGCAGCATAGACACTGCCTGACTGCTGTTTCTGTGTATAGGAGAGTGGCAGAATCATCTACAATAAATAACCGCGCCGTTCCTGTTTCAAGCTGAATAAAGATGGTGTCGCTAAAGCATCGAGACTCAGCTTTGTGTTTTGGGGTGCAAGACGGGGACTCACTGCGGTGGGTTGGCGCCCTGCCTGGGATTGGTTCCTTCCTTGCGCCCTGTGTTGGCTGGGATTGGCTCCAGCAGACCCCCATGACCCTGTGTTCGAATTCAACGGGTTGGAAAATGGATGGATGGATGGATGGAAGACGGGGACTCACACGTCACCGCACACACACGTGGTCACAATGCTGTAATAAACAGTATACACTCATACAGATTTTGAATATATGAATGAGGCACGCCGACTGACGATTGCCCACAATCCTGCAGTGAGCGAGAGAAGAACCATCAGCTCAGTTGTATTCACTTGACGCTCGGCGATAAGGCGTATATGGACTACTCGTATTGGAAGACCTCGCTCATTTATCAAGTCAAAATTTATTACACATTTTAGCTCGTCTTGCAAAACACTCGCAAACCAAGTTACTCGCAATCCAAGGTTCCACTGTACGTGAAAAATGAGAGCCAACTCCTGCTGAAGCTTTACTCACTGAGTGAAGAACAAGCACATTTTAACCAAACATGCACAGACACAGATAGTCAAGGTAAAGTGAGACTTCTTGTACGTGCACAAGCTGCCTTGTTCTAATATTATTTTCTATCAGCTGTGCTATTTGGAGGGCAAGTGCACATACAGTATTATCCTGTCAGTGTACAGTATATCTTGTTCCTGGAAGTAGTTTGCACTGTTCAAACATACATGTGACCTACTGTAGGTATTGGCTTCAAAACCTTTGTTGTGAAAAACTGAGATTTGAAACTTTGTGTTATTTGTGCATCTTTATTTTGTAAAGATGTTATTTATTTTTACTCATTTTTTATTTAATTATTTGGAAATAACAGAATTTGCACATTATTTTATATTTTTGTCTGTCTACATTTCTAAAAAATAAATCATTTATTATGATCAAACAGTTACTCAGTACTTGAGTAGTCTTTTCACCAAATACTTTTATACTCTTACTTGAGTAATTTTTTGGATGTCTACTTTGTACTTCTACTTGAGTAATATTATTTTGAAATAACGCTTCTCTTACTTGAGTACAATTTTTGGCTACTCTACTCACCTCTCACCTGAATGCAACATATGACGGGTTGATATCTAAGTAATCAATGAGACCTCAGTGTTAATGTTTGCAGTTACATTCTGTTGGAATGTATTTTGTAATGCATATAGTAATAAAGTGTATTGCATCTGTTGCATGTTTTTGTTTTGTGCCATTTTGCATGGGATTCATAACAGCAGTGTTAATGTTTGTGATGTGCCATCTGTTGCAATGACAAATGCAATGCATTTTATTACTACAACTATTTGTAATGAGCCATCTGTTGGAATGACAGAGACATAGCATCCAGATGGATACACAGATGCTTATCCTTTTATTAAAGTGGATGGATTCAGGACTCTCTTCAGGAATTACTCTCTTATAAATCATTCACAGACAGTCAAAGTACATTATGCTTTTTCAAAAGTCATCCTCTCAAATTCAGGCTCTCCTCAAAGAGGTGTTTTGTCTCCATCACTATTAACATTATACACAAGTGACCTGAGACAGAACAATGACCACTACATTATCAAGTATGCTGTAGAAAGTTATGGTAATAGGACGTGTATCTGCAGAGGATGAAAGCCTTTACTTAAATGAAGTAAATTGGTGCAATAAGAACGTTCTCACTCTGAATGTCAGAAAGACTAAAGAAGTGATTTTTTACTTTGAGGATCTATCCTTGATAATAATCTTAATTGGAATATTCATACAACAATATAACGCATAATCTAAAAGCAATCAGTGCTAATTTATCCTTTGTAAACTAGCATTATTTAAAGTGGACAAGGACCTCATATTGTCCTTCTTTTGAAATTTTAAAAATGCACCAGCAGATTACCAAACATGAAACCAAAATTATTGGAACAAATGCTGATGATGTAGTAAGTGTGTGTCAGAGGGCAATGTTGAGAAAAATGAAAATCACCTTAACTGATGACAGACACCCATTACATGCAGAAATCAACTTAAGTACATCAGGAAGGAAAGTCTCCATAAATCCCCGAACAAGATATTCCAGAAATTTATTTCTTTGCATGGCCATAAAATATGAAATTTTGAAAATAATAAAAATTCAATGAGTGTAAAGCTTTTCATAGGTATTGTGTAACCATTTTAATTTAAAATATACTATCAGTCTGCTAGAATTAGTTGACAAAGAATGTTTTCAAACAATTTAAATGTTTCTGAATTTTTGCATAAGTTTTAACCTGTCTTGTCTGTTTTTATATTTTATTTCTGCCTGTTATTGCATGCAACTGAAAAAGCAATTTAAAATTTTCTTGTGTAAACATCAAAAAATAAAAAACTTTAACCTTCAAAACAGAAATCAGTTCAGTGCCTTTTACAGTGAGCTTTGTCTCAAAGTAGAGCAAAACAGCATTTCACATAATGGGCACCACCTCAAAGCCAAGAGCAACGTCTTTTACATTAAGCTCTTATTGAAGCAGAGGGCAGTATAGCAAATGTGTGACACAGGGAGCAATACAACACATGTACATCAGCAACAGTCATTCATCTAACCATTTTATGACATAACAGGCTGAACAGGAATGGTGGCAGATCAGAACCAGAAAATAGCTTAAGCAGCATTTACAGAATTTGGATGAGAAGAACATGTTTTAAATACATGAAGGTCAATGGATCAAAGTGACACCAAGTTAAAAGCTTACCCAAAAAGCTGAAATGACCTTAGGATTAAAAAAGACGGCATACCCATACACTATCCAAATGATAAAGTATCTAAAACGCATCATATTAAAGGAAGGAGAAATTATCAAAGAAGATGGTAGAGGTGGGGCTCTTGTCAAGTGAGGACCATCTCCTACTCCACATTGACAAGGCCATGCCACTGTGGCCAACAGACAGCTTGAGCCCTGCATGGTGAGCGGTTGTCATCTCCCCGCAAGACAGTCTGCCAGGCAACAGATCCCCATCCACTGAGTGATGATCATCAAAGCTGAGTTACAACTCCCAAAAGACTTTGCAGCCGCTGTAAGAAGCTTTCTAGACAGATACTTGAAAACTGATGTTCACTTATTTATTTATTTACAATTAATGACCAAGAGTTGTGATATTGAAAACAAGAAAAATACATCTGAGGTGACCCATCTGTTCTCTTCTGTAAGCCGGGTGAGACCTGAATGGCATGCCATCATTGGAGCTCTCATTCACCGCAAACTTAGAACTGTCCATATGACATTGTATTATCAAGCACTGCTCACAGAGTTATGAAGCTCGGCTCCTCACCCTCATCCACTACTCAGCTCTCTGCCTGCCAGTCTAGGTTATCAGGATAATCAAAGTAAGAGGCACTGTAGCACTTAGAAAGAAAGCCAACAAATTTAAAACATTTAAGATAGCACCATCTCCAAGACAGCCAGTCCTCTGAAGCTGGGAAACATCAGAATTAAAGTGCTGAGTTCATATGTACAAGATGAGAATGGAATGCTAAGGGAATGAAAAGGTTTGCAAGCATATCAGGAAGCTACCCTAATAAACCCCAAAGCCTAAGCAGTATGGCAGAGAAGGGTGTCCCCTGAAAAAATATGCATGTGAAAAATGTGCCCACAAGTCTTTTCCTGCATGTTACTCTCTGAGTTGACTGATACCAGTAGAATAACAAGATAGAAACCTGTCTTGTAAGTAACATTCTAAAATATGATGAAAGAAATTCCACAACAATTATGTCATTAGATTTAAGTACAGCATCTGACAATATTGACCACTCTGTTCTATTACATTGGACAGCTGGGCACCATCTTTGTGTGGTTTAGTTCATATTTTTCAAATCGACTTCAGTATGTACAGAAATGTGTAGACAGTACACCATCATTATACTCAGAAGTTAAATATGATGTCCCATAGGGCTCATTAACTTTACTGTTTTCACTTTACATGCTTCCATTGGCAACTATCATTAGAAAATATAACATTCATTTTCACTTGTGTGCAGACCCAGCTATACTATACTTTGAGATCAATTAAAAATTTTTGATAGTGTCAGTGAGTTAAATGATACAGACTGCAACAGTATTCTCTCAGTGTTAACTCAATTGGTCTAAACATCAGCTTTACTGAATCAGCACACAGCTTAGAGGTTATCTTTCACACCATAATGTCTTTTTAAATACACATTATATAAAACTATCTTAACTCAGAGTAGAACTATTGGAAAATTAAAATGGTTTCTAATTCATATAATTATTTCTAGTAAAAATGACTACTGCAATGTGTTATTCATGGGCTGCTCTGTTTCATATGCAGCTTTCATTTAATTCAGAATGCTGATGCCATAATAATTACAGGTACTACAGTACAAAGTACAACCACATACAGTAACTTCTTTTCTAAAGTTGTTAAACTGGCTTCTAGCAAAGCTTAAGGCTGATTTCAAAATATTCCTTTATGTATATAAATACATAAATGGCCAGGGCTCTGCTTACTTATCTAAAGTTATCATAACCTACAAACCAGAGTGCACATTAAGATCTCAAGAAAGATTCCAAAGACTGAAAAAATAACTCTGAGAGGTGAAGCTTTTAGCTACAGGGACCCAAAGTTGTGGAAAGATCATCCTGCTCTTATATAAGAAATGCTCCTTCAGTCTCAGTTGTTAAATCCCAGTTGAAGAGTCACTACTTTAGTTTAGCATACCCTGACTAGAGCTGCTGATTAGATATACACATTGCATTTCTGTTTGTTAGTTATTTGTACGAGGGGGACCCATAAAAACTTTCTGGATGCTGGAGGGGTGTTAGTTCCAACGTTTCCCACTGGGTGTGTGTACTAGGCCATCCTCTGCATTTGACCAAGTGGTGTCCTTGGGGAAAGGTCAGTAAGGTCAGTGTAATTTTTTTTCTTGAGCCTCTGTTACCATCTTTGTTGATTTTGTGATAGCAGACTTGAAAGAATAATGTGTTTGCATCAAGTTCTGTTTCCTTTTGGGCAAAACAGCAGCAGAAGCTGTAACAATGCTTCAAGAGCCTTTCTTAGAAGAAGCTTTGAGCCAGGCAAGGATTTTTTACATTTAATTGCTCAAGCGATTGCGTGATGCTTTGTTGAGAAAACAACCTGAATTGCGATGATCAGGCGAATGTCTTCTGCATCAAGACAACACTCCCACCCACACAGTATTGAGTGTGTAGCAAACGGGATGACAATGGTTCCCCTAACTACTCCCCAGACCTTGCACCCTATGATTTTTTCATAATTCCAAAAATGAAAAGGAACCTTAAAGGAAAGCATTATCAGGATGTAGAGAAGGTCAAGAAGCAAACAATGGAGGCACTGAAGGCTATCACTTTTCATGAGTTTCAGAACCATTTTGAACCATGGAAAAAGTAGTGGGACAAGTGTATTCTATCTCAGTTTTGAAGGTGATTAAATTTTGGAAATGTTCAGAAAAATATACGATTTTTAAAAACAACATTCTCATTATTTTTGGGTCCCCCTTTTTATGATAACATAAATAACACATTTATTATTATTACCTCCTGTAGGCACATCACCTGCAAGAAAAACAGTGTCCGGGTGCAATGTGACCTGGGTGGGGGTCAAAGGCAGAAGCCTTGGGGACTTGAATCCAGACACACAAACTGACTCTTAGGGGGAAGGAGTGCTACCATCTAGATATAGCTAGACTCACATCCACCCACTCACTTGGTTCTGGAAACAAACCCCTAGAAACAGGCGGGATTCTCCTTTACTCTGGACTTGCTAAAGGAAAAAGATGTTGGTTGGGAGTGGGCTTCCATTTGAGTCCTGGCCTGGTTGATGCCATATTGGAATTTGTCCCAGAGAATGAGAGGGCTGGCTTTGTGTGGCTGAAGGTTGTGGAGGGTAGGACTCTACCTGCCATGTGTACCAATGCACCAAATGACAGTTCAGACTACCAGGCCTTCTTAGAGGTGATCCTGGAAAGACTCCCAGCTTGGTAAAAATGAAGACAACTGGAGAGATGTTATTGGACTTCTGTGCTAGGCATGATTTGTCCATGATAAACACCATGTTCAAAGATATGGTGGCTTATAAGTGTAATTGGTATCAGAGTACCTTAGACAAACGATCTGTGATCAATTTCATAATCATATCATCGGATTTGCAGCTGGTGGTGAGTTGGATCATATGGTGATGGAGGCACCTGAACACACCTGGAAAGCTCAAGCGAGTAGTGATGGTGGATTGGGAATATCTGGGGAAGGCCCCTGTCCAGGAGACATTCAACTCTGACCTACGAAAGAGCTTTTCCTGCTGGGGACACAGAATCCAAATGGGCCTTGTTCAATGCCTCCACTGTAGAAACAGCTGCAAAGAGTTGCCGCCTGAAGGCCATAGGTGCCTCTTGAGGAGTCAAACCAAGTGCCCAATTTTGGGCAGCAGATGTGAGGGATGCCATCAGGGTGAAAAAGGAGGCCTTCCATGAGTTGTTAGCATCAGAGATTCCTGAAGCAACGAAGAGGTACCGACAGGCCAAAAGAGTTGTGGCCTTGGCGATCAGAGAAGCAAAAACCTGTGTGTGGTAGGAGTTTGGATAGACCATGGAAAGTGATTAGGCTCAAAGAGTTTCTGGCAAACCATCAGGTAATTCAGAAAAGGATGATAGGGATTCAGCCAGGCTGTTGTCTGCAAGGGTAGAGAAGTCCTGACCGGACTGAGGATGTTGTCTGCTGGTGAAAGGAATACTTTGAGGAGCTCCTGAATTTGATGGACATGCCCTCTGTGCAAGTTCACTGAGATAGTTAAGCAATTCCACAGTGGAAAGGCCCTGGGTGTGGATGAGATCTGCCCAGAAATGTTGAAGGTACTGAACGTTGTTAGGCTGTCATGGCTGACACACCTTTTCAATGTTAAGTTGTCATCAAGAGCAGTGCCTTTGGAGTGGCAGATTGGGTTGGTGGTCCCCATTTTTAAAAAGGGGAACAGGAAGGTGTACTCCAGCTATCAGGAGTTCACACTCCTCAAGCTCCCTGGAAAAGCATATACCAGTCTACTAGAGAGGATACTCTGCTCAGTTGTGGAACCAGGAGGAGCAAAGTGGATTTCATTCAGGCCAAGGAACGGTGGAACAGATCTTTACCTTCATGAAGATTCTGGAGGGGACATAAGAGTATGCCCAATCGGTCTACATTTGTTGTTTGGACTTAGAGAAGGTGTATGAATGAAGGTTCCATGAGGGATTCTGTTGGCGGTAATGGGAGAATATGGGGTTGGAGCTGTACCCGCATACTTGAAAGAACATCAGCACTGTTTCCAGTGGGTGTGGGATAACGCCATGGGGTATGCTTTATCTCCTATCCTGTTTGTAATTTTCATGGACAGAATATCTAGGCACAGTCATGGAGGGGATCCAGTTCGGTGGCAGATGACGTGGTCCTGTTGACTTTATCAGGCTGTGAGCTCCAGCACGCATTGATACGGTTTGTGACCAAGTGTGAAGCAGCAGGGATGAGGATTACCACCACCAAATCTGAGGCCATGGTCCTCGATAGTAATAAGGTAGACTGTCCTCTCCAAATAGAGGGTAAGTTGCTGCCTCAAATGGAGGCATTTAAGTATCTTGGGATCTTGTTCACCAAAGAGGGGAAAAGGGATGGCGAGATTGACAGACAGATTTGGGTGGTAAACACAGTTATGCAGTTGCTGTATCGATCCATACTGGTGAAGTAGGAGCAGAGTTAGAAGGCAAAGCTCTTAATTTATCAGTTGATCTATGACCCTACTTTTACCTATGGTCATGAGCTTTGGGTACTGCGGCCAAAACAAGCCTTCTCCACAGGATGGCTGGGCTCTCCCTTAGACATTAGGGTGAGAGGTTCAGACATTCAGGAGAGGCTTGGTTGAAGAGGCGCTGACTCTACACTTCTAGTGGTGGTTTGGGCATCTGATATGGATGTCTCCTGGTTGCCATCCAGTGGAGTTTTTTTGGGCACAACCAGCTGAGAGGCGACCCTGGGAATGCCCAGTGCTCGCTTGGAGGATTATATCTTCCAAGTGGCCAGAGAAATCCTTGGGATTCCACAGTATGATTTGGCAAGTGTGGCTGGGGAAATGGACATATGAGCTTCACCTGGCTTCAGATAAGTGGTGGAAAATGAATGAATGAATGAATGCATGACACATTTATTATGAATCATTATCAACCCTCCATTATTCTGTTTCACTTCTTGGCATCCTGCTTTGACACTTGGTACCACTGTTCTGCTTCTAATTTGTTTTCCATGGAAAGACATCTCAGATACAGGAAGCCTTGGAATCAACAGACAGCCCAGCACAGATTTTGCTTTTGAATGCCTGGAATAGAATGGATGGCCATGTGGCCAAGGTCTCCAGATCTGTGTCTGTCTGAGTTCATCTTTGCTTTTCTCTGTTATAACTGACTGTGGACCTCTCAGAGGTTTATTTTCCCAGGGGATGCTGCTAACTGGAGCTTTTGCTTCCTTTTTCACTGTCAACTGGTCATAGTTCAACCATAATGTTAATGGACAGATATTGCGAGATTTAATTTACATTAACGGACAGATATTGCTAGGTTCCATTTATGTAAATCAGTCCAGAACTGCTTTGTCTTACTGTGTGTTTTTGTGTGTATATATGATGTAATTAATAATTTGTAAAGTTTATAATTGCATTTTAGCTGTGAACTTAGCGCTCCTAGCCTGCACTTATTAAAGAGTGCTGTTTCACTTGGGACAAATAAAGTACTAGTTTTTAGTCAGCCATAAAGCAATGTTCCTCAGGCCTACAGAAAAACTTATTTGACTATGTAGACTGAATGGTGTAAGTCACGGCCAACATCCGCCACTGAAGACAGAACTGAAAGGTTAGATAACTGATTTGTAAGTGATGTTTGATTAATATGTGTACATGACTTTTATTTGTATATATGCAAATTTGAAAAAAGTGATTAATTTGCTCAGCTAATGTAGCCAATAAACAACAACCCAGTTTCATCTATCCCAAATTCTAACCAAAGGAAGGACCACCTAAGTACCAGAACCCAACAATGGAGGTTTGTGGCTCAGGTTCAAGTTACTTTGAACACATAACAGTGCCAAATGATTCTTGTGATACCAGGAGATGAAAATAGAAAATAGAAAAAACAGCTGAAACACATCATCAGCAGGAGTAGAAAGGGGTCAAAACCAGGAAGTCAGTAAGAACCCAATGACAAATCCCATAGGACAGAATGAAAGCAAAGACTAGAGCCAGAAACGATGATGAAACCAAAAAAAACATTGCCATTAGGGTAGGGTCTACTTGAGTAAAAGTTGTCTCCATTGTATCCACTCAGAAATAAAGCAAAAAGCAATTGGTAACACATTTATAGCATTAAATGCTGATTTCAGAAGAGCAACATGATGGATTGTGTGACTGAAATCAGAATGGTAATAAACTAATATTTTAAATATCAATCTTATGCTGGCGCCCTGCCCGGGGTTTGCTTCCTGCCTTGCGCCCTGTGTTGGCTGGGATTGGCTCCAGCAGACCCCTGTGACACTGTAGTTAGGATATAGCGGTTTGGATAATGGATGGATGGATATCAATCTTATTGCCAATGTAAAACATACAAATCTCACATAAGACGGCCACAAAAATAAAAATACACATGTAACTAAGGTTTTTATTACACTAGTACATGTGCGGAAAAATCTGCTTTAGGTGGTAGACTACTATAGTGATTGGGGTCTCAGTCAGTGGAAGTCACCATAGATGAAGTTAAGTCTTGCAGCAGAAACAAGAAAGAAGATTATGAGATGCATTCACTCAACCAGGAGACCAAACTTTGACCCAGAACTGGATAAGATGGGCTTCAGAGTTTGCTTGTGTGAGATGCTATGAAAATGTAAATTACATGACTAAAAGCAGCATCACTCCTGTCTGAAATTGAACATTTTTACATGCGTAGCTCTTATTTGAAAGCTGGGACTCTAAGGGCCCCATCTCTCGATCAGTCCACTTTCACCAAAGGTATGCATATTCTTTTTCCACACGACATATTCCATCAGTTTGGACCGCTGCACATCGCACTGCACAGCAGCTCCCAGGGCACAGTCGGCCTAGTGGAAGAAATTTGGTTCTGATGATCTAGCTTTTCTCTACCATTTAACATCCTCAAAAACCCTGGCTGCCTATGCTATCATATATTCATGAAAGGTAATGAGAAAATGATAAATTACCATGGTGGGACGTGGCAAGTACCAAGTATTTAGCTCACTGACTGAATTCTGACAGGTTAACTGCCATTTTTTGTTGATGGGCCAGATATGGAGTATGCAAAACACACTAGTAGTGCCTGCTCTTTAATTGATGCTGGAGCTAACAAGACAGACTTATTCATGTACATGTGTGTAGAATGAAGCAGCAACTACAAAACAGAAAATATTGTGAAATAAGAACTCCTACTGTAGGTGTTTCTGAAACTGACATTTTCTGTTTTTTTTTTATTTAAATTCTCATCATATTGAAGATGATGAACAGTCAAGGGTGCAAATTAATAAAGGGCTGTAGAGAGACAGTGTCTTTATCCTGCAGTGAGCTAATTTTAGTATCAGCTGGCTGAGCATTCAATGAGACACAAATGCTTTGAATATGCAAAAGTTATCACTGCTGTTGAAGCCTGATACTGTTGAGGTGAATATTCTTTTACAATAACACAATGGTGAACAAGTCATTCTGTAAGACAGAGCTGAGTCTGCATGTGGAAGAATATTACCTCAGCTGGCCCCCATTTCTTGCATGTCTCAATTACCAGTTTGGTAGATAGGGAGTGCACTCAGACCAAGAATGAGTGCCAAGAAGGCACAATCCCCAAAAAGACCTCTTGTCCTCAAATAAAGCTGGTTCAAATACAGTGAGCTAAACTTTTCCATTTGGGCAAGACAGTGTTTTGTTTTCACCATGCAAAAATACAGTTTCACAATGATCACACTATTGATGCAACTTTGCAAAGTAGTGCTCATTTGTTGGCATGCACTTCTTTCTGGTTCTCATTCTTGTATTCTGTATGCTGTATTAAGCGCCTTCCATGATGCACCTGATATTCAACAGATATTGCTGCTCTTCTTTTACCTTCTTCCTATTATGGAGTTCTTCCTCATTGTTGATTACCAAAATACTTACACTTCATTCGGAAGACGTATGTAGTGTGCTCTTGGGATTATCAATAGATTGGTCTTGTAAGGATCAAGCTCATAGTGCTCGTCTTTTGGCATGCAATTCTCTGCTGTTCTTGTTCTTGCATTCTTTGGTCAAGTTTATTTCTTGCAAGCCTATGAAATTTTGTCTCTGTCTCTTGTACAGTCGCTGTGTCATAAGTGCCTTCTGCAACATTCTTGATGCTCAATAGGTGTCATCTGTCTTCTTTTTACTTTTTCTTATGATGGAGTTGTTCATCATGTTCAAGGATCAATAAACACAATACGTACACTTGATTATGAACTCTGAACATGTATGTACCGTGTCCTAGGGGATTAAGCATTTTCAGGCCATACATTTTCAATCAAGGTTCTAGCACCAGTAGAAGACACAGGTTGTGTGTAATTCTCAGTCTTTCTAGTTCTTGCATTCTGTATCCTGCACTTGACATTCTGCAGAGAGAGCTGATTTTCTTCTTCTTTGTCTTCTTATTATGGCTTTACTCATCACATCTTCAACCTCTGAAATTTTCTTGACGCTGGTCTTCTTTTTCTTTACGCTGTGTCACTTTGTTCGTCTATCACTTTGTCATAAGCTTTGCAGTAAAGAGATAGTGGGTTCACGTGAACTATTATTATTATTTGTTATATATTTTTCTCTTCTGTATACATTTAAATACAACCAATTTCACAGGGTGATGAACAACAGGAACACTTAATTTAACGAAACTGAACCAACCGCAAACACTGTTATCTTTCTCACACACGTGTCTCTCTATCGCTCATTCCATACACACTGTTTGCTCTAACCTCTACACCCCCTTATTTATATTAGACAAGCGCACACAACCATGCCCTTTACCATATAAGAAAAACAGGATACCCCTTGACATTTACAAATGAAGAAGTATACATAACATTATTATTATTAAATTCACAAGCGCAGTTCAGTTTGCGGAGGTACGTCATATTTTTTACAGTTTTAGTATGTATCAGGTCATAAAGTTTTGATCAAGACCAAGACGAAGGTTCTAGTCCATGTAGGTCATGAATAATTCTGTGACATACTAACCTTAACATTTTACAGTATATACTATATACAGATAAAGCATACAACTTAGGAATGAGAACAAACAGACACAGAATAACACAAATAACAAAAAGGAAAACAAAACTCTGATACCTCTCTAGGCCTTCCTTTATAGTAGGTCATATTTTCTGTTTATATAATGGGGTGGCACTCTACTTCCTACCTTTAAATTTTGACTAAACACTCTTTCCACACTTCCATTACTTTTTACCTTAATCCATTGATTTTTCATCCTCTTTCCAATTGAATTATTGTAAGACTTAGTCTCTGGGAATGAGCCAGCTTTATTCTTCTGGACCCAAGATTAAGTCTAAAGCTGACTCTGGGGCCAGGCATGTCTTCAGGAAGTATCTGGGTCTAAAAATGTTCCTCTAGTTCTGAGTCCCCACACCACCCATATATCCTTTATATTCGTCATGAGTGAAACATTGTGAAACTAGTGCTAAAATGAATGTTCATCATTTAAAAAAGCAAATCTAATTAAAGAAATTCGGGGGTGGGGTGAGGTTTTGAAGGACTTTGGGGTGAAAAACAAAAAATATTTTTCCATACAGTCTCATTCACAGTCCTGTGTTTTCCATAGCAGCAAAATGCAAATACTCCATAACGCACCAAAATAGCACAAAGGGTGACTTGGCCTTAAAATAAACCAAAGCCAGTCCAGAGCTCCACTAGGTCTGGGTTTTCAGAATCAGGCCTCACTCCAGGCAGCCTAGACCCACACTCAAATGGCAGGCTTTCTGGTTTGTACAGCCCCAGAATGCATACTACCACGGGAGAATAGAGACTGTTTATGAGCAGACGACCATTAAATAAGAAGCTGTCAAAAAACACTCTGGAATTGTAACCTGGAAATTAAGCTGTGTTGAGGGTGAGAAGTGATAGAGTGTGGGCATCCATTTATACCACCTGCAGTCTGCCTGGCAGAAAATTAAAAACCCAGCTGCACAGCACATTGCTTAGTCCGAGGTTCCTGAGCTTGGTGATGAGCTTAGTGTGGTTTATTGTGTTAAATGCTGAACTATAGTTTATAAATACCATTCACACATAATTCCCTTTCCTGATGTCTAGGCAAGCCAGTGCTGTATGAAGGTTCAAAGTGAAGACATCATCTGTAGATCTACTGGAGCAATATGTGAACTGTAATGGATCTACTGTAGCTCTTTGGGCAGTGAATAGCATATGCAATTCTTGACTACCCAGGCAAAACACTTAATAGCTATGGGTGTTAATGCAGATAGACTATTCCTGCATCAACAGTGTGAATTCTGTGAAACCCCAGTTGTTTTGAAAAATTTTTTGCTGTGCAAACTTCTAAGGTTCTTTAAGTTTCTATGCAAATTAAGTTTCATCTCTAATAAAAATTAATACCAATTGATCAGGCAAAGCAGACTCTTATTTCTGTACCTCTGGAATAACTTCCTCTAAAGAAACACTCCATAAATTTTGCCCCTTGTGGTCACACACAGTATTTGGGTCATAATTTTTCTTCTTTTGTTGGGTTTTTTTTTTGTTGTGCCCCTAATGCTGGTGTTCTAAGTTCAAACCTGGCTTCCTTCTACACCAATTAAATGCTGTGAGAACAATACACTTTACAAGCAATCAAAGTAAGTCCAAAGCTAGCATCCTAAACTTCACTTGACATGAAGTGGCTTAAAAGAAAATGATCGAAGGCATCCCCTGTGAAGATTTCCCAGTTTGGGGCAAATCCTATATTCAAAGCAATGGACAAGAATAAATGCTTTTATGTTCTTCTTCATGCAGAATGTATGTTGAAAGAAAGTCTTTACCACTGGTGTCATATTTCAGCCTAAGTCTCACCTTAGCTTTACTGTATTTTTTTTGTTAATTATGTTAACTTTAGCCAATTTTTGCCAAAGCATAAATTAGCATGGCCTAAATGGGTTAAGAAGGTGCAGGCAGTAGTGCCTTGGCAGTCACCCGAAAGGCTTCAAGTAAACTGGAAGCCAAGATACACTTGCCTAAAAGCAGAGCTTTGGACTTGACGTTTCCCCTGCTATGATGCTTTTCCCACTGATGTGAGTAATTTGCTAGTGTTATAATCAGCAGACGAGTTGGCTACAGCATAGACATTTATCTTTCAGATTAAGTGCATATATAAGGTATACTACAGAAATAACCCTAACCCTAATTCCAATTCAAATGAAAAACAAAATAATGTAGTTGCAAAAGTACTGTGCAAATGCCTTAGGCACATGTAAAGGATTCCCTAAAGCAAATGATGTTTTCAAAAATAATCAAAGAAAAAATTTCTTAATATCAAAAAAATACTAAATAGAGGTAAAACTTAAAATTAATATTTGGTGTGACCACACTTTGTGTTTAAAGTAGCATCAGTCCTTTTAGGTACACTGCCATGAAGATTCTGATGGTTTGTTCTAAGCCTCTTTTTTGTGATCTAATTTTTATTGATAAAATGAAAAAAGAGCTAAGTTAAAAGAAAACTACAATAAGTGACTTTTGAGCAACATACATTCACAGCATTTGTGCCTCATGGGGTTTAATACTTATTTTCACTTGAGTTTATTTTTTTGTTTCTGCTGTTCACTCAATGCTCCCAGTAGTGTCACATGACTGATCCAGTCACGCTATGGATGTCACAGGATATGACTCTATAAATATGGCAGTACTCGTACCATTGATGGATACACATAATGAATCTTTCAAAGAACTAAGTGATAGTTTCAAGTAGACCTTATTGCAAGGGGTTTGAAAATCTTGTTAATCTTCAGCTTTGATTTTCACTTTGCCCTTTGGTTTTGGTGTCCCAATTTATTTGTCCTGACTGTTCTGACATCTAACTTTTTAACTACATTTCTGTTGTGCATTTTACTTCTCCTGGTCTATAATTTATTCTCACAATAATACTGAGACAACTGTCTCACAACAATTACTAACTGCATTTGTAGAATCCATTCTCTTACTCTTTTTCTAAGTGTACAAACAGTGAACAGAACAACAGCAGATGGTGCTGTGGAAGATTAACTCAGTTCATCGCACTTTTTTGTTAAATTCAAAATGTGGGCATACAGGGCAGTAAACTCAGCTCATAAAGACTCTATTTAATTCAAAAACTGAACAGACAGAGCAACAAGATGAATTCAGAGATAATTCACTCAAGTCTACCAAAGAAAACAGCAGCAAATTAAATTCACCATTTAATTAAAATGGCCTATCATGGACTGTCATTCTTTTTAGGGTATCTTCCTGCTTTGTTCCCTATGCTAGGATAGGCTCCAGCACCTCCTGTGACCCTGGTCTAGATTAAGTGGGTTAGAAAATGACATGACACGACTTTCACTAATATTACAAAACTTCTCATTCCAATAAATGGCAATGGGTGTAGCGATTTCTATTAATTTTGTTGTATATATTACGGTAATAATTCACTATTAACAACTTATACATTAAATATTGCATTTTGATGTGACACTGTTTTCTTTCTTCTATGGGCACCGTCATCTTGAGACATTTTGTTTCACTTGCTGACATGGAAACTTTTCCAAAGATTCTCCACAATGTGCTCGTTTGTGACAGCATTAGGGATAAAGTATAAAGATTGCTCACATTAGTCTTTCCATATCTGAACTTGATGGATAGATTCTTCTTATTGCTTTGATAAGAAGATTTCTTTGGATTTTCTCCCAGTTAATGAACCCTTGCTTTGAGCTTTAACTTTTGATTGAGCTGTTGTTTTAGTGAAAGATCATTTCTGAGTTTTGATACTGACCTTGGCATGTCCCCAACTTCTGCCTCTCCTGGGGCCTCAAAAATGTTGTGTACTCCCGTTTCCATGCTCAAATCACGATGTATAAAACCTAAACTTGGCGTAAAGCCACGCACAATTTCACACCAGCTAAATGCTTGGCGTACACAAGTTCTCCGCTAGGTTTTGCAAACTGGTCGGCACCCAGCGTCAAAGCAGTGCTTTTGTTCCAGTGTGGTTTCCTTTTCTTTTTTAGATGCACATCCCTGACACAGATTTATAAATACACTGAAATTAAGTGCATATTGTTTATTAGTTTAATGCATCTGATTGTAATTAACCAGTAACAATATAATGGTCCACAGAATGGTCAAACTATTCTAAATACCATAGCTGCTTTAGCGTTGTTACTCTCACTGCACCTTCTTCTTCTTCTTTCAGCTGCTCCCATTAGTGGTTGCCACAGCGGATCATCTTTTTCCATATTACTCTCACTGCACCACTTGGAGTATTTATATCACTGTATCTGAGAGGGTAATCAAAGATCTACAGAAGCTGAGAAAGAGAATTATCGGTATACAGCATCAAGCACACACTGCCTCAGCCATGCTGTCTATTTGAACTGCTCTCATATGACAAACGCTTCAGAGCCTTTCCTGTAGGGACATCGCGGTTCAAAAACAGTTTTATCCCAAGAACTATAAACGCACTTAGTCCATCAAGTGCTCCTTGTAGAACTCTTTGTACTTATTAGTACAATTACCTCACTGTAAACTATCAAATACAGTTATAATATTGCACAACCAGAGCCACTTTATAAAGCGCGTATTTACATATGATGATGATATCATTTCTAAGATGAAATGCAGCAAAATATGTTTATTACATTATACAGATAAAATGTTAACATCATTTAAATAATCTATATTGTTAATAATTAAACATGTGAGGACACAGTGATGCAGGGCTAGCTAGTTCAGGGATTTTTCCTGCCTCACGCTATATTCTTGCTTGTGCTGGTGCGACACTAAAAGGAGAGATGGATGGAATAATTAAACATGTACTACGAAGATATTTCAATGTTCCTTAACAGTTTTGAAGAATCAGCGTTCTAAGCTTACAGATGGCTTACCATCTATTGCAGAGCTGATTGTGTGGTGATTGGTTACTTGGAGAAAGAAAAGGAAGGACTAGAATTGGAGGTTAGTATGTTTGAAAGAGACAGTACTGCTGTAATAAATTATTTCATCGAAGGTCATGCACGGAGCAGCAAGCATCTTGCGGGAGGCAGGAAAAATCTATGGACAGGGTGACAGCTCGACACTATCACTTCGACACCATGTTCCCATATTTAATAACATGCTTTAACTCCTATCATCATGAAAATCATATCAAGTATACATCTCAGTATTTAAATTATTCAGAGATCTGTAATATCATGAATGTAATGGATTCTGTGTCCAGTCGGAGGAAGAGAAAGCCCGTTTAAGAAGCACATGTGTGTGATTCACACACATAGAGCACATAGAAGATCAAATACAAAACAAAGCATTTAACATGCTACTTTAGTTACGATGGGATTTGAGAAATTAGTAAATTAAACGATTTAAAGATGAGGTTTATGATGTTCTGCTTTAATGACAAAATAAACTATGTGATTAAAGTGGAAATTTCGAGATTAAAGTTGACATTTCGTGCTTTTTTCCCACTGTGTGCCTATTTTTTTCTTTTCTCTGTACCCTAATAAGCTTTCCTATGACACTCAGATGGTGGGTTACAACTCGCCTTTTCACTGCGACTTTGATACCTGACAACTTCTTTTTTATTTCAGATACTGTGTGACTTTATGAACTTAAGCTTTCGAGTTTCTCCAACACTCTGTGTCACTCAATCAACTTCCTTTTGTTGTTTATACCACTATTTATACCAACAAATAGTATGCTTTTCTTTGCCTCCACTTGGAATTCGCTCAAATTCTTCTATTTTCCCCTGTGCTTTTGCCATTGTCTTTGCACAGAACACTGAGCTTAAGGGCTATTTATATTGATTTGTATATTCAAAGAGGCATAATTCTGGGAGGACTTTGGGTGGGGCAGCTGGCACGTACATGTGCGTTACTTTTCACGCTGACCGAGATTTATGGAGCGGAAGAATGTGGAAGCTGACGATCGCACAGATTTATGCGTCTGTTTTTTTTCTGTGCATACGCACATTTCTGCTTTTGTCCTTACACCATGTTTTAGTGTGAATTCTATGCACGACGTTATGCATGAGGCCCCTGGTCATATTCATTTTCTTTTATTTAGAATCTTCTGAATCAGAACAACAGGTGAGTTCAAAGAATTTTTATTTAAAATGGAATAGAACGAGTCAAAGTAAATAACTAAACATAGGAAGTCCTCACTGAAATCATAGATAGTAGGCAAAACGACCACTTGAATTCACTGGGTGTTCATTTAGTTCAGCCTGTTTGCAGACAGGACAGTGACTTGAGCGCAAAACAATTTTATTTAACTGATAATTTGAGTAGTCAGGGTGCACATTGAGCTGAGGGAGAAAAAAAAAGTAATTTTTACTTTCAGCAGATAGGATAAAAAAACAAGCTCTGACATTTTATTTAATTCATAATGTGTGCAAACATGGCAGAAAGTTGGACTCTGAAAGATTTATTTAGTTTATGATTTCAGCTCAGGAAAGATTATGTTTAATCTATGAATTGAGTAGACAGGGCAACAAATCAAGCTAAAAGAGATTTCATTTAATTTGTAATGTGAAAAGGCAGACAGGGCAACAAGTGGAGCACAGAGAGACTTTAGCTCATTGATAATGCCAGCAGACAGGACAGCAAGTTGAGTTCAAAGAAATTTTATTGAATTTATAATGGGATCAAATAAAACAGACACATGGGCTCAAAATGTATTTAATTTATAATTTGTGCAGATAGGACAAGATTTATAGTAATTCATAATGTGAATTTCAAGAACGTGAATGTTGGTTGGACATGTACGCAAGAATTTTAAAGTAGTCTGTGCATGTGACAATATGACTAATGCTAATAGTAATACTAATTTGTTTTTGTGCTTTTTATTTCTTTTTGTTAATACTTCTATCATTATTACAGTGACTTCTTAATTTTTTGATTTTGTGTATTCACAATTTTGATTTTGTGTATTCACAATTTCTATCTTTTTGTGTTTGTTTCGAAGAGTGCCACCATTTCACAGCTTTCAGTTGCTACGATACTGGGATTGGTAGTCACGTTACTCATGTGTCATGTGACCAGTGACATCATGGTACCACAATATGAAAGACAGCAGCACACATCTCACAGCTTTTGAACTTTTCATTGCCCTCTCAGTTTTAGATCAAAGGATTTTTGAAAACTTACATATTCTTAAATACTGTACTTTCTCATTGGTCAATTCGATTTCACCATTTGCGTTCTTATCTCAGCTGACTGTCAAATAAAATCACACCACTGATGAGACACAGTTTTTCATGGAAAGTTGTTCCAGTTGGCCATTCTACCATTCTGCATTACCTACCCTAACTGGAATTGACTGGAATATCTGAAGTACATAAGTGAAAAGTCCTAAGTGGAATTAACAATCAAAAAAAAACTTTCAAAATCAATAATTTGTCCTATTTATACACTGTAAGGTGCCCTAACATTAATCTGAAGATAATTTAAAGTAGCTTGGGGGTCCTTTTGAGTTTTAAGATCAATCAACACAGATTTCTAAGCATACTTTAGAGACCTGGCTGGGCAACAGAAGATTTGATGGAATGACAGCTGCTTGTGAATATGTTTATTAAAAGTGACGTCAAATCCAAGAGCAAGAACTGTTTGGGGCCATGGAGTGCAAGATAGAGGCCCATGGCTTGAACAGGATGCAGCTGCTCTTCTGAACTCTTGGCAACCTATATGCATTTGCTATTATTGTTACGTACAGATCAGTAATGAAGCCGCTGAAGTGATCTATAATTATAGTTCCTGACAGCTGTTCAGTCTACTCAAATCTTAGCTGTTTGTTTTTTCAGATCATTATTATTGCTACCTCATCTAGCTGTTAAAGCAGAAAGGTCAAATGTCAGCTTTTTTACTAAAAGATTACTATTTTGCAGAAATATTTTGAATGTCTTCTTCAACTTTCTGAAAATGAGATACTGTGCACAGTACACCTCTATTTACAGATACTGGGGGTTAATAGTAAATTTCTTTAATTACTCTAACAATTAAATCGTAGGTCAGCCATGAAAGTACACCTGTGATCACACCTTAGGTCACTTTCCTAAAGTATTCTTTCCTTATTAGACAATGTTTAATTTACAACATATAGTATATTGCATCTAATATGCTTAAGATGATGTTCGAGTAAGGTTTCTTTGAACAATTATGATTAAAACCTTGCTCACCTTCTACATTTATAAGACTTCAAAACTGCAATATATGTCAAGGTCAAACTGTAAAATAATCATTCTACAGGACATAGAGGTCTGATTGGATAACAGTTCAATGTATCATCCTTAAGCTGTTGGCCTCTGAGACATAACACAATCTGATTCAAATGTGGCGTTCAAGGATATTGATGTCTGACAGGGTAAATACTTCAAGAGGGTAAAGCTACAGATTGCTGAAAAATGACATGATTAGACTCCGGTAGGGTAAAGCTGCAAGGTACGGAGATCAGACAAGATCAGGCTACATTGGAATAAACAATCAAGATAATGAAATGTGACAGACTCTAAAGAAAACTAACAAAATAAAGTCTGTTAGAGTGCAGGGCACGAAGCAGCTTAGTACATAAAAATATTGCAATCATACTATGCTGTAATTAAACACATAAACAGTATAATGAATTCAGCCAAGATCAGACAAACTGAAAAAATACTGAAGATTGTGCAATCAGAGTCAAAATAAATAATTACATAGAAACCTGAAAAGTAACTGGGTTTAAATAAATAATCAGAATACCTGTATTTTGTTAGGCTCAGACAAAATGAATTAACAAGACCCTGTGATCAGGCTTCAAATGAATTAAATAACACAACACTGAAATGTGGCAGGATCAGACTTTAGCAGAATAGTTAAGAAAGATATAGAGATCTGCCAACGCTGGGCTTCAAGTGAATGATGTAGGGCATTTTTAGATCTGACAGAACTAAATAAAGGAACAGAATACTAAAATTGGACAGCATCTCAGTGAAATTGAATAAAAAAGTAGAACAGTGAAATCTGACAGGATTAGGATCTGGCAAGATCAAAACCCTACTTAATAAATGTTCAATATTTTGAGGTCTGACAAAATCAGCTTTTAAATGAAATCAAAGAACGGAGATCATTTTTGCTTTTATTGCATTTAAGAGAACACAAAAGATTCAATAAGACAATTCACTCAAGGATCAGCTCATGTCAGCATTACAGAGGTACAGCCATTATGTTCCAAAAACACACACACACACACACACATAAACACACAAGAAAAATGAATTAAACTAAAAAAAACACACAACCTCCTTCTCATGCCCACGTCAGAAAGCTACATGACAGAAGAGGCCCAATGTGATTATTCACTTGTATTTTAAAATGAAGATCTGACAGGAGCAGGATGCAATTGAATAAATAAGCACAATTCCAAAATTCAGCAGGATTCAAATATAATTGAATAAATGTTCAAGATTTTGAAGTCTAACATGATAAGTCTATAATTGAATAAAATTCATAATACTGACAGCTGACTAAATAAGCGCAATACTAAGAAAGGATCCAACTTCAATTTAATAAATGTTCACTATGTTGATATCTAACATGATGAGCATGTAATTGAAAAATAACCAGGATGCTGATACTCTACCCGGGAATATAAAGTCAATATGGAAATAAAATTTTAAGGTCTGAGCACATCAGACTTCATCAAAATGAATAAATAGAATGATGAAGTCTGACAGGATCAGTCTTTTTTATGGTTCTTTCTATTTGGCAACAAAACAGTATTCCTGAGCTCAACTTAATCAAATAAATGGAAATAGCATTGTAAATATAACAATATGCTTTGCAAATCCATAAAACTGAGCTCTCGGCCACCTGACAGTGTCAGTCTTGAACTGAAGTGAATACCAGGTTCACATTAGTGCTGAACAGAATACAGAATGCTGATATCTGACTTCAATGAAATACATTATCAGGAAGCTTAAATCTGGAGTGATCTGCTTTGAATTACATATATACTGTATACTGTAAGTGTAATAGTGACATGTGGCAGGATCAGACTGCCTTTAAATACATGCAAATGTTGAATTGTGATACAACCAAACTCCAACTGAAAGGTAAGACAAATGTCAGAGAATTAGGATAAATCCGTAAAATCCTTAGAAATGACAAGGCCAGACTACAAATGAGTAAATAAACAGGATATACAGTGCCTATGAAAAATATTCAGCAACCATGGACATTTTCACAGGGTGAATACTTTTAATATTGTTACTTTAAAATGAGTTCATCAAGCTGGTGTGGCAGGATTGGCAGTTCAGCCACTGTGAAAAAAAACCTCACACTGTTCGCTCCATTCAAACCAGTGTGGTGCCCAGGTGTCACCCATTGCTCGGCTGAGCTTGGGATCCTGAGATGATTGTCATGTGGTGGGTGTTAGGAGCACGCTATATCAGTGCATGCTCCCCATCCAAGAACACAGGGACACAGTTTACAACTAGTCAAGGGTAAATTTCACAAAAAAATTGGAAGCTTTTCTTCATAAATAGAACCACAGACACTTGGAATAAGCTACCAAGCAGTGTGGTGGACAGTAGGACTTTATGGACCTTAAAACTTTTCTTGATGTTATTCTGGAAGAATTAAGTAGACAGGATAGGCAAGCGTTGTTGGGCCAAAAATATTGTTCTATTGAACACTACACAGGCAGCACTGTAACTGAATTAATTAATGTAATACTAAAAGGTGATGGGATGAAGTGAAGGTGTTGCTTGTCATAAAATAATACATAAGAAGTTAGTTGTACTGAATGTGCCAGTCTCGTTCATTGAGTGCTATCACTGTCAAAAATTAAACATTTTAAAAAAAGTTAAATTCATCACAAGAAACACATTTAATATAGAATTTAATAGACCTTTGAATAACACATTACAATTAAGTGTCTCATTACTTTCAGCCAACTAATTATTCAGCAGTAGTGTGAAAAGTAACATTAAAACAGTAAAGGGCTCCTTTACAAGGCCTCGCTGTACCTGTTACTGCTCTTCTTATCTTTAACCAAGTAAGGAGTTTTTATTTGTTTTTAGTTTTCCTTCTTTTGTTATTCTGCTGCATATTTGAGAAGGGGTTTGTTGTTTGTCATAATATAATATATATTTATTGAGCTTCTGTAAATAAAAAAAAAAAATTCCCCTGGATACAAATAAAGTGCTATCTGTTGTCACACATGCGTGCCTGGGGACCACCATCCTGGCTCTAATGAGGTAAACAATTGTACTCAGGGATGAGAGGGGGCACTGGCACTAAATTCATCTTCTCTTTCCACCACAGTTCTGAGAAAATGCCCAAGAAGTATGCTTAGCCCCACCTCTTCCACCAAAAACACAAGCAGTCCCCAGAAGGTGGTGCTCAATCTGAACCTGACACTCAATGTGGACAGTACTCCCGCTGCTGGACATGATTTTGAGAATTCAATAGGCTACAAACTTATTTTGTGGTCTCATCTGCCTGCCTGGATTGGCTTCACCCCAGTAGGGATTAATCCCAATTCCACTAGCCTGCTATAGGCCTTGCAAGCCCAAAAGGGATTAAATCCTTCAAAAGAAATTGTCCTAAAAATTTATCAAAAAGCTCCACAAGTAGGAGTGTCACTTGTGAGCGAAAGGGCCCCAAAATGAACTTTTATTTAAAAAAAGGTTGGATTTATTAATAGAAAAATAGGAAGGAAGGCATCACAGAGCAAAAGAAGGAAAAAGGAGCTGCATCAAAGGCAATCTTAAATAACCAAAGTCTCAATATGTAATCCAGAATGAGAATCCTTTGACAAAGCAAAATTATTAGAAAGTCCAACACAAATAACAATGCTCACAATCCCACAAGAAAATACTAGGCTGCTGAATTCTGCTTCTGGCTCGATAAATTCCGAAGGATTACCCAGAAGCTATGACATCAGGGTGGTTCTGCCTCTTCGGGAACCCCCAATGTGTGCAAACCGGATAAAACAGTACATAATTAACCAATTATAAAGAAAATCAACAGATATAACATAAAAATAAAAAATAATGACTAAAAGTGAACAACAACAACAAAAATATACATAAATGCACAACCGCTCCCACATCTTTTATTCTGATTGTAACCAGAAAATAAAAAATCTATGATAACCACCTTGCGCACAACCAACTTGCAATGTCTTCTTTGACATTCAGTCCTGCTGACACAACATCTACAGTGCATTAATATTTTATTTTGGTAGCAAGAAATGGTTCAATTCTGTGATGTTGAATACGTATAAAGTGATTTGTGGCAGTACTCACTGTGAAGGAAGACCAACTGCTATGAGTCACATATACCTGCCACATCACACAGCCTGATTCCCATATAGAATTGTCTTAAGTCTGGAATTGGAATTAGAATGTCTTTCCCAAATTTCCATAGATTTATGTCCACAGCCTTAAGACATGTTGCTAAATTAATTAGATGTGTGTTACTGTGCTCTGACATCATTTTATAGCCCACCCAAATTTTGTTTCTGCCAAGTTCTACTGGGTCTCCTTGCTGTGGCTCAGCATGGAAAACTCAGATTAACAGAACTTGGATAATTTACGAGTTATGTAATTGACTGTAACAAAATTTCAAACCTGATAATGGCAGCTGTTTTCTCTAGTTTTTGTTCCTGACATCCAGAATTATAATATAAGTGTGGTCTAAAGAGCAAATGGCTTTTGCAGGAACTATTAAGACTCTGTTTATATCCTTTTTTCTTTTATCATTTTTGCTATTTTACCTTGCACCCTTGTTTCTTCTTTATATTATTTTTTTATTTTTCATTTTGCCCCAGTCTCTTTTTAACATAATTATTGCTGAAGTACTGCTAATTAAAAAATGTAAAAATGGGGTACAAGCCAGCAAAAACCACATAAAATGGCCAGAGCTGCTCTTAAAAAGGCAGGCTTCAAACTATACGATCACAGAAATATGTCTAAAGCTATTTAAGTTAAAAAATGTCCACAACAAAAGGATGCGAGAAAGAACAATTAAACCTCTTGTCAAAAAAAAACAAAAAAACACACACACACAAAATAACAAAATCAATGTTCCTTCAATGATTAGACAAAATGTGAATCATAAAAAAGGTAAGAGACCAAAAGAGCAAAATAGACCAAAAATAAGATTTTTCTAAAGTATGCCCAGCATGGAAAACTCAGATTTACAGAAATTGGATAAATTACTGGTTGTATAATTGACAAGAAATTTCAAACCCGATAATGACAGTTGTTTTTTTCTAGTTTTTGTACCTGACATCCAGAATTATAATAAAAGAGTGGTCTAAAGAACAAGCTGGACACAAGCATGTATAGCGACATCCTAATGCACGTATATGGCTAACAATATTACATTTAAAAAAATCTAATTTAAGAGTAAAGCACAGTTGGCATACTTGGACATTTAACTTTTTTTTTTTAATACAAACAAGTACAAGTTAGTGGATGCTTTTCCTAGGCTGCTCCCATGCTTGCAGCTACTTGCCTTGACAATGTGCCATATTGGCTGACAATTTAATTTACTGCATATCTGTACACTTCGCAGCTGATAAGATTGCTCTTTACTGATCTCCAAATCGATGGCTACCCTGCTGCTAACTGCTGCTATAGATCAATGTGTACCCTCTAGACCATGCAAATGGCATACCCACTCAACGTGAACCTATAAATAATTGAGTTGTAAGTCACTTTGGATAAAAGCATATCATAAATGAAAAAAAATTAAATATGCTTCTTGCTTTAATAATTCTATTCTCATACTCAAAAAAGTATGATCAATGATGCCAGGGAAAACTGGGCATCACATCAGCAGATAGAATTTTGTGTTCTTTTCAGTGTTCTTAAAAGACCACCCTGATTGACTACAAAATACTCTAAACCGGTGATTCCCAACATGGGGCACATACCCCACTGGGGAGCAATTAGATTTTTACGGGGGAAATTTGAGAATTTAGGTATGTTAATTTATAAAATGAAAAAACAGAAATTCACTGTTAAAAATGATAGAAAAGAATAAACAAATAATATTTATTTTTATTTTTTACATAGACATTTATATATTTATATAAACATAGAAGGGATCATTTATGATTTTACAACTGGCTTGGGTTTTTCTACTTAGAAATTGTTTTTTACCATTAAAATAATATGAATTGTAACAGTGATTATAAAATTTTGCAATAATACAAAAATATAAAATGATCAAAATAACCCAGCCACAGGGGATACACAAACCAGTGTGTTTCTGTGTGCCAATCCCAAGCCCAGATAAATGGGGAGGGTTACATCAGGAAGGGCATCGGATTTAAAATTTGGCAAATCAATATGTGGACAACAATACAAATTTCCATACCGGATCAGTCGAGCCCCGGGTTAACAACAACCACCACCAGTACTGTTAGCCAACAGGATGCCGATGGAAATTTGGCTACTGTTGGCCGGAAAAGAAGAAGAAGGAAAAGAAGATGGGGGAGATGTGTCTGGAGGCAGGAGGAATGTAAAGAGAGTGGAACTGAAAGTAGGAACTTTGAATGTTGGCAGTATGACTGGAACAGGGAGAGAGGTAGCCGATATGATGGAGAGAAGGAAGGTTGATATATTGTGTGTGCAAGAGACTAAATGGAAGGGGAGTAAGGCCAGGTGGATTGGAGGTGGATTCAAATTGTTCTATCATGGTGTGGATAGGAGGAGAAATGGAGTGGGGGTTATTCTGAAGGAACAGTATGTCAAGAATGTTCTGGAGGTGAAAAGAGTGTCAGACAGAGTAATGATTATGAATCTGGAAATTGGAGGTGTGATGATGAATGTTGTTAGTGCGTATGCCCCACAAGCTGGGTGTGCAATGGGTGAGAAAGGAGATTTTTGGAGTGAGTTGGATGAAGTGATGAACAGTGTACCCAAGGGACAGAAAGTGGTGATTGGAATGGATTTCAATGGACATGTTTGAGAAGGGAACAGAGGAGACGAGGAGGTGATAGGTAGGTATGGTGTCAAGGAGAGGAATGAAAAAGATCAAAGGATAATGAATTTTGACAAAAGCATGGACATGGCTGTGGTGAATACATATTTTAAGAAGAGGGAGGAACATAGAGTGACGTACAAGAGTGGAGGAAGATGCACACAGGTAGATTCCTATCGTATGCAGAAGAGTCAATCTGAAGGAGATTGAAGACTGCAAAATAGTGGCAGGGGAAAGTGTAGTTAAGCAGCATAGGATGGTGGTCTGTAGGATGACGTTGGAGATCAAGAAGAGGAAGAGAGTGAGGGCAGAGCCAAGGATCAAATGGTGGAAGTTGAAAAAGGAAGACTGCAAGGTTGAGTTTAGGGAGGAGGTAAGACAGGCACTGGGTGGCAGTGTAGAGTTACCAGTCGGCTGGGAAACTACAGCAGATGTAGTAAGGGTGACAGCAAGAAGGGTGCTTGGTGTGACATCTGGAAAGAGGAAGGAGGAAAAGGAAACCTGGTGGTGGAATTGGGAAGTACAGGGGAGTATACAGAGGAAGAGGATGGCAAAGAAGAAGTGGGATAGTCAGAGAGATGCAGAAAGTAGACAATAGTACAAGGAGAAAAGGTGTAAGGTGAAGAGAGAGGTGGCAAAGGCTAAAGAAAAAGTGTATGATGAGTTGTATGAGAGACTGGACACTAAAGAGGGAGAAAAGGACCTGTACCGATTGGCTAGACAGAGGAACCAATCTGGAAAAGATGTGCAGCAGATTAGGGTAATAAAGGATAAAAATGGAAACATACTCACAAATGAGGAGAGTGTGTTGAGCAGACGGAAAGAGTACTTTGAGTGGCTTATGAATGAAGAGAACGAGAGAGAGAAGAGGTTGGATGATGTGGAGATAGTGAATCAGGAAGTGCAATGGATTAGCAAGGAGGAAGTAAGGACAACTATGAAGAGGATAAAGAATGGAAATGCCATTGGTCCAGATGACATACCTGTGGAAGCATGGAGGTGTTTAGGAGAGATGGCAGTGGAGTTTTTAACCAGATTGTTTAATGGAATCTTGGAAAGTGAGAGGATGCCTGAGGAGTGGAGAAGAAGTGTACTGGTGCCGATATTTAAGAATAAGGGGGGTGTGCAGGACTGTAGTAACTACAGGGGAATAAAATTGATGAGCCACAGCATGAAGTTATGGTAAAGAGTAGTGGAAGCTAGGTTAAGAAGTGAGGTGATAATTAGTGAGCTGCAGTATGGTTTCATGCCAAGAAGGAGCACCACAGATGTAATGTTTGCTCTGAGGGTGTTGATGGAGAAGTTTAGAGGCCAGAAGGAGTTGCATTGTGTCTTTGTGAACCTGGAGAAAGCATATGACAGGGTGCCTCGAGAGGAGCTGTGGTATTGTATGAGGAAGTCTAAGGAAGTGGGAAAGAAGTAAGTAAAAGCTGTACAGGATATGTACGAGGGAAGTGTAACAGTGGTGAGGTCTGCGATAGGAGTGATGGATGCATTCAAGCTGGAGGTGGGATTACATCAGGGATTGGCTCTGAGCCCTTTCTTATTTGCACTGGTGATGGACAGGTTGACAGGCGAGATTAAACAGGAGTCCCCGTGGACTATGATGTTTGCTTATGACATTGTGATCTGTTCGCGATAGTAGGGAGCAGGTTGAGGAGACCCTGGAGACATGGAGATATGCTCTAGAGAGAAGAGGAATGAAGGTCAGTAGGAACAACACAGAATACATGTGTGTAAATGAGAAGGAGGTCAGTGGAATGGTGAGGATGCAAGGAGTAGAGTTGGCGAAGGTGGATGAGTTTAAATACTTGGAATCAACAGTACAGAGTAATGGGGATTGTGAAAGAGAGGTGAAAAAGAGAGTGCTGGCAGAGTGGAATGGATGGAGAAGAGTGTCAGGAGTGATTTGTGACAGACGGATATCAGCAAGAGTGAAAGGGAAGGTCTATAGGACGGTAGTGAGACCAGCTATGTTACATGGGTTGGAGATGGTGGCACTGACCAGAAAGCAGGAGACAGACCTGGAGGTGGCAGAGTTAAAGATGTTAAGATTTGCACTGGATGTGACGAGGTTGGATAGGACTAGAAATGAGGACATTAGAGGGTCAGCTTAAGTTGGACGGTTGGGAGACAAAGTCAGAGAGGCGAGATTGCGTTGGTTTGGACATGTGCAGAGGAGAGATGTTGGGTATATTGGGAGAAGGATGCTAAGGATAGAGCTGCCAGGGAAGAGAAAAAGAGGAAGGCCTAAGAGAAGGTTTATGGATGTGGTGAGAGAGGACATGGAGGTGATGGGTGTAACAGAACAAGATGCAGAGGACAGAAAGATATGGAAGAAGATGATCCGCTGTGGCAACCCCTATTGGGAGCAGCCAAAAGAGGAAGAAGAAGATAAAATGATCAAAATATTACAGAAAAAGCTGTCATTAAAGTTATTTTATATTTATGAATATGTATTATTATATGTTTTCAAAACAGTATTTGCTGTATTTTCATATTACTTCATATTATATTATTTTTTAACAATTTCTTAGTGATTTCTTTGTCAGTACTTCATCCTTTCCCTCTTTTGTTTCCATGTTCTTTGGAAGCTTGTTTAGATCAAATTAATGACATTATGGCCTTCCTCCACGTGAGTAGGAGTTCACTTTTTAAATAGGTAATAATAAGAATAAGGTATATGTTACAGTGGGGGACATCATGATTTTAGAGAGGCCCAGGTGGGGCATGGCCAAAAAAAGGTTGGGAACCACTGCTCTAAATGAATGACTGTAATGATAATACAATAAAACATAGTTTATCAAAGGGTAAAACCCAAACAACAATGACTTGGCTGCCCTTTACTTAGAGGAAATCTTTAACAGCTGTGATGCTCTGTTCTCCTTTTCATTCTGAAGTGCTTCTCCTACTTTGGCGGCATCTCTTTTCAGCAAGCAGTTTCTTGCAGGTTATGACAAATGGCTTTTGCAGGAACTATTAAGATTTTGTTTGTATCCTTTGGTCTTTTTTCTTTTATCATTTTTGCTATTTTACATTGCTTCCTTGTTTCTTCTTTATATTCATTTTTTATTTTTAACTTTGCCCCAGTCTCTTTAGCATAATTATTGTTGCGATACTGTTAAGTAAAAAATGGGGTGCAATCCAGCAAAAACCACATAAAGTGGCCAGAGATGCTCTTAATTTAGGTCTGGGCCCCTGGATGAACCTCACCCCCAGGCAGCCAGACCCCCAGTGAAAAAGGCGGGCTTCAAACTACACTATCCCAGAAATATGTCTAAAGCTATTAAAGTTAAAAATGTCCACAACAAAAGGATACAAGAAAGAACAATTAAACCTCAGGTCAAAAAAAAAAAAATAAAAAAAATAACAAAATCAATGTTCCTTTAGTGATTAAGACAAAATGTGAATCATAATAAAGGTAAGAGACCAAAAGAGCAAAAGAGACCAAAAGTAAGTTTTGTCTAAAAGGGAAAGCCTAAAGAGAACAAATCCAATATAGAATCCAAAGACTGGCTGTTTTCTTGGGCAAAATTGTGAGTGAGCCCACTACCTTGGCTGAGAAACAACTCCACACATGAATGGTCTCAGGACACTTTACTGTTGGCATGACACAGGACTAATGGTTGCGCTCACCTTTTCTTTTTTCCAGATGCCCCAAACAATCGGTAAGGGGATTCATCAGAGAAAATGATGTTACCCCAGCAGTCCTCAGCAGTCCAATCCCTGTACCTTTTGCAGAATATCAGTCTGTCCCTGATACTTTTCTTGGAGAGAAATGGCTTCTTTGCTGCCCTTCTTGACATAAGGCCGTCTTCCAAAAGTCTTCGCCTCACTGTGCATGCAGATGCGCTCACTCCTGCTTATCTACAGATGTACAAGTAGTTCTAGGCTATTCATGCTAGATTTGTGCACCTCTTTGGTTAAATACCTACTGTATAACAGGATGTCCTGTGGAGGCATTACTAATATAAACGTATATAACTAAGCAATGTCAAATTATTCAAAACTTGATTTTATGGCCTGTGATGGA
Source organism: Polypterus bichir lapradei (assembly GCA_026402145.1). Classification (NCBI taxonomy): domain Eukaryota; kingdom Metazoa; phylum Chordata; class Cladistia; order Polypteriformes; family Polypteridae; genus Polypterus; species Polypterus bichir. The sequence continues at coordinate 85,386,393 of JANRMT010062806.1, forward strand.
CTGGTGCCTCCTCCAGGAATGGTATTTGCCTTGAACCCCATGCTGCGAGGCTAAGCTCCATTCCCCAAATCCCTGAACTGGATTAAGCAAATTCAACAATGTTACATTATAGTAAAAGAAATGTATTTTTCACATTGATGCTGTAATCATATTAAATGAAAGCGTACAATGAATCCACTGTCTTTTACTTCTTTGGAAAGAAAGCTGGAAAAACAAAGAAACACCTACACACTTGCAAACTCAATATTGACAACACAGGAGGGATGGATTTGAACTTACAGTATTTGTAAAATGATTTCTTTTGTTTAGGCTTTATTTTTCTAATTTATAATCCTTCTATTTGCCTTTTTCTGACTGTTTCAAGCATATCTTGTTTTTCTCCCAAAGCTGCATACCTGAGGTATCCTACTCCAAAAAAAAAACTATTGTTAAACTATTGGCTATTGTTAAAACTCATACTTGATTGTGTTTAGCTCATGGTTGCTTCAGGTGACTGTCATGTGTATCTGGTGTTCAATAGCATTTCATCTCCCTACTTGACATTACAGCAGGAATGAGCCAACATAATACATTCTCAGAAAAGAGTGTAATGGCATGCTGCTGTTACAAGCTAATGGACCGTACAGCAAACATTTGTGTGGTTTTGACAAGTTCAAGCCTCTGTCGGAAGTAGCAAGTGCTGTTTCATCTGCTGCTGCTTTTCCAGTGCAAAGTGCTTCTACTTCAGCCTTACAGGCCGTTGTTGAATTTGAAGAATTTAAAGGATTTAAAAATCCTCCTGCATGGGTGGAAACCCAAAACAAGCTTGGAATTTTTTTTAATTCTGTGTTCTTTCACTTTTCAGCCTAAATGCTCATCTTTTTAAAGGTGACATAATGCTAATGATAATAATATTATGTTCTCTTGTTTAAGAAGAGGATTCATTGAGATATTCTATTGACACTTATCATTTACTACATTTTTCTTCCTTTTTTACAACATATAAACACACACTGCATCAACATTTCAGTTTGTAAATTTTCAACAACAAAAATTTTGTTAGTGAGTTAGGAAACTTCTACGTTCATATCTCATTTCGAGGTTGTGATTCCCAGTTTTCTGATTTTCTTGGTTAGCATTTTGGCTTCAGCCACTTGTGGAAATATGGCAGTGTAATGTGATAAGAGAACAGGAGATGAAACATAGTAAAGAGACAGGACAAAGGTCATTGATAGGAAATCTATAAAACAAGTCATCTAAGTTAAAACACTGAACAAATCATGGTCAAAATTTAAATATAAAAGAATCAAGAGACAGAAACACTAATCCATAAGAATGCATGCTAAAAACTTTTTTTGCATCCATAATCTTGGAAAACCAGGAAGTGTGCAATGTGGACCTTTACACTGTTGTGGCTGTAACGTCACATGGCATCCTCACATAGCAACACTGTAGAAATCACAAGCAAACAGCTTAGAAAATGGCAACGTCCTCATAAAAACAAAATAGAGTAGCAGGAAAAAGCAAAATAACTCTGACTACTTCAGAACGAAACCAAAATGATAGAAACACCATTCACAGCATAAAAAACCAAAATGAATACAACACACCCCAAAAGGAACAAAGAGAAATAAAAAAAAGTTAAAACAAACTATATCATAACAAGAAAACAATTGTAGTATTTGAACTTCATATATTAACAAACTCTTGTTTAATTTCTGCCATACTTTAAAATACATTTTTAATCCAAATGGATAATTTCATCCAATTAAAATTCAACACCAAAGTGCCTATGGGAAACACTTTAGTGGGTATTCTTTATAGGTAGCTATTAAACAGTCATTAAGCATTTTATTATTTATGTTAATAACATTAATAACCAATTACTAGAGACATTAAAATTATTTTATTTTATTGTTATTCTGGTTTGTTTTATATATAAACATATTTAATAATCTATGTTATATATCAAGGTATTAAATGTTGTTAATTTCTTTGTAACACATCGTCAGGAAAACTGTAAATGAATTTAAGGAAGTATAAAATATTTAATAGCCCTTTTTTATTAGATGCTTTACAAATACCTCATTATACAGCATATTAACCACATTATTACATTATTTTCTGAATGCATCTTTGGTGGTATCAGTCCATCACAGGACACACACTTTAAAGCCAACTTGACAAACTATGGTTGCTAATCATGTCACTGAGGATATCAGATTACACGACTAGGAATTGCAAGGCCTGAAAAATTACACGACTTTCCAGCACAGTTTTACATTTGCAAAACACTGCAAGTTCACCTTTTTTTACATCCAAAAATGTGCTACCTGACCATGCTGGTGTTGTATAAATGTTTATCCAGTACAGCAAGTTCAGCCGCAATCTCTGCCTTTGTTTTTCTTTTTTCCATTGTGTCATATTGCATATCACACGAGACATCAGACAGACAACCCCCTCTTCTGTTTGAAAGATCCAAAACACTCATATTTCTTATTTCATGTTGCTGCATTATATGCATTGTACTTCACACTCATTGGTTCTCGACTCTCCCACACACAAAGCTCACCCCCATTATTTAAGACAAAAAGATACCTGTTTGATTTTGTCAGGAGGAGTCACAGACTGGTTGGATTGAGTCGCTGGGTACATCAGACCAAAGGACTGGCAATTGCAGTGTGCTTCTAACTTTCTAAAATTATTTAAATAAAGTCTGTGACAAAAATGGCTGTAAAAGCAGGCAATTCAGAGTGAAGATTTACTGTAGTATGTCTTAAGCAGTGTGGTCTATGGCTGGCCAGTCATCCCGGCCAATACCCCCAGGCTGCCAGGTGGAGCCCTCCCTGCAGCATGGAGGTGCCCCGAATACCAGCAGGGAATTATGGACAATGGAGTTTTCATCCACAGCCCTGCTGGATACCACAGGGGTCACTAGATGGAGCTGCAGGGAGGTGCAACGAGTATTTTCCATACAACCCGGAAGTGCGTCCTAGTCACATGGACAAAGGGAATGACGTGCTTCCAGGTTGAAGAAGAAGGAGTTTTCATCTGACCCGGAAGTGCTAGGAAGTCACATGGACAGGGGTTCAGAAGCATTTCCGGATAACGGACTATAAAAGACTATGGGAGATACCAGACAATGAGCTGAGCTGGGTGGCAACACGTCTGGGAGTGGAGGATTGTGATTGTTTATTAGTATTGTATTTGTTAATGAGTATTGTTGAGAGGAGGGTGCTTTGTGCACGTGTTTGTTCAAATAAAATAATAATTTGGACTTTTATCTAGTGTCTGGCGTCTAGTCTGAGTGTTCAAGGGGACGATAGCGCTCCCTATCTGTCACAGCAGAAATAAGGTTAGCTTCACCTTTAAACCTGAGTACAGTGATCCCTCGCTATATCGCGCTTCGTCTTTCACGGCTTCACTCCATTGCGGATTTTAAATGTAAACATATCTAAATATATATCACGGATTTTTCGCTGGTTCGCCGATTTCTGCGGACAATGGGTCTTTTAATTTATGCTACATGCTTCCTCAGTTGGTTTGCCCAGTTGATTTCATACAAGGGACGCTATTGGCAGATGGCTGAGAAGCTACCCAATCAGAGCACGTATTACATATTAAATAAAACTCCCCAATGATATACGATTTGCTTCCCGCGCGGTGCTTGATTGTTTGCTTATCTTGGTCTCTCTCACTCTCTCTGACATTCTCTGCTCCTGACGGAGGGGGGTGTGAGCAGAGGGGCTGTTTGCACAGAGGCTGTTTGCATAGAAGATACGGATGCTCCTTTAAAAAATGCTGCTTTATCGCGGGTGCTTCGGCATACTTAAAAGCCCAAAAGCACGTATTGATTTTTTGATTGTTTGAAGCACATATTGATTTTTTGATTGTTTGCTTTTCTCTCGCGTGCGCACTCTCTCTCTGATATTCTCTGCTCCTGACACGCATTCGTTGAAGAGGAGGATGTTTGCATTCTGTTAATTGTGAAAAAGAACTGTCATCTCTGTCTTGTCATGGAGCACAGTTTAAACTTTTCACTAAAGGGTGTTATTTCATGTCTAGAGGGCTCTAATAATGTTAACAGTGTGAGAGAGTTTATAAGGGGTTAAAATATATAAAAATAACCATACAAACATATGGTTTCTACTTCGCGGATTTTCATCTATCGCAGGGGGTTCTGGAACGCAACCCCCACGATCGAGGAGGGATTACTGTAATGTTATATTTTTATGTAGTCCATCGGTTCACACAATGACAGACATCCAGCGAGCTGTAAGCATCATATGCAGTATTCAGGTGGTCCATAAGGGGAAACTGAGTGATGCGTACATTGAAAAGAATTAAAATGGGGAACCCTTCTAACCACTTTCAAGTAGGAACTGGAATTGTGCCATTCCTGTGGGAATTCTCCAGAGTAATGGACATCCAATCCTTTTTAATTTTAAAATTGAGCCCTATAGGTCTGCTCAGAAACTGAGGCTGACACATTAAATTCTAAGTGTTATTGGGTGGGATTTCATGAAGGTAATTTACCATGATGCAATGAGTGTGTGAGAGTGTTGAGTACAAGACATGTAAACCTGCTTAATCCAGTTCAGAGTGCTGAAGGGCCAGAACCCATCCAAGCAGCACTGGGCATAAAACAACCCTAGATAGGCTGCCACTCCATCACAGGATATACAAAATGGATGCAAATTAGTGTTGCCATCTAACCTAACCTGTCCATCTTTGAGAATTTAGGCATAAAAATTGAGTACCTAAAGAAAAATTAACAAAGGCACAAAGAGAACATGAAAACACATAGACAACAATCAATCATATGATTCAAATAAAGGATCTATGAAGCAGCAGTGTACACTACTGGTCTACTTTGTCACCACAGCTTGAGGACACCTTCATTTAGCCACTTTTATCCAGAAGTGCTGATAGGGAGAGAGAATGGTCTGATTCCTGGCGTGACTAATGTCCATGAGAAGTGTCCAAGCACTTCCTGTGTCGAACTGGATTTTTCTCTGGGTACTCCTGATTCCTCATACAACTTTAGCATGAGGTACTGTATTCAGTGGTGTGGAACCTGACCCGGACACAGACAGACGGACATCGTTTGTTGCACCCAACACACCTTTATTTACACTATTTACAAGTTGCAATTCAGTGCACGTCCCAGTGCCTCCAGCACCGATCCCCCAAAGTCCAGGCCTCACAGTCCAAATGCCTTTCTGGCCGCCTCCAGTCCTCTCTCCAACTCTGTCCTTCTTCCACCCGACTTCCGCCTCTGAATGAAGGGAGGCGGCCCCTTATATAGGAACCCGGATGGGCTCCAGCTGCTTCCCGGCATTCCTCCGCAGACACGCCCCAGTGTGGCGGAAGTGCCGGCTGCGCACCCGGAAGCCCTCCGGGTGTCCCCTGTCTTCTTCCCCCCAGCACTTGCTGGTGTGGCGGAAGTGCTGGGCTCCAGGTTTCCTCAGGCACCGGGGTGCCGCCTGGCGGTGGCCACGGGCCCCTACAGGGTTGGACTTCCAAGCCCTCTACCCGTGGCCCCCAATACAACCAGGGCGGTCGCCCCCTCGCGGTCTGGAGGAGGTACAAACCCTCCTCCAGTCCTCCTGGGCATCCCGGCTAGGCTCCACCCCCAGCCGCATGCGACAGTGGGTTTCAGAGTTCTCTGAGATCGACAGGTACCCCGTTCAGGATTGGTTCCTAGTGCTGGGATAAACATCAACTACCTAAAATCATGGAGTTTGATTAAATTGGTTTAGAAATGGGAGCAGCCAAAAGAAGAAGAAGATAAATGGATGGATTACTGGATATCATGTAGCAGTTTTAGTGCAAACACCAGTTTTAGATAAACAGTTCAGTCATAACAAATGATTAAGATGAAAGTAGCAATCACATTCTATTATATTTCTAGCTTCAAGGTAAGGTAATTCTTTAAAATAAGGAAGAAAGAGGTTATGAGTTAAGGCTGTTATACTCACTGGCATTGGTGATTGGCGACGTGCTGCATGTTGATTAGCACCTGCAAGTAAGAACTCCATCCACTGCATATGGGACAGTCTATCCCCATGAATCCTATGAACCTATGAGCAGTCCAGTGCCACATTTGTTCATGTATTTGAATTTTTCAAAACACAAATGATCATTTGGATATTTTAAGATGGCATGGCATAGCTGCTCCAGTATTCAAAGAGTATAAGCAGCAGTATGGATAACACATTGTCATGTAATTACTGGACAACCCAAAAGTTATTTTGCTTGGTCCTTCGGCCACCACTGAAGCAGAAAAGGATGTGCAGCCTTAGGGTTTTGGTCAGGCAGTCCTAGCCTAAGATCATTGAGCAGAGGAGGAAATTGAGGTGGGCCAGCAGGATTAGTTTTCTGCGATTGTCCATTGTGGGGCCCAGGCCTATAGTTGGAGGTCAAGTCGCTTATGTTTTTGTGCTGTACATCCTGAGATAGATTATGCAGAGGTGTCACTATTCCCCAAAGACACCACTGGTTACTACATTGTCCTCAGACTCATGAGGTTCCTCCACTCTCTAGTCTAGAAATATAGGACCCTGATGTAAGAATGTGGGGATGGTAATGAAACCAAAAATTTGTAGGCATTTGAGATGAAGGAGAATGAACAGAGTAAAAATGTTGAATTATTGCTAAAATAGTTATGCACAGTGGCAGCCCTATAATTTAATAACTCTTTTTATACATCTGTAGAGTCAGACAAACACAAATATATTTTTGCATTTTCCCTGCTTTTTTAATATACTGAATGTTTTTTTTCAGTTTTTGTTACCAAATGCGTGCCATGCTTGAATTTCTAAGTCTAGGTCATCAGCCAGGAAAGTATTCAATCCAAAAATGGCCTCCGCATTTGATTTACCAAAATTATTTCCTCACTTTATTTATACGGTGTGTGTAATAAACCAAGATGCCATATTGACAACACTACAGGTTAAAAACAACTGAATAGATTTAAACCATAGTATAAAGAGATACCATAACCAAGGATGTGCATAAAACTATCTGCTGGTCCCAATGGAGGAAATAAAGATGTGAACATTTTGTGGATTAGTTTGGATTTACCCTCATACTGTAAATGTAATGACAAGAGGTTTCACTTTTGTAATAATTTTCATTTACTGTAAATACTGCATATTGATAATGCTGAAAATTCACTGGGTATGGCCTGAGTGTCGGATTTAGGCAGTATACTGGCAAAGAGATTAGGAGTGCAGCATCACAGCTCTTAAAACATAACATAGCACATAGTATCATTGTAAAACATCAGAAAAACTGTGATGAGAATAGGCCACTCACCCAATCTGCCCTATTTAGTGAGATTGTCCAAAATAACATCAAGTCAAGATTTAAAAATTCTCTAATATCCTCCTCTCCACCACACTACTTGTTTATTTTTTCCATGCATTTTTGTTTCGTGGCATAAAGAAAAACGTCCTTTTGTTCTTGTTGCAGAATTTATTTTAAAGTAACTCCTGGGATCTACTGTACTGATTCCTTTCATAAGTTTAAGCATTTTACTCATGTCACCTCTTAATCTTTGTTTGCTTAATCTGAAAAGGTTCAACTTCTGAATGTCTCCTCATAACTTAATACTACTCAGTCCTGGAATTAGCCTAGTCACTCTGCTCTGGATTTTCTCTAGTACTGTTGTGTCTTTTTAGTAATATGGAGACCAAAACTGCACAAAGTACTCCAGGTGAGGTTTCACTTGTGTGTAACAGGGATGTGCGGTCAGGGGAAGCAAGTGAGGATCTCACCTGTCATTATGAAAAGTAAAAATAGTAATAACTAGCAGAATACCCGCACTTCGCAGCGGAGAAGTAGTGTGTTAAAGAAGTTATGAAAAAGAAAAGGAAATATTTT
>JANRMT010062806.1:85394658-85425546 GCA_026402145.1 Polypterus bichir lapradei
AAAAAAAAATGCTTTTAAACTGCATTTGAATTCAAAACAGAAACAAAAATATCATCCCTGGTTAAAATTGGGCAGACTTAAAAATAAAGTGGTAGTTTAAGTACTTTAAGTACATTTTCAGAATGGTATTGTCTTTAAATAATAATAATCAAAATTTCAACATAAAGTGCAGTTTTTCTTCTTAAAAAAATAAGTCAGAAACATAAAAGGTAATTTGACCAACTTAATCTTTAAACTCTGAGTAACCTTAGCCAAAATTATTTTGTACATTAAGCTAAAACAGTGTGATCATTGAACATTTTGTAATTAGATGTAATTAGAATTACTAACGGTCACGGAAGTCCAATGATCCCCAGTAAGAGCCACAAAGTCCGCTTTCTGTAATGCATCTAATTTTGCTTGCTTTTCAGTGTGCACAAAACCATGCTTTTATCAAGGCTTCGCTCGGGTAGTTTTTTGAAATGAAATTTTCCTCCAATCAGGCGTAGGAACGCGCTTCATTCCGAGTGTAACATTTTTGTAGCTGTGATGTGTGCATCAGTGTAATCGATGTACCAGAAAATCATGCATTGACAAAAGTTCCCCTTTGCTTGGAATTGAAAGTGTGATTAAATGCGTTATTTTTTGTTATGGAGTACATGCATCGAAGCTTCTCAGCTGTGCTTGTGCTAAGAAAAGGAAAGATTTTAAAAATAACGTAACATGATTCTGCGTTAACCGCATATTTTTTCATATGTCTCAAACCAAGGAGATGCGAGGTTAAAATGAACCGAGAAGCACGCGTACATACTCAGTACATCCCCTCTCGGGAATCGAACCTCAGATGTAGGCGATAGAGGCAAAGCCTCTACAATTGCGCCACGGTGTGTGCCTTATCTATTTGAGAGTATGTAGATCGAGGTATATATATATATATATATTCGCAGTGGAGACGTAGTGTGTTAAAGAAGCTATGAAAAAGAAAAGGGAACATTTTAAAAATAACGTAACATGATTGTCAATATACAGTAATTGTTTTGTGAGTGTTATTGAGTGTTGCTGTCATCAAGGATTCGATTATCATTATTTGTTTCAATCAGGGTCGTATTTGTACGATGTGTTGTGTTCAAGTTACATTCCGTGTTTGTCAATCGTTGTAAAGATAAGAGGTTTCATTTATCGATTCGTTTCTTACTGCATCAATAAACAGCTCGTCTTCCTCTTTATCTGAGATGTGACACACTGCATGCACGGGTTTTTTTTTTACACTGTCTTCCTTTAGCGGGCATTCACTTCTTGCACCGTGTGCTTTGTTTCTGCAGTAGCTGCAGTTATGAATATGCTTGTATGTATCAGACGCTTCATATTTTTTTGCTGCCTTCTCAATTGTGTAATTCGGTTTTTGTTCAGCGCTCTTTGGAACTGTTGCTTTTTGTCTGTGCACTGCATCAGTTCACGTGAGCCGCTGGGTGTACATGCATCGAAGTTTCCCAGCTGTGCTGGTGCCATGTCGTGCTATGTCCATGGCTGTATCTAATGTTACCTAAGTCCCGGCACTTAAAACTTTCTCTCGCAGTTTCGCTGAGTTTGTGCCAAACACCACCCTGACTATCTCATCTTCCTCTGCATAAGCACAGTCCTTCACCCGTGAATATTTAGTGGCAGTGTTTCTATTGGATTGCCGCTGACGGACGGCCTTATATGGGCAGGCACTAAATTACAAACGCCAGCGGCAGCCTGTCTATGAACTTAATTTAAAGTTTAGGTTTACATCGTGCTTTGTTTCCGAAGTAGCAGAACTCATGAATATGGTTGTATATGTCACTCGCTCGCTTCGTATTGTTTCGCTGCCTTCTCAATTATATAATGCATGTTTTCTTGAGCGCTTTTTGGGGCTCTTCCTGGTTTTATACGTACTGTGTGATTACGTGGGAGGCGTGATGATGTCACACGAAACTCCGCCCCCACGGCTTTCAAGCTCATCTCCATTACAGTAAATGGAGAAAAACAGCTTCCAGTTATGACCATTATGCGTAGAATTTCGAAATGAAACCTGCCCAACTTTTGTAAGGAAGCTGTAAGGAATGAACCTGCCAAATTTCAGTCTTCCACCTACACGGGAAGCTGGAGAATTAGTGATGTGTCAGTCAGTGAGTGAGTGAGTGAGTGAGTGAGTGAGTGAGTCAGTGAGGGCTTTGCCTTTTATTACTATAGATGATAACATAAAATAAATCTGTCCACTGGTCTGTGCTATAAATTTGTTTTCTGTATGATTCCGATAATTTTGCTCATTTTTAAAGTCAAAATCGCTGAATTTGCGCATTTCCTGTTCCAATACAGGGGAGAAACACGAGGTACAGCAGCGACAGGCCTCACCTCACCTCAGACTGCGCTCTCCCTCACACACGGGGTTGATGCATGCAATTGGCGCTGCCTGTTTCTGTCTCTTTGTGTATGTCGCCAATATAATGTTTGCAGACATGTTTATTGTACACCCTGACTTTCCATAGTCTCGCTAATATCTTTGATGAATGTGTGACATATGTAGTCTTGCTGATCGGACTTAAAACCACAGCGAAGTGACACAAGGTGAGGCAGACAGTAACGTGCCACCCTGAAGTGGGCGCATGTGAGCCCAACAGGTGCTCATTGCTGCTGTTCTTCTATGCAGAGTCTCTAAGTGCTTATAAGTGAGCAATATCAGAAAGTCAATTGCACTGCAGCAGTCCACTTATTTTTATTTTTTGCTCCGACTGACGGCCAAAATGGAAGATTACGATTTTTAAAACTAAAAGAAAATAAGGAGGACTTTTACAAGGTGCATGGACTTCATTTACAAATAAAGGTAAGACAATAAACAGTTTTCAATTTTATAAAAAATGGGATCAGACTAATAAAAAAACAATCCAATATTTAAAAACTAAATTTTGACCTTCATTCTTTTGTTTTTCTTGTTATTCCTTTTGTTGAACAGTCTGTATTAAAATTGATTAAAGCATCAGAATTAAAAGCTTTTAAAAACAACTAAATATTTCAATTAAGATCAAAATTGAAATCCTTTTTTTTGTACACTATACTTTCATTTGTATTGAATGAGTATGAAATGTGGAATTGCAACAGCAAATTTAGAACACATGGAGGGTGCAGAGCAAAAATATGCGCCTTACCGATGTGTGTGTAAAGAATGCTGATGAGATATGAAACATAACCAGCAGTCAATGTGCAGGCTGCCAATTGATTAGTAAATAAGCTACTCTTTTGGGTTCATATATTTGTAAATCTGACTCTGAAGGAGTCAGTGCCTCACCAGCCATGAACCTCACTGCACGTCACCGATGTGTTATATAACTTCAGCATAACCTTCCTTGACTTCGTTGACCATGTGTATTCCACACATCTTGATATATAACCGACCATCCCATTAGCTATCTTGATTGCTTCTATACATTGTCTGGATGTAGAGAGTAATGAGTCCACTATGACTCACTGGTCCTTCTCACAAAGTGCACTTTCAAGTTTCAGAATCCCCATTGTCTATTAAACTTTAATATTTTTTGTTTCCTTTACTTTGCATTTGCTTACATTAATTTTTTTAAAATCACAGAACAATGTACTCAAGCCTATATGGCATTCAAGTCCCTCTGTAACAATTTAGCTGATTCTACATGATCTGCCCTTCCACATAGTTTGGTATCACCAATATACTTAACCAGCATATCTCTCTATTATATAAAAAAAAATTTTGAACCGACACAACTTTTTGGAGGTGAGACATTTTGTAAGAGAGATTTCTACAAGTTACGCCCTCCTCTCAAACATTTTCAATCAAGACCAAGGACCTCTCAACTCTCATTCGTGTGAATGCTTTTGTCAGACATAGTTCCTGCGCTCTCAGCTCTTATACATTTTAATGTTTTCCTCACTTTAAGTTACCAATTAAAGAAGACGTATTATGGCTAAATCTTATTGAAGAATTTCATTACGAAGGGCTATCAACATAAAAAATGAGTATACTTGCAATCCTAGCACAGAGAAATGAGGAAGTCAAATGAATTAACGCCAAAAATGTTGATCGGTTACACTTCAAATTGGTTAAATGCATCTGAAAATGTTGAATGGTTACACAGCAAATTGGTTAAATGCATATCAATAGACTATGCTTAAACAGTTGGTGGTGATCATGTAGAAGATGAAAACAACAACTTAAAATATCACGAAGAACATCTTGTGATGGATGGCCGGCAGCTTATCCCGGCCAACTGATCCAAGACGCTAGATGGTGTCCTCCCTGCAGCATGGAGGTGCCCCAGATTCCCACAGGGCACCATGGAAGATGAAGTTCGGTTTCACAGCCCTGCTGGGTGCCATGGGTGCCATCGTGGGATGCTGCAGGGAGACGCGGAGATTTTTATTTTCCTGGTAGCCCCAAAATACTCCTCAGTCATGAGGACAGAGAAACAGAAGTAATTCCGGGCTGAAGAAAAACACAAGTCTTCGTCTGATCCGGAAGTGCTATGGAGTCACATGGACAGAAGAACAGGAGCACTTCTTGGTCAAGGACTATTTAAAGGACTGGTTGAAACCCAGCAAGCAGAGCCGGAGTTGGGAGGTGGAGTGATGGAGCTGCTGGGAGTGGAGGATTGTATTTGTGTTTCTTGTATTATTGATTATTGTTTATGGTAGTGGAGGTGCTTTTGGGCACTTTAAGCACTTTATTGAAGAATATTAAAATAATTCTGGGTGCTTTTAAACCAGAGTTTGCATCTGTCTATTGGGTTTCACGGGCAATAGCACCACCAAGCGTCCATTAACTTACCATCTACAACCATTAACAACGTTCGGTCTTACAATTCATGAATTACTGCACAAAGAAGGATGTATCCAAGAAAGGTAATGTAGTACATCTTCTGCGGATAACATTAGACAACAAAAGAGATCTTGATATGCCATTCATATTAAAATGTTAGCAGTTTCCAGTTAGAATACCTTTTCCAAAGACAATTAACAAATCTCAGAGCCAAACATTCGAAAAAGTTGTTTTATTTAAGAAAGAAACAAAATTCAATCACGGGCAGTTATATGTTGCGTTGATGCATATGTAAGAATTCCCATGAAAATAAAAATCTGTTTAAATTGTACATCCGCATCCTTATACGTGAGCAGCAGAACCACAAAGAGCCTAGTACGTAGCGCAGGCCAGGGGGTTGGCGAACGAAGCAAGCCCCCTAGTTGATTATATTTTTTCTAGATCGTTAATGTATATTAAAAAGAGCAGCAGCCACAGCAATGATCCATGGAGGTAACACTTTTAACATCACCTAATTCTGAAAAAGTTACCCTCACCATAACCTTTTGTTTTCTGTGCTTGAGCCACTTATGAACCCACCTACAGAAGACTGTACCCTGAATTCCCACTTCTTTTAATTTTATCAATAAACTTTCATGCAGTACCTTACTAAAAACCTTCTGAAAATCAAGATGAATAATATAATTTGTCACACCTTCTAGGGTAGATCATGTTGGGTGCAAAGGGAAACCAGTGAGAAGTAAAAATGATTCAGAACATGTCCTGGGCTCCCATAAGAGAGCCCAGACACAGAGGAGTAACCCACACCAAGAGGGTTTGGCAGCAAATCAGAGGACAAGTTTATCTGGTTATGTGTATCTAAGATGATGCAAAAAGACACCTACACGGGAGAGGCAGCAGTCAAAGTAAACTCTGCCTGAGACACTGATCCAAACAGCCACCATCACACTGTTAGTTGGAGACCCAAAATAAGTGAGTGAGCATGTCTGGATTTGTAGCACTTAAAACATGAACACCCCCTAGAGGTCACACTAGTGAGTTTTGTAGTCCTAAATCCACAAATACAGTGGATAATAACTAAGGAAGAACAACTTTGTCTATTTTGCCTTATTTATGATAAACTGTGTGTGCACACTACAATCATGATTGGTCTTGCAAAAACATAATTAATGAATGTGGGGCATTGTGAAAGTCTGTGTAGCTCCACCCTCCCACTTTTGTTTGGGAGCCTCTTGAACTTGGATTGTCGACATTCAAAACCAAGTTGAGCCGGGCGAATGTGGACACACAATCAGCAGCAAGAATTTTGTGCAAAAAGGTGCTAAAGTGCTTTTATTAAACAACCAAAAAAAAGAAAAAACAGTGTTCCAAATGATTGTGCAGTGCAGTCAATCCAAAATAAATAAATAATCCATTAAAAGTCGGTGATTGTGGAAATTAAAATATCCAATAAATAGTTTATAAAAATGAGGTTAAAATCCATGCAGGAATCTATCATTAAAAAACGCACAAGCCCTGGTGCATCCAGATAAAACCAACATCTCCCTATGTTACCCTGTTCGGGTCTTGTAACACAGAGAGACGTCATCGAGCAGGCACAGACCACCCTGAGTTTCTGCTCATGTCTCCGCTGTCAATCCCAGGCATTCCACAGGGCGACACCAAGCCTTGTGAGGGACACTTCCGGAGTATTTTGGTTCCTCCTGCTCTCAGACTGCTCAGCAGGAGCAACCCTCAGTCCCCTTTAGAGCACCGACCATAAGCTCCATCTCAGGGCTCCATTCCCGTCTGCCTGCTTCCTGACTTTTGCTTCGGCTCTCGCTCATTCACTCCTCCCCTTCTCTCCATCTTTTAACCTCTTGCTCTCATTCTTGCTCTGTTTTTCTTTCGAACCTTTTTCCTTTTCTTTATCCCCCTCACTGCTGTGCAGACACCTTTCACATTGCCTTAATTGGGCACAGGTTTAAGATGCCACTCCATGTGAGGCAAAAATGAAGCACCTGACTGGCGCTCACATTCACACGTGTATGCGCTCCAAGCCAGGCACCCCAACCAGCTCCAGAGTGAAGTACACTCGTACACCCTGCACATTATGGGGACCTAAATATTTATTTAAAAAGTCACCCTTCGCCACGGACCACTCATCACGGGCATAAAGCAACCAAATTAGCTATTCATGTCCTTTCTATCTCACCATTGTTACACTATATTTAATTTGTAGACTAAGCCTACTTCACAACTGAAATTATAATTTCAAGATGTTTGCACTCATAATGAATGTAGCTAGACCAACTGCCACTTTTAAGTGTGAACTTTGCTAGACTTTCTACCGTTATTTAAATTAAGTGCCTCAAAACTCAACACAGTTCTAGCCTACTTATAAATCTAATTAGAAGAAGTCATTGTACCAATGCATTCTATTAAGTGTAATGTGAGGCAGTATGGGACAACCTCCAAGCAGGTTGCAAATAGAGATTGATACAATCAGCCTTGAAGAATGGTATAAACTACCCACATCCAGTTGGACAAAGCTTATAGAGACGTACCCAACAAGACTTAAAGCAGTAAGTACTGAATTAAGGGTTAGAATACTTTATAGAAATAAGAGATTTCCATTTTTGATTTTTATTAAATGTGTAAAATACTGGTTCTCAAAATGAATTTTGGAGTTGAAGTAATTCTTAGACTGGAGGGCAATATCTCCTCTGTAGAGTCCCACTCCACTGAGGAGTTGAAAATTGATTGCAAACCGTTGAGCTAAAAGGTTGCCCACCTCTGTAATCTCTCACATACAGATCTGGAGTGTTATGTCCTCTCAATCCTCCTCATTTATTGCAACCTTAAATGATATTCTGTTAGGCTGCCTGTCATTTCAAAACTGACATGGTTGAAACTGTGTGAGCAAACGTGTATTATCCAGTTTATAATGTATTGCTATTTTTGGTCCATCAATCTACTTATTTTGTTCTATTCAGAATTGCAGTGAGCTGAAGTCTTACCTCCTCACCGTTTGGAGTAAAGCATGAATCATCCTTGGATGAGATGTCAATTCATGACAGGGCATACGCACACCTACTTTTCCTGAGAATCACCAAGCACACTTATGTGCATGTATTTGGTATTTAACAATGAAAACAGAATAACCAGGAAAAAAGAAAAATACATGGACACACAACTATTAGGAACCTATACAGCAGGGGTGCCCAATACGTCAATCGTGATCGACCGGTAGATCGCAAAGGTAGTGCAGGTAGATCGTGTTGCATTCAAAAAAAAATTTTTTAAATGTTAGTCTATCATATGTCCTCCCTATGACATTTGCCACTTGATTGACTTACAGGCCAGTCTGAGATCTCTTTTCTTCTAACACACTGGTCATCCCACACACACGATCAAACGCGCTAGCTACTGCAAAACTCCGGCTGTGATCTACCTTCCAGTTTATATCGACTAAAGAAGGGATTTAAAAAAAAATGTTTGTGGAGGTTATGGGCTGGATGTGGAATTGGAAGAGGATTTTTTTTCTCACAATGTCACAATCGAAGTGCGCTTGACTGACGTCCGAGGTTCGATCGCCGATGAGGGGTGCAGTGGAGTGTGTACGCCTGATGAGCCCAAAATAGGGCGAAACACATGTCGCGTACTCTTTGCATTATTTGACAGTTAACTATATAACATTCTATGATCTGTTTCTCGCAACTGAGAGGGCACCCGTGGCGGATTTCTGCCGACTTGCAGACCAACCACACGTGTTATCTGGCAGGTAACCACCCATACAATCAGATTGTGATTCAGACTTTGAATGCTATATATATATATATATATATATAAAATAGCATTTTTAATGTAGGTAGATCATTTCAACCTGGTCATTTTAAAAGTAGCTCGCAAGCCGAAAAAGTGTGGGCACCCCTGCTATACAGCATTGCATCCTGTCTTGATGGAGCTGGATTAACATATGATGTTGCAATAGTGGGTTAAAAAATGTGGATTTTGTTTTGCCCATTACAGTTTCTCCAGGTGTGCCCTAAAATACAGGAACTTGCATGGGTTCCAAACATGTAATCTTTAAACACTTAGACGTTTACTTGAGAGGAAGCACTTTGGACTATAGAAGGCTGCCCAATAACTGCCCCCCATTTGGATGTAATCTTAATGAAACATTTGAATTGTGGAGTGTAATATCTAATTTAATAATACAGAAAGACTAATTGTAGCTCCTCTCAAACTTATCACCTGAAAAGAGCACAGAATTTAAATAAACAGACCTGCTTTTTAAGTGCAAGTTCTCTTCAAATTGATTATCACATGTACACAGTTCAATGAACTTGTTACTTGCAGAGATGAGTGAAACCATTTGTGTGAAACTGAATTTGCAACCAAACTGTATCTTTTTGCAAATAACTTCGAGACAAATTGCATTTTACTTGCAGCAAAATTAGTACCATTAACAGAAGAAAGGTGTTTAATTTCTGTCTGGCAGTGTTTACATGTATTAATTCCACAAGTGTCTGCCTGTCATTCAGTATTTATATAAAGATCTTAAGTGAAAAAAAGATCAGCAGACTTTCCTGTCACGTGTAGACATGTTGTTGAACTGCCAGTCATGTTCTAGTACTACGTATCCTCACTTTACCAATTATGACAACAACTTTTGTGAGTACAATCCTAAAGATGCATTGTAGGTGAAAAAGAAACTTGAAGTTTCGTGGTGTTTGCAGCATACATATCCTACAGCTATCAAGAAACAGGAAAGGGATGTTGCTACGTGGTGGACTGGGGGCTTTCTGAGTAATGAGTATTTACTTTGGAAAAGACAGTGTTATTCCCATTAATGAAAACAAACATGAAATATGTCATTAACTAAAATAAAAACAAAAGTAAAATTTGTCTGAAAACTAAAACTAAATGAAAACAAGAAAATAAAAACAAAAATGAAACTAGTTTTTGTAACTTTGATTTTCACCACACTAGTTTTTATGCTTATAGTACACACAAGTGGGAAGTTGCTGGTATATTTATTACATATTATTTAAAACCCGTTCGCAGAATAGGAACAAGCATTTATTTGTGCTCATGTGCAAGTATCCCTCAGTATCTGTAGATGTCATTGGTCATTTCATCCATCACTCAGCTTTCCCTCCTAAAACTGAAAATAAATAAATACCAAAGCCTTATCACTTGTGAATGACTTATTTCTGTGGATGTTATTGGGCATATTCAGTTGCCAACCAAAAAAGTGACATTGTCAGTAAACGACAGGCAACTTTCACTAAACTTCAATGAAAGGGCACATAAATGAAAACACATGGCCACACGGTTGAAAGTTACAGCAAGATAGTTTGAAAATTACAGCCGTGGAGGATTTGTCAACTCGACAAACAGTTAACCACGCTTCAGATTCAGCCAGAAATTAGACTGGAAAAATGTTATCTTCATAACCAAAGAAGGTGGGAATTCAAGCCATTTAACCTTACTTCCCACAGGTTATTATTCATTTATTGACAATACATTTGCAGTGACAGATTAAGCAGCTGTGTGACATGCAGTACATGTTATTATACGAACTGACATTACACGTCAAGGTTAAGTTTTAATCTGGTTATTAGTACTGATGTTTGAATGTGGGTGGTGTGGTGTCACTGCGCACATTTCGTCACGGTATCATGCTGCACTTCTCAACATTACATATTTCATCAATAGCAAAAGAATGGACTGTAATAATCTTAATATATTTAGAATGACACAGTTTTTAACAGGGAATCTCCATCTGAGTGTTTAGAAATGAAACAGCAAATAGATAGCCATTGAATGGCCAATGTCTATCCAGCGTTTGGCTGTCAAACTAATAATGAAATTCACTCTTATTCTTTTCATTGTCCCTTTTCCTTGTTGTTGTGGATGATTGTAACATCTGTATTCTGTAACATTTATATTCCTACATGTAAGTGTCAAAAAATGTGTTATTTTTACATGGGTTTCTTTTTTCTCCTGCTTGTTTTTTATCTAATTCAAAACTTTGACTTTCATATATTTATTAGTGCTGGATATTAGTTTGTATCATGTGTTATTAATGTCAGCTTTGCTTTGTTTATTGTATACCTTTGGTTATTTGTGAAGTGCTTTGAACATTCAAAAAGTGTTCTACACTACTGGTCAAAAGGTTTAGAACACCTCAGTTTTTATGGAAACTAGGGGGCTCTGCCCCCTGCTCAATTCGCTTGCCAACCCCCGGGTTTGGTTAATCAGATATACAATTTAAAGAGATTGTTATTTTCATAGGACTTGTTACATATGCATCATTTTCACTTTTACTTTAAAACTTCAGTAAAAACAATATTTGGAATTAACTTTTCTTCAAAATCACGTGAAGCAACTTTGTCCTAGTGCCCCTGCCAGGCCGGCCGCAGCAAGGCTGCACTGTATTTAGGTGTTTTCTTGGTTGCGATCGTGTCTGCGGTCGTAATCCGGTCAGTTTAATATCTGACAGGCTTCCCAATCTGGGGTTGTTGCCTTGCATATTAAACAGATGTTTGGGAACAGGGACCAAGACACATGGGGGTTCACTCCAACAATGTGAGGCATGATCCTGGTATTTGAAAGCTTCCGGGAGTAGGTCTAATTTAAGATGTCCCACTAGTCCATTAGCTAAGGAAGAGGTAGCTAGGCAGTTACATAGGTAAAACACATGTTTAAATGTTTTCTACAATGCCCCGGTAGGTGTCAGGAAGAGGATGATTTAATATTTAAATACATGATTTTTGATAGCAGTTTACAATATTATAATAAGGAACTGAACCCAAATAGGCTTGTGCTGGCTGAAATACAGCAGATCATTTTATATTCTGTTGTTTGTTAGATTTGGAGGGCCAATAACTAATTGTAGTCTATATACCTTAAATCAGTAGTTGAGGTCACAAATCAAGACAAACATAGTGTCTTCTCAAGATTCAGGCTTCTTCACAATTACACAGATTTCCTTTCAATTCCAGGGACCTCATGTATAAACGGTGCTTATGCACAGAAATGTTGCATAAGAACGTTTCCACGTTCAAATCGCGATGTATAATACCTAAACTTGGCGTAAAGCCTCGCACTTCTCCACAGTACCTCATACCCTGTCGTACACAAGTTCTCTGCTCGGTTTTGCAGACTGGCAGCACCCAGTGTCAAAGCAGTACTACTGTTCCCGTGTGGTTTATCTTTCTGTTTCAGATCCACATCCCTGACACGGCTTTATAAATACATTGAAATTAATATTGTTTATTAGTTTAATGCATCTGATTGTAATTAACCTGTAACAATATAATGGTCCATAGAATGGTCAAACTATTCTAAATACCATAGCTGCTTTAGCATTGTTACTCTCACTGCACCCTCTTCTTCTTCTTTCAGCTGCTTCCGTTAGGGGTTGCCACAGCGGATCATCTTTTTCCATATTACTCTCACTGCACTACTCGGAGCAGCTGATCGGAAAGAGAATTATCGGTATACAGCATCAAACACACGCTGCCTCAGCCATGCTGTCTATTGAACTGCTTCTCACACGGCAAACGCTTCAAAACCTTTACTGTACAGACCTCGCAGTTCAGAGTTTCATCCCAAGAGTTCTAAACGCAATCAATCAGTCCATCAACTGCTCCTTGTAGACCTGTTTGTACTTATAAGTACAACTACCTCACTGTAAACTTGCGATACAGTTATAATATTGCACAACCTGAGCCACTTTATAAAGCGTGTATTTACATATGATGACGATATCATTTTTAAGATGAAATTCAGCTAAATATGTTTATTATATTATACAGATAAAACTTGAACTTTAAATAATCTATATTGTTAATAATTAAAGGACATGGTGTCGCTACACTAGCAAGGATCTGGCGTTCCGTTCACGAATTGTTCCTGCATGCCTCACACTGTATGCTTCACTGGGACTGGTGTGAAGGACAGAATAATTAAACATGTACTATGAAGATATTTCAATGTTCCTGAAAAGTTTTGAAGAATCGGCGTTATAAACTTACAGATGGCTTAATGTCTATTACAGAGCTGATTGTGTGGCAATTGGGTATTTGGAGAAAGAAAAGGAAGGACAAGAATTGGAGGTTAGTACGTTTAAAAGAGACAAGGCAAACGCTTCAGAGCCTTTCCTGTACGGACCTTGCGGTTCACAAACAGTTTCATCCCAAGAGCTCTAAACGCACTCCATCAGTCCATCAAGTGCTCCTTGTAGACCTGTTAGGACTCATTAGTCCAATCACCTCACTGTAAACTTGAGATACAGTTATAATATTACACAACCTGCACCACTTTATAAAGCGCGTATTTACATATGATGATGATATCATTTTAAGATCACATGAAGCAAAATATGTTTATTATATTACACAGATAAAACTTTAACTTTAACTACATGGTGCCAGCACTAGCAAGGAGCTGGTGCTCCGTTCACGTATTGTTCCTGCCTCTTGCTGTATTCTTGCTGGTGCTGACGTGACACTGGAAGGATAGTTGGATAGAATAATTCAACACATACTACGAAGATATTTCAATGTTCCTTAAAAGATTTGAAGAATCGTCGTTCTCAGCTTACAGATGGCTTAATGTCTATCATAGAGCTGATTGTGTGGCGATTGGGTATTTGGGGAAAGAAAAGTAAGGACAGGAATTGGAGCTTAGTACGTTTGAAAGAGACAGTACTGCTACAGTAAAGTTTTTCATCGAAGGTCACACACAGCGCAGCAAGCATCTTGTGTGAGACATGAACAATCACTGCACCACCGTGTTCACATGTTTAATAACGTGCTTTAACTCCTATCATCATGAAAATGATATCACGTATACATCTCAGTATTTTAGTTATTCAGAAAGCTGTAATATCATGAATGTAATGGATTCTGTGTCCTGTCGGAGGTGGAGAAAGCCGGTTTAAGAAGCACATAGTGATTCACACACATAGAGCACATAGAACATCAAATACAAAACAAAGCATTTAACGTACTACTTTAGTTACGATGGGATTTGAGAAACTAGTAAATTAAACGATTTTAAGATTAAGTTTATGATGTTTTGCTTTAATAACCAAATAAACTACGTGATTAAAGTGGAAATTTCGAGATTAAAGTTGACATTTCCTGCTTTTTCACCACTGTGTGCCCTTTTTTTTCTCTGTACCCTAATAAGCTTTCATATGACACTCAGACAGTGGGCTACGACTCGCCTTTTCATGGCGACTTTGATATGCGACTCTTTTTTATTTCAGGCACTGTGTGACTTTGTGAACTTGAGCTTTCGAGTTTCTCCGACACGCTATGTCACTCGATCAGCTTCCTTTTCTTGTTTATACCACTGTTTAAACCAACAAATAGTACATTTTTCCTTGCCTCCACTTGGTATGAGCTGAAATTGTTATATTTTGCCTTGTGGTTTTGCCATTGTCTTTTCACAGAACGTTGAGCTTAAGGGCTATTTATGTTGTTTTGCATTTTCAAAGAGGCATAATTCTGGGAGGAGTTGGGGCGGGACAGCAGGCGCGTGCACGAGCATTACTTTTCACGCTGACAGGGATTTATGTAGCGGAAGAACGCGGAAGTTGGAGTACGTACAGATTCCTGCATCTGGATTTTTCTGTGTGTAAGCACATTTCAGCTTTTGTGCTTACGTCATGTTATAGTGCGAATTCTACGCACAGTGTTTTGCATGAGGCCCCAGGTCTTTACTTTTGCTATAACAAAGACATAAAAGCAAATGCCAAAGGTGGAGCTGGAGGAAACCTGCAAAGTAGTGAGTTAAAAAAGAAGTGGATATATTACCATAGTACCAATGCATGTGAAACTGATGTCTTTATCCAAAGTGACTTGCAGGATAAGGATATGATGGGATTATTCACAGGCAATGAGATTCAGCAACTACAGTCATTAAGTATGACGTGCTCTATGATTTAAAGTCATGTAGTGCGACACTAGCCATAGTCTAAATGGGCACAGAAAGCAGTTGTTATGAGAACTCCGAATGGAAACTGTTGTCTTAATCTAAACTGATACAAAATACAGTGCCTAAAGCATTTTGAATATCGAAATCACAAATTATGCCACAGAATCCAGTGCCTTTGAATTATTACATATAGAAACATCTATAAAGGGATAAATGCCCACAGAACTTATTGTCTATGGTGAATCAAATATAGAACCCACCATCCAAGGATGAATAGACACATCATTTCCACAGGCAATCACCTTCTAAGGCTACATGAGCACAGAAAGCACTATTTGTGGTTTGTCTGATATTGAAAACAAGGCATTACTCTAAATGGACACAGAAACCAGTGCCTTTGACTCATTAGATATGGAAACCACTCTATAAAGCTGAATGGACTTAGATGCTAATGGCTAATGCTGACTTTTACCTCCAGTAATAGAAATACAGCATTTTTTAATGTGACCAGTGCCCAAGGCTGCATGAAAACAAAACAGGGACTTAAGTCTGGCTAACTGCATAAACTCAAGTATCCATCATAAAAACAGAAACTTTGCTTTTGAATTACACAATGTAAAAATCAAAGCCTAAGGCTAAACTGACTTGGAAGAAAGTGCTTAACATATCTAGTTTTGTGCAGAAATCATTGCCAAAGAATACAGGACATGGTCACCAAAACAACCTCCTAACACACTGGCACCAGTGTCACCGGCAATGTCAGACAGCCAACTAATGCAAAAGTCATCGTCAAAAAGGAAAAGGCCATGCATTATACTAAGCAACTTTGAATTGCTTTAGACACGACTACAAGTACATTTTCCATCAGACACAAGACAGATATTTTTGCTTATTAGACAGTTAGTGTCATTTGGTTGCTAAAGCCCAGCACTGTAAATCACACAGAGGCAGATTTGGTCTCTATTATAATATTTTCATAAATACATGTGTACATTTTTTTTGATGTATCTAGCTTCTGAATCTGTTGCTTGCCTTGTGTTTATCTGTGTAATAAAAATGATTATTATTATCATCATCATCTTGTTTTCTTTTATTTATGCAATGCTGTCTGCTGTGATCACATTACCGCAGCTGACACGCTTGTGATGTTATGGAAACTTTTTATATATCTATCTATCTATATGGTGCAGCGCTTGTGTATACTGGATTATTCTATGGTCGATACCAAACTACTTTTACCTTCTTTAGTTTTGGCAAGTTCATTTTTTTGGTTTTGGCAGTTTTAGACTTTGATCTACAAATTGTTTTGCCTGTCTTTCCAAGTTGCTCAATCTATTTTTGTCTGCTGTATTTTTTGAACCTCCCTTATACTATTGACCATGATTTCTTGTTTTCCATTCATCTCCTGGTCAGCTCTCAGTCACAATACTCCTCAGGCACTCTGAATGTCCCTAACACCTGTCACTTCTTCACTTTTGTCACCCTACGTAAGTTATTGAATGGGCCAGTGTTTAAATTAAGGAAAGAAAAAATTCTAATATGTTCTGTAAATTAATGGATAGATGTTCTGTAAAGCAGTGTGATGGTATTTGCCTGTACTACATTGTTCATTAGACAATAGCTTTTGTATGAATAATCCAGCTGCCATAAACCTGGGGTCTGCAAAGTTGGTCCTTGAGAGCCAAAGTGGCTACAGGTTTTTGTTCCAACCCAATTTCTTAATGAGAAAATTACTGTTAAAGCACTTTTTGCTTTTGTTAGCACTTATTGCTCACTTGTTAAAATTTCCAACCCTTAATTGTTTATAGTCCTAAACAGCTTCCTGTTTGTAATTGCTGCTTGTTAGCAATACGATTCAAATGAAAAAAGAGCCAGCAGTATTCCACCTAACTCGTGCCCTTTCCAGCCTGTGTGTATTCATCATGAATGATCCGGATTAATAAAATATTTTGAAGGGAAGTGAAGAGAAAAAAAATGAAGCGCTGAGAATTACCAATTTGCTTCAAGACAAAAATCATTTGGACGATATTTTTGGAAAGAAAAAAATTAAATAGAATTAGTTATTGGCAATGATTGGTTTCTAATTGGAACAAAATCCTACAGCTACTTCATCCCCCATGACCATCTTTGCAGATCCCTGCCATAAACTAACAGTGGGCAGCCTCTGCCAGTGTGAAGAAAGAGGCTAATGGAGGTTCTCACTAGTGGGAGTACACTCAGGTGGAAAATGTTTTTTGAAAATGCTATATTAAGTATGTGGAAGATTAGTAAGTGGGAGAGTGATCAAGATGGTCTTACTTACTGCTGTTGGTTTCAATCTAGATTCCATTTCCTTGGTTACCATTGTGTTGATTTGTACCAGTAGCCTTCCAAGGTCTCTCATCCTTCTGGACTGAAGTGAATTTGGTTTCCTTCCAAATCTTAAGACGTATGGGGTTTCTGTCAATTGACCTAATCTGAATGAGGGTGGTTGCTGTACATGCAAGTGTGCTCCGGCAAAAGACTAGCATCTCAAATCAGTTTGGATCCAGATCTTCATGCCACAAGGCTTAAATCAACTTCTCTGTGAGCCTGTAATGGATAAGTGAGTTGAGAAAAGAGAAGGGTGATAAATCTTCTAATTGTCTTTTCTAATTGTTTAAAGTTTGCCTCTTGAAGTGACAATAAGTTTTACTATTGGGTGCTCATTTGTGCCCACCAAAGACTGGAGGAGGACATGATTTTATCACCCTTGAAATACATAAAAGCAGCTCATAAAATAGAAAAATAAAAAAAGTTTCTAAAACACAGCTTTGGAAACCAACCATCTGAAAGCAGAAATCATTAAAGAGTGAGAGGGGAGGATCTTATGAAGCCTCAAAAAACAGGCTGAGCGCTCAGAGCTTTGAGATTCGACCTTATTATATAAAAAGCTCTATTTTTATTTGCTCTGTGGGGTCCTCTCTTTTCACTGCCTTTTCAAGGATTTTAACCATTTGTTAAACACAACGCTAATTGCATTGTGGCCAAAGGATTAGAAAAAAAGAATCTGATATGAATAAATCATTTTTTTATTTTATCCTCTTCTTACTGTTAGTATGTTTTCCCCATTGAAAAGAGAATAGAGAATTTTACAAGCTTCCAACTTGTCTAAAAAAAAAAAAAACGTATGGTTTATAATCCTGTAAAATCCTTTGAAATCCTCTGAAACACTACATGCACTCTCATTAAAAAAAAAATACTGTAATCTGAAGTGACCGCTGTGCAATAATAGTAATGTAATATTAGAGTACGGCACCTGACCACTTCATTCATACATACACATTCGATTTGAAATGCATGCTTTTGACTCTCACTATTATTAAATAACTACTGGAAACAACTGGCCATGTTTGGGCTTCTTTACAGATGTTCAGATGGGAAATTTCTTCTGCTTTGGTCGGTGTTGTGTGATGTGAAGGAAACCTTTGAGATCACCAGCATTCTCGGGTCTTCTTTAGTAGTTGAGTGGCAACAGAAGCACACTGTAATAATATCCAGCAATCTTCATATTGTCACATAGCTCTGAGCACCAAACAGACTATAAAACATGGCTTTTTCAATCAGTACTCAAGTGAAACACACACACACATATAAAAGTACTAGGGGGCTTTGCCCCCTGCTTGCTTCGCTCAACCACCTGCCCCCCGCCTGCGTTATGCGCCAACCACTTCGCATTTCTGCCACTCGTGTTGTGAAGAGGGGGGTGAAACACACCCCAAGGAGACACGATCGCTCCTCCGACACCCCCTCTAAACGGTGATACAATGTGAAACACATACAATTTTTTTATCTCCTCTTTGCTCGATCAGCTGCTGGATTGCTGCTGCTGCTGCCGTGCCACATGATCTGCATGTCGTGTGACACACTTCTGTCATATCACCTATGTCCATATATTCGATCTCTCTTCGCTTTTACTTTTTCATCAATATTGCATTGAATTTTGATTCTGTGTTTGAAATTACATCATGACAACGCAACGTATAACTGCCAGTGAGTGAAAATCGTTTTTTTCTCTCTACAAGAAATGTGTCTGACATAACACAATATATGATAGTTATAATTTGTTATGATTGTTATAATTTGTTACTAACCCTCACCTATTCTGTTTCTCTTCTGGGTACTCAAATATGGCACTTGGTGCCACTGCCCCCCTGCCAAGTTGTTTTGCCTGCCTAAGGTAAAGTAATCCCTGACGGAGGATTGTAGGAATCGTGGGGTAGAAGGGGTCCTTTAATCGGATTGGCTGGCCCAATGCTGTTTCAGCTGTGGTATGGCCAAATGGGGGAGGCAGCTTGATGGCTGAGGTCTCCAGGACTCTAAACAAATCCAAATCATATTATGTGATATCATCTACTGTTAAATTCTGCTGCATACTTGTAAAATTTTTATTTTTATACTCTATTGAGGATTTTTTCTGTTGTGTGTATTGTATTGTATTGACCCCATTCTTTTTGACACCCACTGCACGCCCAGTCTACCTGGAAAGGGGTCTCTCTTTAAACTGCCTTTCCCAAGGTTTCTTTCATTTTTTCCCTACAAGGGTTGTTTTGGGAGTTTTACCTTGTCTTGTTAGAGAGTCAAGGCTGGGGGGCTGTCGAGAGACAGGGCCTGTTAAGGCCCATTGTGGCACTTCTTGTGTAATTTTGGACTATAGAAAAATAAATGATATTGTATTGTATTGTATAACCACACAGGACTTTTCCAAATCCCTTTGCATAAGGGCGTGGTTACATCGCTTGGCACGAAGACTCATCTCACGGGACGTGAAAGTGTCTCTTAGACAATCACGTCTTGTCTCCTTCCAAAATTTTTTTTTGTAATAGAGAGACAAGTAAAAACAGACCACTACAGTTCTGTAATTGCTGTCCAAGAAACACAGATCCAGTGGCGTACCTTTGTCTCACTTGTACATTGTCACTCTTAATTTATTACATTGTTTTTATAAACAGTTGCTCTTTCTTCAGTTGGCTAGAGCTCATCCCCTCATCACCCCATCCCCTGTTACCTGTGAGAAATTGCTGAACACTCCACCACTCTCCAAGGTGCAAACTTAGGGCCTCTGCGTTTATCACAGTGGTGTAACGTTAGTGTCTTGTTCGAAGTAATTGAGCTGTCCTATCTTTTGGGTCTCTTCAACCAAATTATGTGGACACAAAAGCTGAAAGTCAGACTGCCTTTTTATGGCAGAAACTCTTGTTTGATGATGTTCCTCCATCACAGCCATTAATCTCAATTGGCATTGTTTGTCAAGCTAAGAGACCATTTTGTTTTTCCTAATGTTCAAGTGTTTCTCCTCTGTCACCTGTTTTGAGATGTATGTGGGTGTTTCTAGGATAGCAAGATCAAAAAACGAGCTTTCAATTAGTTTTTTGTAAATTACAGATCCCCAGTCCTTTGCTAGACATAACCTCACATCACTCAGTCCAGCAGCACATCTTTGGGACCAGAAGAAACTTCTAAGAACATTTAGAAGTGTACACGTATGACATAGCAGCACAAGAAAACGTCCAGAGAAGAGCGACTAGGTTGATTCCAGGAGTGCAAGGGATGAATTATGAGGAAAGTTTAAAAGAACTGAACTTTTTTAGTTTAAATTAAAGGAGATTAAGAGGTGACATGTTTGAAGTGTTTAAATCTGTGAAGGAAACGAGTACAGTGGATTGAGACTATTACCCTAAAGTAGTTCAAAAGAGAACATGGGACACTGTTGGAAACTTGTTAAGGGTACATTTGAAACAAACAGAAAGCTTTTCTTCAAACATAGAACTATAGACACGGAATAAGTTACCAAGTAGTGTGGTGACAATAGGACTCAGCATTATTTTGGAGGAATTAATTAGACAGGACTGGTGAGCTTTGTTGGGCTGAATAGCCTGTACTTGTCTAAGTTTTTCTAACATTCTAAAGTAACACGCAGACTCCATATATTTTATCACCAGGCACTCAAACTAGGGTCTCAACTTAGTATAGCAGATGGCTATTTGCGGTGTCCCCATGCTGCCCTACTTGAAGGTGAAGTGGCCTGTTTCATCTAATGTGTGCATCCACACCATGAAATGCTAGCTGCCTTTGGAAATCAGCTGGTTGCAGACTACTTATCCAAAGGGTTTGACTTCTGCCTGTGATGGACAGAAGGAGATGAGATGACTTGACTTGCACACACACACAGGCAGTCTAGGCCATGATCTCTGCTGGTGCCACTTATATGCCCTTCGAGTGCATCAGCTGTAGGATTATTTGATGCTGGCGTGGAAACAACGACCCATTGAGCAGCTTTCAGCTCCAATTACCAGCAACCGAATCAGGCGCTCTGAGGGGCTAAGACCAGTTGCAAAAGTGTTTTAAGTGGCTGCCAGACTAGTGCCACCCCCATCCCCCATCCCTGCCATAAGCTGTCGCTCTCATCATATTTGTGGAATGTGAGGGACTAAATGCTCATTTTTGAAATCATTACTGCAGACTTTTTATGTTCACAATCCTCAGATTTTGTCTGATCACGGCTGGCTGTCAGGACACATTGGGTTAGATTTGAGGAGAGCCTTTGACGGGGTGTCCTGAACTGGCTTCAATCTTTGCCTTTCAAAAGACAAGCTTGTTACTTTCAAAAAGGATTTGTCTTGTGTTTTTTCTGAAGTGGTCTGGGGGAGGGGGGGGGGGGGGGGTGGCGTCTGGCATCTACTCTCAGTGCATTAGAAGGGCCCCCTAGGAAACATTATTCAGCTCCACTGGGTGAATATTCAGTGGAATGCTGATGACACATGGATTTGCTTGTCATTTTTGACCAGTACACTTTGCCCATCCTGCTGAAACAAAGTGGGATTCTGCTGCATGATGGGGTCAGCTTGTCAAGCCGCCAGTGTTGTATTACAAGAAAACAGCAATTGACAGTTTGTGTGTGGATGACATAGTGGGCTGTACACTCCAATCACACTACATGTTCTTATTTAATGAGAAAGGGCAAGTCGAAATGGCTTAAATGCATTAAGGGGAGTGATAGACAAACTGCACAGGAGTCAGGGGGCAGCATAAAGTATGAGAATACAGGTCACTTAATGCATAAGCAGTTATTTACGGGAAGATACCCCATTTCCTTTTCCATTGTCTTTGCTGGTCTGATTTCTGTAACAACTTGACAGCCGTGCACTAACAGCAAAGCTTGTATGATCGCAGTAGCCATGTTAGGTGCTCGTTACAAGTTCTGTATGGTTGTTGGATGTATGACAGGTAATAAAATGGGTGAACAATATGAAGATACATTCTGATACCTCTCTTATAAGAACTGTAAAGGAAATCTAAAAATGGATGTCCCATTTTTTTTTCTTTTGGTTCTTGGAGAATCTGATAACATTACCTACATATTCTAAAAAAATAATATTTAGAGCTGCATAATATAACTTGTGTATTGACCATTACTTATTACTGTCCTTCAGGAGCACTCGCTGCTCTGCTTTACCTGAGGTGAAGGGAAGAAGATGGCGGCCAGACCATTTAGTATTCCAACTGGTTAAAGAGAAAACTGAGAGAGCCTGGTGCAAAATGTACACTTATAAATGTTACAGAAACAGCTTAATGGCACTGGCTGCACAAATCCCAGAACTGGATAAGCGGATTGGAAAATGTATGGTGATTTATTGAAAACAGCATCCTCTTCTGAGCTACTCTGTATGCTGTTACAGTATTAATGGTGGTAGTGTTAAAGGATATATTGTACTAAATCCCCCACACCTCTAGTGGGTAGCAACAAAATTTGGCTACGATGCCCCAACTTCCCTCAGAGGATCTTGGGAAGTGTTGTTTTTCTAGGAGCATCTATGGAATGATAGGTAAATTGGACGTGCTACCTGGAAGGCAGAAATAGCACCTGATGTAGTTTTATAATGGACTCCACCTCCTCATTGTTATGATTTGGGTTTATTTTGATTTGTTTCTTTTTTTTCAATATTCTAAACTTTTTTCAAGATGTTTTATTTTCGAATATAGTTTTTGAGGCACTATTCCATTTCAGATATTCATTTTTTGCTTAAATGTTGTTTCAATGTAGTTGTACAGGTATCCCTGTGTGCAGAGGGTACAGACCTATAAATACCTGGGAGTGCAGCTGGATGACAAAGTGGATTGGACTGCCAATACTGATGCTCTGTGTAAGAAAGGTCAGAGCCGACTATACTTTCTTAGAAGGTTGGCGTCCTTCAACATCTGCAATAAGATGCTGCAGATGTTCTACCAGACGGTTGTGGCGAGTGCCCTCTTCTATGTGGTGGTGTCCTGGGGAGGCAGCATAAAGAAGAGGGACACCTCACACCTGGACAAACTTGTTAAGAAGGCAGGCTCTATTGTAGGAATAAAGCTGGACAGTTTAACATCTGTAGCAGAGCAACGGGCAGTAAGCAAACTCCTGTCAATCATGAAGAATCCACTGCATCCACTTAACAGTGTCATCTCCAGGCAGAGGAGCAGCTTCAGCGACAGACTTTTGTCACTGTCTTGCTCCACTGACAGACTGAGGAGATCGTTCCTCCCCCACACTATGCGACTCTTCAATTCCACCCGGGGGAGTAAATGCTAACATTACTCAAAGTTATTGTCTGTTTTTACATGCATTTTTATTACTCTTTAATTTAATATTGTTTTTTGTATCAGTATACTGCTGCTGGATTATGTGAATTTCCCCTTGGGATTAATAAAATATCTATCTATCTATCTATCTATCTATCTATCTAAAGTATGTACGGTGTTTTCAACGTCATTTTAGTTTTTCATGGGCACTGCTTTTTTAGATTGTTTGTATCTGTTGTTAGGCTGGTCACCATTGATGCATGACAGGAGGTCATGACCGTTGATGTAACCAGCTCAACAGTATAAAGGTCATTAACACACTACTTCTGAAGCATCATCCACACTATTTCGTTTTCACACCGTTTCAGTGTGGCAGTATTAATGGGTGAAAACACAGATTCCAATTGTGCTCTGATTTGTTCAAGCTTATTATGTTGACATTTCCTGACTGGATTCTGCTCATTCCAAAAGTCTCATTCCCTGCTTGGTCAACCTTCACTGAAGGAAACCATATTTCAACATAGTGGACAAAGAAGATCTTTTTTCCATGGCACTTGTTGAATTGCTTACCTGTATGCTTCTAAATTGCAGTTTGTACTGTTTGAACGCTGCACACATGTACAAAAGGTAAATAATTTGCTGGTCGCTACAGATTTGTGATAAATACCACGCCTGGCTACATTATTGACCGTTCAAGGATTTTTTTTCGCCAATGCATGCATGCCCAGTGTAGGCAAACATTTACATCATATGCATTTTTGGTTGTTTTAGTGCAGACAGAGATATTTTCATAAATGAAATGAAAGTGCTAGTGTGTACAGAGGTCACTTTTATTTAAACACAGCACTTTTACATGACAAGACAGTAGTGTGGAAGTAGCCTGAGACTGCTTATTCCACTAAAGACCTTTTTTGATTATGATTTCCTAAATTACAGTTCAGGCTTGACGTTTTGGCTGCATTATTTGGTTTAATTGACTTCCAGGCTTTAATGTTGGTTTGATTCTAGACAATGTTTCATCTTCTAGTCCCAGATCAAATCTAAACTGCTTCCTGGCATACTCAGACAGGACATTCAGTCAGACAAGCATGGAACTGGACAAGGAGAGACAAGGTTGTGAGGAGGTTAGGAATTACTGCTTAAGTTCTACAGCTGGGAAGTTAGCCCAGATGTGTTAGTAAGGTCCAGCAAGGTATACTTTATTGTTTTAGTCTTCATTTGTGTGTTCTGGGCTTCATTTTCACCCATCCTTGTATTCTTGGTTTGGTATAATAAAGCGCCTTTTCTAAACTGTAACTGGACAGCACTGGTGTCTTTTTGAGTGCAGAGTCTTCTACCAGAGCACCCCTGTTTTATGACAAAACCCTTTGCAGAGTGTCACAGCATTTGTTAGAGCTGTGTTCTGTTCCAACTTAACTTGTGGTTAAAAGGCTCTCTTCTGGAACTCCTATCTGCTTTTTATTAATGTAAGAGAATTGAAGACCTTAAATGTATACAGCTTGATTAGCACCCACTCTGTCAAGGCCTTAAATGGGTATTTACAGGAAATGGACAAAATTATAGAAGCACTTGGAAAAGCAAGGGATACAAAGTAGGCCTGGACAAGACCTTCCAAACCTGTAATGAAACAATTGATGTCAGTATTCTTTATATTGCATTAAAAAATGACACACTAATATTGATTGTGTGGATCATAGCCTTGGTGCTTTGGTTCAGCCAGGTTTATTGCCCTGGCTTAAGTGTATTTTGTATGGATTTCATGTTTTTGTTGTGTGGACTATGGCCAGCCAGTCATCCCGGCCAATATCCCCAGGCTGCCAGATGGAGCCCTCCCTTCAGCATGGAAATGCCCCGAATGCCAGCAGGGAATCATGGACATTGGAGTTTTCCTTCACAGCCCTGCTGGATACCCTGGGGGCGACCAGAGGATGCTGCAGGGAGGCCCAGGGACTATTATTTGCCCTATAACCCGGAAGTATGTCTTAGTCACAGCGACAGGGGAAAAAAAGTACTTCCGGGATGAAGAAGAAGAGTTTTGATCTGACCCGGAAGTGATAAGAATCACGTAGACTGAGAGGATCAGAAACACTTCCGGATCGGGGACTATAAAAGGACTGTGGGAGATCCTAGGGTTGAGCTGGGTCGGTAGGAAGGGTGGCAACGCGTCTGGGAGAGTGGAGGATTATGGATTATTATTGGAGTATTGATTGTGTTTATGAATATTGTGGAGTGGAGGGTGCTTTGTGCACAGTATTGTCCTAATAAATTAAATTATTAGACTTTTACCTGGTGTCTGGCGTCTGGTCTGAGGGTTCAAGGGGATGACAGCGCCCCCTATCTGTCACAGTTTTTATTTATTAAGTTTCCTTGTTTTTTTATTTCTGTTTTCTTTCATGTAAAATGTTTTCTCTGGTCTTACTTTATTTAATTATTTAATGCATAAATATATGTTTTTATGTGTTATATGATGTTCTCCTATGCCTCGTAGTATGTGTGTGGTACCCCAAGAGGTGAGCATCCACTGTGACGTCACCACTCCAGTTCCTACCTCTTGCTATTTAAGTCAGAACTGAGACTACTCAGTTGTGATGTAATGTAGTTTGTCTGGAGTCCAACTAAGTATAATAAATCTTCACTATTTTTGGATTCCCTTCCTGCAGATTTGCTTATCCAAAATTACAAAAGTGTAACTCATTTCACGATACCCATGGACTACTCCTGTCTATTCACAGGCATTTGCAAAATTCCTAGAGGCCTAATGCGTAGCATTGAAATGTGACATTGAACAATAACAGGTCTGTGATGCTCTTAGATGTCTCAGGCTGCACGTGCACTACACTGAAATCGATCGATTTGTGTTTACTCAGTGCCAAGAGGTGTGGGTAAACTGTTGAACTCCATTCATGACTGGGGCTTGCAAATGTAAACCCACGAACAAGAAATTCTAAGTGCAGGTCATAAGCTCATATTGATTAAGTCTCTCTCTATTGTTCCCACCGCCCATCGCTAATACTAACTGAATGGTTTATTGAAGTCCTCATATTGGCACCATTTTATGGTTAATCGTGGCCCCTGGCGTGGTGTATAGAAGACGATCAAAGCTGACTATGTCATGGTTCTTCTTGCTTATGTTCTGTATTCACTGCTTAAGTTCTGTTCTTATGTCTTCCTTGTTTAATTTCAGTTATTTTCCATATGTTTATTATACATATTTATGTAATGTATACATTTTTTCATTGTTGGATAGTTATGTTTCTATGTGTATTCATGTTCTGTTACATCCCTTATACTTTATGGGTGGTCCCCCAAGAGGCAGGACCGCCTGTCAGTCTTTGTATTAAAGCACCCTTATCCCTATAAAAACTGAGGAAACCCACCGGTCTGATACAGTTTATTTGTATTTTTTAGGGTAAGTTCTCTTTGTTTGTTTGTTTGTTTTGTAATTTAGGTGATTATTTGTTTATCTGGATTTTTGGCCTCTGCTCTATTTCTGACTACTCTTATCAGATTCCGTGTTTGGATTTCAATTGCCTCTTTTTGATTTCTTTTGTGCATTATTGCGTTACAAGTGTTATCATGGAAAATATATATTTTTTATTTATAAAGATTATTTGTCTGCCATTTGTATATAGTCTAAGGTTTATGGTGATCCTTTTGCTATTCGGGGCATTTGCTAGTATTTTGAGATTTAATTGTGAGGCCAGTGTCCCATTTCAAAGGCCTGCTCCTATCAGAGTCCAGCTGGTTGCTTTGGGACCTGGCTGAAGTTAAGTGTGTCTCAGCTGGGTGCTCCAGTAAGGGTCCTGGCTTGCTCCCAAAATAGCTTGGAGACCATTGTGAAGATTGTGAAAAAGAATCCCCTGATCCAGGACAGACAATAAAGGAATTAAAAGCCATAACCATGTTTCCATAAACGAACCTGTGGAATGATCATTCCTGAGCCCCAAGGGGTATCCATCGGACCCTGTCTCCCCATGCTGTTTCCTCCCCATGAACCAGGATTCTGCTAAAACCTAACCCATTTTTTCCATTTTTGGGAATTTTACTAATTTAAATAAATATTCATTTTTAAAGATTTGTTAGAAATTGTGTCTTAGGTTTTCACTGTTTCCTTTCTTTGAGAGATACTTTAGAACATTTATTTATTTTTGAGGCTTACAAACATCATAGGCTTGCAAAGCCAAAGCAGGCAAAAAAAGCTTTGTCTGTCCAGTGAATCCTAATGGAGGTCCCACACTTCTATCTTGTTATTGTCCTGACATCATTTCATAACACTTAGGAACTTTTATCCAGGGCAGATGGTTTAAATGAGTTTGGCAGAAGATTCATTCAGAAAACTTTACATGCTGATTTTCTACAGTTGGAACTCAGACTGAAGATGTCGAGGAAAAAGTAATAAGATGACCTACATGAAGTAGTTATGCCCCAGGAAACAGTGACTACATTAATTATAAAGATGTACCTGCCCATATTAGAGCGGTCCCATCTGGCCCAGAATTTCAATTAAGGCTAACAAATCAATTTAGCTTATCATGCTCTTGTTAGAGTTGTACTATTGGTAGTAGTAGCAGTAGAAGAAGTGCTGTCACTTCTACAGTGAATGACAAGTTACTTGAATGTCTGACAAACAGAATCTCTGATTAGGCTGCACATATTGCTGAATAAGAAGTTAGACAAATGAAAGCCGATCATTCAATTCCATGAATCAGCCAGAACATTTTTAAAGGTTGTCATTTTTTTACTTGAACTATATATGACTTGGGAGTTTGTTCCAGATTCCCATATCTCCTTAGTGAAAGTGCTATGCGCTCCGTAATAATTGTGCCCACCATTATGAATAGTCATTACTTAGTCTTACTCATTCCATTTCTTTTTTACCAGTATCCTAAAGTGACGCTTGGTGTCAGTGCCATTTGAAATTATCCTTCCAGGTCTTGTAAATAAAATGGATTATTATTACTTATTATTATTATTGATGACTGCACCAAATGACTTGCTGTAAGTGACAGTGGACATTTGGATGAGTTTTCTGTGCAGTGTACAAGCTGTTATGTTCTACTGTGAATTCTGTCTTTTTCTTTTGTTTTGTATTTTATTACTTCTGCATTCCTGGTAGAGTTCTGTATTCATGTATATACAGTAAGTTTAAAATTGCTTTGTCCAGCTCTGTAGTTCCTTAATCTGTATTGTTATGTGTGTGCACATTAAATAAACTTTGTTATTTTATGTTACCTGTAAACTTGTCAGAGCACTCTGACCTTCATCAGTGAAAAGTGCTATATACTGTAAAACTAAACTGAATTGAATTAAACATTTCTTGGTTATGCAATTTGTCTTTGTATTGAATCTTCAATTGCCCTCAGATGCCGTAATTAGGTCAAGTTAGTTGTTGTGGTGTGTCAATGCTAAGCTTCTGGGAATTCCTGTAAGCCAGGAGTACATATGTAAACGGACCCCCTCGGCTTCCCCCTCCCAATGAGGAGCATCTGGAAATTGCCTACCTTGCCTGTGACGTCACTGCCCCTCTGAGAAGGACAATGCTTTCCTGGAGAGGAGGGAAAGAAGACAAAATGGAAAGAGTAGTAATTATATTTTATTGATCTTATTTGTAAGGACATTGTCTGGGAGATACTTTAGATGTATATTAGAGGTTCTGTGGCTAAATAACAAGGTCTGTTTGAGCTAAATCTTGAGTTGTGGTCAGTTGTGTCTGGGGATTAAGATAAAATGCACACCCTGATGTCCACAATATACTGTATATTAATAAGCCACTTTGCAAGCCATTGTGTTTTGTTCGTGAAATGGATAACGCATCAATTGTGAAAGGACATATAGGAACTGAGAAATATATAAAAGTAATGACTTACTAGTAAAGTGTAGTGGGACTTTTATAATACCACCTAAATAACTGTGAGGAAGCAAGTGAAAAATGTGAACCAATAAAGAACAATGCCAAACAGACAGATGGGAATGGTTTTGATTTCTTAAGAGACACTGGGCATGTAATCAATATACATTAAAGAATACAATAGAAGGCAATGGAAAATTCAAAGGAAATCAAATGATGGTGTTATATTGTCAGAAAAGCAAATAATATAAATAAATGCACATTTTGATGCATAAGAAACAGAGGCAAAGACTGAAAAGTGTGAATATCTTACATTTTTAGAACAATACTTAATTTTTAAATATACATTTTTATTTATTTATTTTAAATTTTTTTAATTATTTTTCTGCTAGCATATTTGTGTAAAGGATAATAAATAAGATCAAGATTAAAAAAAAGGATAATGGCAAGACTTGAACCATGATGCTATTAACCTATTATCTGGTCTTTATGGCCTGTCTGCCTATATTGTTACAATATATAGAATATAAATAATTAATAGAATATAATGTAGTAAATGAAAGCTTTGTAAAAGATTTAAATGCAGAACTGCACCATCGTTCCATAATCAAATTTAGCATATTTTGTAAAATAGCACATTATGATTGCCAACCCACCCGGGCAAGGCCTTTGTCATGTGTTGGCATAGCCTTGGGCTTTGTGACACACTATAATGATGTTCAAAAATGGATAGACTACATTGTGCTCAAAAAAGGGCACAATCAAGCCTTCCTAAAACCCAGAAAAACCAAGTAGGTGAAAGTTATAGTAAATAAGTTAGAAAATGTAACATTCATGTGGATTCAGGAACTTTAATAACTGGTTTGAAAATTGGAGTATTTTAAATGTGTTTTAGTTACCTCATCAATAAGTTAGTTCTCACATTTTTGTTTATTAAATATGTTTGTAATTGTGGGTCAAATTCAAAAATAACAGCCATAATAGAATGCAATTACATGCATCTGTAGACTATAAGACGATATTAAATACAATGCAGGTGGCGCTGTGGCGCAGTGGGTAGTGCTGCTGCCTCGCAGTTAGGAGACCCAGGTTCGCTTGCATGGAGTTTGCATGTTCTCCCCGTGTCTGCGTAGGTTTCCTCCCACAGTCCAAAGACATG
Organism: Polypterus bichir lapradei; assembly: GCA_026402145.1. Taxonomy (NCBI): domain Eukaryota; kingdom Metazoa; phylum Chordata; class Cladistia; order Polypteriformes; family Polypteridae; genus Polypterus; species Polypterus bichir. The sequence continues at coordinate 85,424,965 of JANRMT010062806.1, forward strand.
CAGGTTAGGTGCACTGGCGATTCTAAATTGTCCCTAGTGTGTGCTTGGTGTGTGGGTGTGTGTGTCCTGCAGTGGGCTGGCGCCATGCCCAGGGTTTGTTTCCTGCTTTGCGCCCTGTGTTGGCTGAGATTGGCTCCAGCAGACACCTGTGACCCTGTCGTTAGGATATAGCGGGTTGGATAATGGATGGATGGAAATACAATGCATTTTAACAGAACTTTACAATGTCGTGTATTTAAAAACCTAGCCCAACAAGTTTGTGGTGGCTCAGATAGCTTTCACAGACAACAGAATCCAGTTCAACAAATGTAAAAATAGTACTGATTGATTTGCTATTGTTATTTGTTGATTGTGAAGCTTCTAATGACTAATGGCAGTTCACATTTCTCAACTATAACATTTTTGAAAGACGTAGCCGATGGAGAATCTCTCTTGAAGTCTCAAGCTAAAATTGTTGTCAGCTTTGTTGGCAGTGATGGAGGACAGGTCTGGTGTTTTGAATCATTCTAATGTGGAGATAATGCAGCAGTGAGGTTGTTTTAGGTGTAATATACTGTAAATACTATGGATGCATTTATTCAC
>JANRMT010062806.1:85425556-85452577 GCA_026402145.1 Polypterus bichir lapradei
CTCTATTTTTCTATTCTTCATTTTGTAAAGCACTTTGAGCTACATTTATTTTGTATGAAAACATGCTATATAAATAAATGTTATTGTTGTTGTTGTTGTTGTTGAAGAGTAAGTGTGCCAAATTTCAACAAAATCGGTCCATTGGGAACCAGTACAGAAACAGTAAAAGCTTATTGCATCATTTGGGAACATGCCTAAAAATGCATTTTTATTAACATAAGTAAAGAACACAAGAAAGGTAAGGACAAGGTGCAACAAACTACAAACAAAAACCAACAACAGCTACCACACTGGCTCTAAGTCTACAAGATTTGCACTCCTGTCTGCTTTGTGAACTTACCATCCTTAAAAAACAGTACTTATACTCTTCTGACACACCTTTCATACTCTTTTCAGCTCTTTGGCCTCTCTAATTCTTGTCTGGTGAACACTTGCTTATTAGGTTAAACAGTCGTCCCGCGCGCGCCTGTGTGTGTGCGTCCCGTGTGCGTCCCGCATGCGCCTGTGTGTGTGTGTGTGTGCGTCCCGCGTGCGCCTGTGTGTGTGTGTGTGTGCGTCCCGCGCGCGCCTGTGTGTGTGTGTGCGTGTGTGCGTCCCGCGCGCGCCTGTGTGTGTGTGTGTGTGTGTGTGTGTGTGCGTGTGTGCGTCCCGCGCGCGCCTCTGTGTGTGTGTGTCCCGTGGGCGCCTGTGTGTGTGTGTGTGTATGCGTGTATGCGTGCGTGTGTCTGTCGCGTGGGCGCCTGTGTGTGTGCGTGTGTCTGTCGTGCACGCGTCTGTGTGTTCGTGTCTGTCGCTCATGAGTCTATGTATGTGTCATCACAGGGAATGCACAGGAAGAGACTGAACACGTGCCGTGTGACCCTGCGCATGCGCACTTCACCAGAAGACACACGGACACCTGGACGCACACAGGGCTTTTATTAAAGATACTAAACTCACAATCCAGAATTACAAAATGAAAACAAGATATTAGGCATTATTATAAATTTACTAAAAATGAAATATTTAAATATCCCAAGTACACAGGTATTCTGACCCTTTGCTATGCCACTTGTAACCCACCTCAGGTACACTCTATTCTATTGATCATCACTGAGATATTTCTACACCTTGTTTGGAATTCACCTATGGTCAATTCAATTGACTGGACATCATAAGTAAAGGTGCACACCTGACTATAGAAGGTCCCACTGCTGACAGAGCAAAGAACCAAGCCATGAATCCAAAACAGTTGCATGCAGAGCTTAGAAATAGGATTGTGTTGAGGCACAGATCTGAAGAAAGCTACAAAACAGCTCTACAACATTGAAGGTTCCCAATCACTTGGTGACCTCCGTATTCTTAAAAGAAATACGGTTGGAACAACCTCAACTCTTCCTAGAGCTACAGGTGAGAGTTCCATTTGTGAGAAAGAAGTACTAGGGTGTTGTACAGTGTTAGTCATTATGAATGTAGTGAGAAGTCAAGCAAAATGACACCTTTTATTGGCTAACTAAAAAGATTTTCAAGCTTTTGCTTGAAGAAGGGGCCTGAGTTGCCTCGAAAGCTTGCATATTGTAATCTTTTTAGTTAGCCAATAAAAGGTGTCATTGAGAAAGGAGTAAGGCAAGTTGACTGAGACCTCATTGGACAAGAGCCACTGCCACTCTGATGCATCATTTTATGCATCATTTCATTTACAGGATTAATATTTTATTGTTCATATTATTTCTGGAAAGATGCACATGACAGTGTATTCTACTTCCAGCCTAAACAAAATAACAACAGCATTATAGCTGATGGTTGTGTTCACATATATGTAACACGTCAATAGCTAAAAGTTGGGTTTTTATTTTAACGCTGTCACTGAAATATTGTGCTTATATTAGAAAACAGTAATGTAATAGTTGTGGTTTTGCATCTGTGCTGATAATCAGTGTTACTATCAAACTGAAGCAGCCTAGAGGTTTAAAGCCTTGTCACCATCATCTGTGTCTTTTAAGGTGATACAGTTAAGCGCTTGGTTTCTCAAATTATGGAAATCCTTTCCAAGAGCCCACAGGGTTAAATAACTACCAGGAATAAATGAACTTGTGTTTCTCCTTCTTCTAGTTCAGGTTCAATAGCAGAGTCATTTATCACCATATCAAATGAACTGATGCTGAGGGGAGCAGAACTCCTGCCTGTGGATTATCTGGATTTTTGTCACAACTGAAACTCACAGTTACACAACATTAGCAGGGTGCTCTGAACAAGGTCACTTTGACAAAGGTTTCCAACGTGCCTGACTCCTGAGGAAGCAGCCTATGTTTAAATAAACACGAGGCCTTAAGACATGCCAAGGCAGTCAGCGTGAGTAGGCTTACATACTAATGGCACATGAAGCTGCCTGGAGGTACAGAGTCTGTTTTTTGAATGGTTGCACTGTTTCATCTCTTTTGTGTTGCCTTTGGCAAATTTCTTTTTGCTTACACATTTAATTATGGAACATCAGCAAAACACACTGAAGGAGGCACAAGCCACAGCAGTCTGCCAGTTGATCATTTCTTTCTTCTAGAGTACTCACCCTTAAACATTTCAGAAACCTGTACCAAATAGAGGTGTGACACAACCCACCTCAATTTTCAAATGTACTTAACTTACAGCTGTGTTTCACAAAATAAGAGAAAAATGACAGGAAAGTCCGAAGAGATTATCTTCTTATCTGTGATATGACATTCTTTAGTGTTTTACCAAGAGTACACTGTGATGTGTACATAATTAATTTTGCTTTTAAATTGCTCACAACCTGTATGGGAATTTTATTTACATAAGCAAGGGAGAAATGTACTGATTAATCAATATTTTAATCTATATTCATAGTTTACAACAAGCAACAGCCAGGATTATAAAATAACATCAAAATACAATGTGCCAAATGGTAAATATTAAAAGTGAATTTACAACCTTAGTAACAGAACAATAAAAAAAGGTTTCAATTACTACATCCAATGTATGTGAAAATATTTGTACTCTTTTAGAATACAGGTGGAGTAAATGATTCTCTTTTAACATAGTGATCAGTCACTTCATGTCACTTTAACCTCGTTGATGTCTCCAAGATTTGCTCATCATTCAAGTGACCTTCTTCTGAGAGGTATTTGAAAAGAATTACAAGAAAAACAGATTTTGCTCACCAGTTTAATGATTATCCAACACATTTTAACAATGCTTAAAAATAAAAATACAGATTAAAAAAATTAGGTTAAAAATTCTATAAACATTTTCAATTACTTGGTGGCAAACGTATGCAAACCCATTCACTAATGCTTCGTGAAATTATCTTTTGTTTTGATTCCGGTAGTAAAACTCGTTACATAAATCTCTGCCAATTTAGCAGATCCAGATTTTGTAATATTTTCCTGTTATTTTGCAGAAAGATTCAGTGTAGTCTGATTGCAAGTGGGCATCCTTTTGTACTACACTATTTATTGTTGCAATGCCCCAGTGGTGCCATATTCCCCCCACTTTTTAATGTTATTTCCTTAATCTTTTATGACACATGTAATATACATGTACTGGCCAGATCCCTGTAGGTGGGTGTCCCTTTTATTTGTCTGGTTGCTCTGATGGCTGTCATACTCAAGGAACAGCTGTTGCTGTGATGGATTGGCTTCTTCCGATAGTGTCCGATGTCACTCCTTTTGATGAGCATATTATGAGATCAAGTTTAATGCACTCTCTGGATGCCTTGTCTGTTGTCTCAGTGCATGGTCTCACCGTGGTGAGTGATGTCTCAATGAGAGAGACATTCTCTTCACAACTTCGCTCGGTGGTTGATAGGTGCTCACAAAGTGACACTCATCTGGTAATGGGTGACTTCAATGCGACTACTGACACTGATGGGGCAGACTATGGGGATTGTGTTAGTCCCCATGGGTCTGGCAACCATGGTGAAAGTGGCTCCATGTTCCTTGACTTTGCAAAAGGTCAGGGGCTAGAGATTGCTGGATCCTGATTCCAGCACACAGAGTCACATCATTGGACTTGGTACTCCAATACTGGTGGTGCAGTAAAGGTGATTGATCACATCCTTGTGGGCAGACACTGTTGGCTCCTAGAGAACTGCTGGGTCTACGGAAGTGCCCAGTTTGTAAATTCTGACCACTGATTTCTTGTTGCTACTCTGAAGATCCAACTTAGGTCCAGTAGACTACAATCTACTAGTTAGAATGAGGCTGGACTTGGCCAGACTCCAAGATCAGGCTGTTTCTAATGAGTTTGCATGCAGTTTGTGTGAGGAACTTGCAGACTTGGGAGCAACTGCTGATCTCAATGTAACATGGGATACCTACCATGAAAAGAACCTGAAGGTTGCTGAGGGTTGTGTTGCCATTGTCAGTGTTCCCAGAAAGAGATGTTTCATCTCGCTAGGCACCCTGGAAATTATCGACAGGAGTCACAGTGCACGGCTTGATGGTAGCTCCCATCTTTATCGGGAACTAAGAAGGATGGCTGCGAGAACTCTAAGGGCAGATAAGAGTTTGTTAGAGGACTCTGTGAGCACATGACATGCAATTTATTATCTAGTGACCCATATCCTGCTTACAAAGGAACTGAAACATTATGCACATCCGAATCTGATCTACAGAGAGTCGAAGTAAGGGTGGAACGGATGGAACGGTCCTTATGGATGACGCTGCAGTTGTGACTTGCTGGGCTGGCTAGTTTGAGCAGCTGTTAAAAGTTGGATGATGGACATCTCTGGGTCCATGGTTCTTGAGGGTAATCCTCCAATAAGTTGTGAACCACTCAATCTCACTGAGATTTCACAGGTGATCAAGCAGCTCTGGGTAGGTAAGGCTGCAGAGATCTGTGGTATCCAGGGTGAAGTTCTCCAGGCTGGTGGTAAAGCTATCTTCCTTGTACTGCAAGCAATCTTTTCTTCAATTTGGGTGACGGGTGTCACCCAACTGAATAGAAAACAGGACATGTTATCCCTATCTAGAAAGGGAAGGGTGATCGCCTGCATTGCAGCAACTACAGGGGATAAACCTGCTCTCAGTGCCAGGTAAGGTCCTTGCTAGCATCATCCCCAGTAGGATCTGTTATCACTTGCTCACCTACTAAGAACCAAAGCAGTCTGGTCAAACACCCATATCGGCAGAGGTTCTTTGCAACCTTTTCTGATTTTCGTAAAGAGTTCGACTCATTTGATCAAACTGCCCTGTGCAATATCCCGAGACTTTGCTGGAAATCATGGCTAGCCTGTACACTGGTACTGTGAGTGCTGTGCAGAGTGGAGGAAGAACCTCTGCATTTTTCCCAGTTGATTCTGGGGTTCATCAGGGGTGTGCTCTTGCTGGAGGTCACTGGAAAGTGGTGTGTGGCACTCCCGATTTCTAAAAAGACAAAGATCCAAGTCTTTAGAATCCTGGTGCTTCCTGTTTTGCTAGATGGTGCAAGACATGGACGCTATTCAATGGACCTGAGACGAAGACTGGACTCCTTTGGTACTGTGTCTCATCAGGGAATCCGTGGGTACCATTGGTTTGACTCTGTATTAAACGACTGGATGCTCATGGAGTCCCGATTGAGGCCCATTACCTGAATTGTGGAGCATCAGTTACTGCACTATATGTTCAATAAATTCTCTTTTCACTGTTCCGTTATTTTACCGACTAATAATTTCCATTTGTTAGCGTTAATGTGATTTTTACTATCACTTTTTTGAGACTTTCGAACTTTAGTACTTTCATAATCTCTAACCTGCTCTGCATGTGTATTGCACCAATGTTCTTGAACTTCTTTATCACATTCTACTTTGTCTTCTACTATTTGTCTTTTATTTCAGACCCCACTTGGAGCTGAGAGCATTCACATGAATGAGAAGTTATTGGACCGTGGGCATGGTTGTAAATATTTGAGAGGAGGGTGGGACTTGTCAAAATCTCTTGGCAAAAAGTTTTGTCTCACAGGACCTGAAATTATCTGTCGCAGAAGTTGATATTATCTCTGAGAAAGTCTCATCCCAGGATTTCCTTTTATAATAGAGAGATGTTCATTGTTACAAGATCTTACTAAAGGTGAATATATCTGTTATGATTTGTGATGATATCAGCTATTCCATCAAAAAAGGTAAAATCTCACAGAGTGTAGAGTTTTCACATCCATTGTATTGCTTCATGTGCTCATTTTTATCACACATCAACATTTCCTGTGGGACAGACTATAAGGTACACCAAATAAGGTGTCTGTCATTTGAGGCTGTCCTTGTCATGTCTGTTCCCTAAATCAAAAGACCAAAGCCACAATACCTCAAAACTCAAAATGGCCAATAGCAAAAATTTGCATTAACTTTATTAAGTATTTAACTTTACGTATTAAATTCTACAAAGTTAAAAAACTAGCTAAATGAGCTAAATCATTTGATAGTTTAATTAAGTAAAGTGTAATGAAATCCTTTTGGCGCAATGTGTCCAAGACTTAAAACCTAATAATAATATAATAATATTAATAACTTAATAATTGTACCAGGGAATGGAAAGTACCAGTGAAGGAAAGTTAAATGTGAGGTCAGAAGACAGGCTGAAGATCTATCAACCATGGGGAAATGAAATTAAACCAAGACACCAAACCAGGAGCAGTAGCCCTTAACAAATTACTTTCTAGACAGAAATCCTGAACAAACTCTGGGTTTCTTTCTCCTAATTTATGTGCCTCTATGCATGTACTGAATGATACATGTTACATGCCCAGCAATGAGAATAGCAACTGTACATAATATAGCCAATGAAGGTGGTGATTGCGGCAAAAAAATATTTCAGAATAACTTCATGAAGACATCACTGTCATGAAGTTAAAATAATTAAAAATATTAAACATCATTAAAATTTGTAAAATATACCAAAAAGGTTCCAGGAAAGCTATGATGTAGATTCACGACAAAAAGTACATGGAAAACTTTTCCAAATCAGAGAAAATGTTAATAGCTCAAAAGAAAGAAGCAAGAAATCAATAAGAAGCAAAATAAAGGCAATAAATCAAAGCCCAATTCATCAATATAAAATTTACCATCTATATCTTGAAACAATAGACTCAAATCCCTTGAGCCAAAACCTCAATAAATAACATAGACAACACGTTTCAGCAGACCAGAGAATCTTGCTTCTTACATCATCAGTGGAGTATTGCTGGGATTGTTTTCCATCTGGAAGTTTCTCCCATGGGGCGGCACGGTAGTGCAGTGGTAGTGCTGCTGCTTCACAGTAAAGAGACCCAGGTTAGGTGGATTGGCGATTCTAAATTGTCCCCAATGTGTGCAGGGTGTGTCTGTGCCCTCCAGTGAGTTGGTGCCCTGCCCGGGATTGGTTCCTGCCTTACGCTCTGTGTTGGCTGGGATTGGCTGCAGCAGACCCCTATGACCCTGTGTTTGGATTCAGTGGGTTGGAAAATGGATGGATGGAAGTTTCTCCCATCTCCACACAGGGTCTCTAGGGCCCACTCAGAGTGACAATCAGGTTTTTGGTCATCTGTCTTACTGTGACTATTCTCCCACATTTACTCAGTTTGGTGAGCTGGCCAGCTCTAAAAAGAGTTGTGGTTGTTCCAGATTTCTTCTCTTTAAGAATTATGAAGGCCACTGTGCTCTTGTGAACCTTCAATGCTGTAAGAATTTTTTGAAGCCTTCTCCAGATCTGTGACTTCACACAATCCTGTCTGTAAGCTCTGCAGACAATTCCTTCAACCTTCGGGGTGGAGGGGTGGCTCTGAGGCTAAGGATCTGTGCTGGTATCCCAAAGGTTACTGGCTTGAATCCCCGTCACTGCCAAAAAGAGATCCTACTCTGCTGGGCCCTTGAGCAAGGCCCTTAACTTTTAATTGCTCCAGGGGCAGTATGAGAAATTGTATAAGGTGAAATAAAAGAAGAAACAAAAAAAACCTCATCGTTTATCAACTGTGGCACTTTATATAGACAAACAAGGCATAGAAACATCTCAATGAAGGTCAATAGAATTGGATGAATCTGAGCCATATTTCAAGTGTCATAGCAAAAAGTTGGAATACTTGTGTCAATGGAATATTTCAAATTTTCATTTTAAATAAGTTGACAAAAATGTGTAAAATCCTGTTTTTACTTTGTCATTCAGGGTTATTGAGTGTTGCTTGATTTGGGGAAAAATGTATTTAAGTGACTTTAGCACAAGTCTGCAACACAGCAAAATTTTAAATACGTGAAGGGGTCTGAATACTTTCTGAATCCACTGTACATAAGGTTTTGTCTGGTTTGAGGTTTTTGTATATAAGGATTAAATTTTTGACTATAATTTTCACCTTCGATTCTATTTCATGGGTGTTATTTTTCATTACTGTCTTGTTTTTTTTATTTTTTTATTTAGACTATGCCATTTTGTCCAAACGTCATAATTTTCCTATTCTCATTGTCACAGGTGCCTGGTTCATTGATGTTACTGGGACTTCCAATATAAATATGATACATAATATATTACATCCATTGAGGGTCCATATCCCTCGGTGGATGTAATATACGATAAAAGGTTAATTCTAGAAATAGCTCTCTTTTAAAGTAGAACTACAATAGGTTCTTATTGTAATTGTCATCACAGAAAGACAAACTGTCACAATAACGACAATCAAACATTGAGAAGATTTGGGGCAGCCACCCGTATAATTGTTCCCGGCTGCAAAACTGATTTAAATAACAAAACATGTTCATCCAACTGAGTCCAAAACAGAACTGAAGTGAACGGAACGGAACGGAAGTGATGTCAGTGGCTGCCCCAGAGCCGGGCGGGATTTCCCTAGAATGGTCTGCAAAAGATCGAGAGGGAAAATTAGTGCACTTCGCCACCCCCTGGTCTGGCATGGAATCACAAGTATTCAAGCCCTTTAGTTGTCTCCTAAACACATGTGTGTGACAAGACATATTTCATTTTAATTAAGTATAGGAAGATGAAATGTGAGTCAGAAACCGAGTGAAGTTTATAACCAAAAAGTAAGTTCTTTTATCTTACAGACAACAAAAAGCAAAGCAAGAAGTCTGGAAAATGGACCAAAGGATCAAAGTAAAACAGGAAGTGTATGGAGCTGATCTTTATTAACCTTGACTACTAATAACATTCACAGCATGATGTCAAACAATAGCAACTGCTACAACAAAACTGCACAAAACAGCGGCATTCAAGGTCAAACAAAATGGCATCAAAAATAACTAGCATCATCTGAAGGAATCTTTCTAACAAAAAACAAACTGTCAACATTGGATTCTTTTGTTCCCTACCTTAGAGTTCACTTATACCCTTGCAGATTACAATTCTGATTTTTCTGCTTTCCTGGTTTAGACCTTGATTTGTCCACTGACCATATCTCAAGCCTGTCATTTCATATCCTAGTTTATTTCCTCATAATAATATTGAGCACCTTTCACATGCTTGTAACATAATGTAGACAGGTGCTGCTTGACACACAAGTGTACTGATCTTCTGTCATTGAATAATGCAATGGTTGTCAGGAACATTCTCATGGAAAATTGTACCTTTTGCAATGAGACAGTTGCTGCCAACTGTGTCCCACCTGTGAGGCCCTGCTTGTGGGAATCCATTACATACTGTATCCATCCATTCATTCACTATTAAAATCATTTAGTCAAATTCAGGGTCAGGAGGCAGAGATTAGATTAGATTACATTAGATTAGATAAACTTTATTAATCCCATAGGGAAATTTAGGTGCATAAGGTGAGAGCAGCTCAGGCTTAGTTTTACTGCTAATTGTGCCAATAAAATGACAATGTAATGGGATGTGGTAAGATGCAGAGAGGATTTGTAAGTTATGTCTGTAAATTCTGAACAATCCTGAGGTTAAATAGGGTATGTAGCATTGGTGATTGTGGCAAGATGCTGTTTGGAAAAAGATGGCTAACTGATCACCAGACTGATTACTAGATAACAGTGAGAATGATGGCTTCTTGGACGACAGGAAGGTTGCAGGAAGCTTAGTTTAAAGACTAACTTCACTGTGACCTGTATGGACACAACCACAAAGCAAAGCTGATGGAAAGTTTCAGCTTCATTTTTTCTTGCATATCGTCTTATTTTTTCTTTATTTTGTATTGTATACACTCAGTGAGAGACACATATAAGGCTGATAAACTGTGACAATCGACTTGCCTTGATTGTAAGCATGAGTGAGTGTGTTTATGTTGTTCATTGTTGTGAAACGGACAAAAACAATTTCCACTAGTGGACAATAAAGGCATCAATGCATTAATCAATCAAAACTAAGCAATTACCAAATCAGTAAAGCTCTACTAAATCAAGATCAATACTGAAATGTTTAAGACTTTGAACAAATAGACAGAAAGAGGCTTGTGAACAAATGATTTAAAAATCTGTTTAGAAAAAGACTCACATAAGCACTGATGGTGTTCATTTTTATATATTTTAAGTCTCAGGATCCACACACAAGAGTGTCTTCTAGCCAGTGCCTGCTCTGCACTTCTCTGCTCCATGCTTGTTAAGACCCACCATCATGATTTAGGACATGAATGCAGTAATCAGTCTTCTCACTCCAATTCATTCTGCTACAACACCTGACAGATGGTAATCACTCAGATATTTGTAAAGTGATTAAAGTATCTTAGAGGCAGGTGACCAAGCTGTGTTATTTGGCACACTGCATGCAGCCATCAATAAACATGGAGCCACTGATTCTCTGGATTTAACAACACAGGTTGACAGGGTCCAGCTTAGCTCCATCACTTAAGGGAATGGAGTTCTGAGGAATAAGATCAGCCCAAAGTGGACACATGTGTATGCAAATGTTTTGGAAGTTCATTCAGAAGCCAAAGCTGTTTAAAGAATACTAAAAGTCAAAGCAATTTGTAGTATTTTGCCCCACATTTTAAAAAAATGTTATTTTTTGCCTTTATTTTGCCTTTTTCCTTTTTTGTTCTCTTAAATGATTTTCTTAAATAAATTCTTCATTTATAAAGATTCTTGCAGCAGTACTGTCTCTTTCAAACGTACTAACCCCAATTCCTGTCCTTCCTTTTCTTTCTCCAAGTAACCAATTGCCACACAATCAGCTTGGTAATAGACGTTAAACCATCTGTAAGCTTAGAACGCCGATTCTTCAAAACTTTTAATGTTTAATTATTCTATCCATCTATCCTTCCAGTGTCATGCAAGTCCCAGCAAGCATACAGTACAAGGCAGGAACAATCCCTGAATGGAGTGCCAGCTAGTCACTAGTGCTGCAACACCCTGTCCTCACATATTAAATTATTAACAATATACATTATTTAAACGATGTAAAAATTTTATCTGTATAATGTAATAAACATATTTTGCTGCATTTCATCTTAAAAATGATATCGTCATCATGTAAATATGTGCTTCATAAAGTGGCTCAGGATGTGCAATATTATAACTGTATCGCAAGTTTACAGTGAGGTGATTGAACTTATAAGTACAAACAGTTCTACAAGGAGCACTTGATGGACTGATTGAGTGAATTTATAGTTCTTGGGATGAAACTGTTTCTGAACCGCGAGGTCCCTACAGGAAAGGTTCTGAAGCGTTTGGTGTGTGGGAGCAGTTCAAATAGACAGTGAGCATGGCTGAGGCAGCGTGAGCTTGATGCTGTATACTGATAATTCTCTTTCCAGTCAGCTGCTGTAGAGCTGTGATTCCACACTCAGATACAGTGGAATAAATACTCTGAGTGGTGCAGTGAAAGTAACAACACTAAAGCAGCTATGGTATTTGGAAAAATTTGGCCATTCTGTGGACCATTATATTGTTACAAGTTAATTACAATCAGATGCCTTAAACTAATAAACAATATGCGATTAATTTTAGTGTATTTGATTAAGCTGCATCAGAGATGTGGATCTAAAAAAGAAAGGGAAACCACACTGAAACAATACCACTGATTTGATGCTGGGTACCGCCAGTTTGTAAAACAGAGCAGAGAACTTGCGTACGCCAGGGATTGAGCTAGCATGAAAATGCGCGTGGTTTTACGGCAAGTTTACTTTTCATACATCGCAATGTGAGCGTGGAAATGGGCGTACGCAACATTTTTGTGCATATGCAACATTTATACATGAGGCCCCTGAACACTAGTAGCCTCAAATTCAAGATTTCCATAAAATTAGATTGTCTAGAAAAATGCTCACAGCAAATCAATATCACTTGACAACACGTTTCCGTTATACTGAAATCTAGCAGAGAAGTCCGAGTATGAGTAGAATATTTGGATGGATAAGCAGCAGTAATAGCAGTATAGTAATATTGTCACTTATACAAAGAACAGTCAAATTCTAATTTAATTTTATTTAACAGAAAACATAATCAGCTTGCTTAATATACTGTTTTCCCCTGTTTCTACTTGTTCAGTTATGTTCCCATTTACTGAAACCTTGTGCAAAAACTCCAGCATAGTTACCACTATCTATATTGATAAAATTATAATACCATCTTGTCTACCTTTTGAATCATTCAGCTTTGTTTTGTGTTAATTATCCATTTTGCACACTAAGGACCTCATTTTGACCTTCAGATCGTATCTTCACTGTTTGTTTCTCTGTTTGTTTGCCAGTCATGCAAGAACAGCTGATTATCACAAAGTTTTGCATGTTTGTTGCCAAAATTTTGTACTTACATTATTGTTCATGCATTTTATAATATAGGATTTGTGGAGGTTCAGGAATTTCATTGGGGAGTCATAATGGGAGGGCCTGTTATGATTTGTGAGTTTTTTATTTTAATATTTAATTTTTCATTTACGTTTTCGGTGTTTAGGTGTCATGTGATTGTGCAATGCATGAAACAGAGACCAGCATGTCACACGATCCATCTTTGCACAGTGGTTACGGCAGCGCTTTGGTGCTTAACGCTACCCAATTGGTGAAATTGTTTGCCGTGGGTCAAGCTAATTACCTCCAGGTAAGACACAAAGTGACAGCAACATGCAGTATCCTTCAGTGGATAAAAACAAATCTTTGTTCATTAGATAGTGGCAAATATGGTGCAAAAAGCAGGCAGTTAGGTGGCAAACATTTCTTTTTGTTTCTTGACTTTCCTTTTGTTTTTTGGTTTGTATCCCAGTTTCCACTTTTTTGTTTCAGTGAGACGATATTTATCTCTCTTTTTGGCTTCAACTTCTTGCTTGTTTCTTTTGGCTGTTGTAAGAGCCAAATCCCTTAGGTTAATGTGAGTAGTAAATTTACCTTTGTTTTTGCTTAGTTTGAATTTGAATATATAATGTAGCTGTAACACAGATAATGGAAGATGCCATTCGACCCTATAAGTTAAAGATAATGGAATGTTTTAATGTTAGCTCTGTGTGCTCTTAGACTGAACTGAGAGAGTTATAAAGAAACATGAACTGCTAGTCAGAAAGGCAATAAAGGCATATAGTGTTCTGACCATTATGTACTTTATATACATAGGTCCAAGTGTATTTGATAACAGACAGAAACCTTAAGAAATGTAACCTCAATACTTAGCGTATACAAGACGTCCCCCCACCCCCTTTCTTGTGTGCCTTCCTTCATCCTTTTTCCTTATTTTTTGTGTAAATTCTTTGCTTTGAGTTTTACTAAAATCTTTAAAACAAAGACACTTGGACCATGGAGTCATGTTACTGCTGCAACACCATTCCGGTAGCTGAATTTGAACTATTTTTAACTATTTCAAAAGTCACGACACACAGGTACAAATATTCTCTGGCAAAGCATTATCAATCTCCAAGCAATCCTTATGCTCACAATAATCCTGTCAGGGCCAAGACCACAGAAACCATGCATTATTCCAAAATAAGGTGGAGGTTTATAAAATTTTACATGTACCTTGTGGCGAGTGGCTGGGGCTGTTATCCAGCCAGGACACCCAGGAGAACTGGAGGAGGGCTTGCGCCTCCTCCAGACCACAAGGGACTGACCATGCTGGTGGCTTTGGGGACCACGGGTACAAAGCTTTGAAGCTCAACCCTGTATGGGCACGTGGTCACCGCCAGGGGGCACCCCAGTGCCTTGGGAGCCCTGGACCTCAGCACTTCCACCACACCTGGAAGTGCTGGGGGGGAAGAGGATCGGGGACACCCAAAGTGCTTCCGGTTGTACAGCCGGCACTTCCGCCACACTGGAGAGTGCCAGCGGAAGATTGTCAGGAAGCACCTGGAGCACATCCGGGTGACTATAAAAGGGGCCGCCTCCCTCCGTTCGTTGGCTGGAGTCGGGAGAGAAGGAGACGAGGTCTTGGAGGAGGCAAGGAGGCGGCCTGAAGAGGTAAAGGCATTTGTGTAGTTGGCCTGGACTTGTGGGGACTTTTGGGGTTCGTGTGCACTTTTGTAAATAGCTCAAATGTATAATAAACGTGTTGTGGGTGAACCAACGATGTCCGCCTGTCTGTGTCCGGGCCGGCTTCCACAACCTATTACAGTTGTCCCAACTTAACATATAGAGGCTGTGGAGTTCCATAAGGTGTTCAATAGCAGGAACATTGCTAAAAACACCCATTTTACATAGTGTATAAATGATTCAGTTATTCAGTAAACCATCTATTGTATTGATGTTGGATTAAACATCTAATAATGAAAGTACAGTAAGCCAGGAAAAACAAAGAAGTAGCATTCATGGTTTCAGCTCAGCAAGGAGTTCCTACAATTATGGAATTCTACCACACACCAAAAAAACAATGAGCAGAGAATTTGATAGTTTTTAGGGAGTTTAGGTAGCTAATGAATGGGACTTTTGCATTTTTAAGCAGCA
Source organism: Polypterus bichir lapradei (assembly GCA_026402145.1). NCBI lineage: Eukaryota > Metazoa > Chordata > Cladistia > Polypteriformes > Polypteridae > Polypterus > Polypterus bichir. The sequence continues at coordinate 85,440,311 of JANRMT010062806.1, forward strand.
ATGACAAAAGGGTAAATGTTTAAAAACCAAATAAATATTTGCTTTTGTGCCTTAATCCATTTTTAAAATATACTTGGGCAACACTGGGTAGTTGGGCTAGTTTTACATAAAACTGTAAAGAGTGATTAAGGCCGAGGTACATTCCCTTTAAATTTGGGCTGATTAAGACACGACTCAGGTACTTTTGCACTTTGTACAATTTAAATAAAGCTTTTTTAGTCCTTTATAATAGTTAAATTATTTTATCTATATATTAACATGATTGTCTTATGAAGTATCAAGAGACAACATGACAAAATGGTACTCCTGGAGTTATGAGACTTTAGTACTAAGTACTGGTCCAAAATATTGTTCCTGGGCCTAACTTTATTTTATCAAATGCACTTCCAAAATAAATGACTTTTTCCTAGACTCCTTGTTAAAATGCAGGATTTAGTTTACAGAGATTCTTGTTGCTGTGAGGCTGTACAACACAGTCAAGTGCAAAATGCAGACTCAGGCTGTTGGCATCAAGCTATCCCTCACAGCAGTCATTTTGGACAAACTATTGCAAGCAGAAGGGGTGTCGGTGCTGTGAATATCAATCTCAGAAGGACTGAAAACTTCAAACTGACAAATCCTCAATATGTCTACTGGGAACTCCCAGCTTGTGCTATGCAAACACAGAAACTGTCAGGGCACCAGACATGGTCTTGTTCAGTGACCCTCTCTTTCTACCTTTCAGCCATAAACAATACTGCTATGTAAATTATGAAAAAATAAGAGTGCACAAATACCCAAAATAGGAAACACACTGAAAACGAACTGTAACTTCACCTTCAGACTTGCGATGTAAAGCAGTGTCAAGGAGAGATAAGTGTAAACTCTCAAACACCTTCTGTGGGTCCTGGCTCAATCCACTCAATGCAATCTTTATTTTTTTCATTTTTTGAAAGCTATGTGCTTATTGAACTAAATCCCATATATTGCTGCAAAAGGATCTTTAACAAATAAATACTATTCAGTCCATGTATTGCTGGAGTCTACATTGAGAAGGGCAGGAAATGGGCAAAATAAAATGTGTGCTTATCAGTAAATGTTATGAAACAGCTGTGGGTGAAAAGGAACAGGGAAAGATCAAAGCAGACATAAGAAACATTAAAGCATAAGTAATCTAGAAAGCGACATTATTCAAATGCCAATAGGCCTCAGCTGGGGAGGACTACACTGATAGGATGTTGTTCAGATTCCCTAAAAATGTGATGTACTATATTAAAGAAATGAAGATTTGTGGATAATCTATTTTTGCTCCACGGGCACATTACATTAAAGACTGCTACTGTAATTGCCCTGTCCTTTCTATACTGTTCATCCACCCGTGCTTTACCATCTAATAATCAAACAAACTACCCCTCTATGAGTGAATGTGCCCTGGTGCCCCATACAGGCTAACAGAGTTTATGTTTGAATGAAAGCATACGGTGACCAATGCTGGACAACAGCTAACAATATCAAAAATGTCATATGCTCACAGCATGAAAAACACATGCATTTTTTTCTAAAATATTATTAAATTCATACCTCCAGAAAAACAAACTAGTTAACCACCAGAAAGCCTGTTCACACTGGGTCACACTTTTTAATTAATGACAGGACTTTTGACCAGTTGTATTGAGCGGTGACATTCATCACAGCATTTTAATGAAACACCTTTGGGTTATATAACATGTTTTATAGTTTCATCTGCATAAAACTAGTTTATTACAAATGTGTCTTTGACACAGATCACATGCACTTCACCATAATCCATCCATCCATCCATTATCCAACCAGCTATATCCTAACTATAGGGTCATGGGGGTCTGCTGGAGCCAATCCCAGCCAACATAGGGCGCATGGCAGGAAACAAACCCCGGGCAGTGTGCCAGCCCACTGCAGGCCACACACACACCCACACGCCAAGCACACACTAGGGACAATTTAGGATCGCCAGTGCACCTAACCTGTATGTCTTTGGACTGTGGGAGGAAACCCATGCAGACACGGGGAGAACATGCAAACTCCACGCAGGGAGGACCCGGGAAGCAAACCCACCGCACCACTGTGCCGCCCCACTTCACCTCTTTAAAATCCAATTATATTCAAATAAAACAAATAATTGAAAATATTCTAAAGTAAAAAACTTTTAATATGTTGTTATCAAGGTATAGTGGGATAACAGGGTAGCATGGTGGACAGCACCGCTGCCTCCCTCCAGCAGCATCATTGATCTGAATCTCCAACCCAGAAACTGTCCAGGTGATGTTTCCATGTTCTTCAGTTTTCCCTCACACCCCCACAGTCATGCAGGTTATGTGTTAATGAAGAGCCCTGTGATGGACTGGTGGCTCATTGCAGCTATGACAGGCTCTGGCTTCCTACGGCCTTTAATTATTAAACAGATTTGAGGATGCTATTTGGATAATTATTTTGATTGTTTTATTCAAATAAAATGTGCCTTACAACAGTATAAAGCTGTTATGAAATAATGCTTAAATAAAGTCACCGAGATTCTCAAATTTTATAGTATTCATTACCTTTGCATTATCATATGAAAAGAGATATAAGGTGTCACATCGCTAACTCTATCCAAAGTATTAAATAAGAATCTTCATTGTAAAAAGTGTTTAAGTCATAAAGTACAATCATCTACTGTGTCATGTTAACTTGAAATTAATCGTCTTTGATTAGGTCTAACATTTTGAAAATAAAGTATAGTATAAGTATGTAGCAGAATACAGTAAAGGTTGAGAATTGAAACTTTCAGCAGAATATTTCCATTGGGCTTAGTGAGCTATCATTAGTTTCGTAAATGGTGATTCTTTGTAGCATTATCTTTCTCATTTGAGTCAAAGCTTTAGTTTTACTAGAAGCGATGCATATTTAAATTCTTAAATTTGAAATACATGTTGTACTCTAGAATTTAAAAAAAAAAACTTCACTCTTAAGTTTTCAACTTTTTGCATTCATGGCTCTTCAAAATCTACAGCAATACACCTGCTAACCAAAGTCTGGTTGAACTAACCACTGTATGTACTTTACCATAGTGTATGGGTATGTAAGGATGTGGTGACTGATTTACAGTTTTAAATCCTGACTTTATCACTGTCTGTACTCTTCTTGTATTCCAGTGAGCTTTTCTTCAGTTATGGATGATTGTCTCACACAAATGAAATACTTGCTGGTTAATGTAAATGGAAACCCTAAAATGGCCCAGCATGAGAGTGTGGGTCTATTAGTTAATGTACCCTCTGTGCCAGGAGCAGGTTCATTACACACAACCCAAAGAAGCAGGTGCATGTACAAAGCAACTTCCCAGGGTCAGCTATCCTGCATGAAAAGTCAACCTGCTGAAACTCAATTCAATGTACCAGCCCCTTGATTGTGCAGACTAGAGTAAGTTAACAGGTATGACAATGCATAAAATAAATGGTCTTTTATTGTTTATTATTATTTATATACATATGTATAAGGTTACGATTGCTGTAGGTCTCAAGCTCCAAGTGAGGCTGGGCCTCTTAAAATCTCGCTCTGGGCTCCACTGAAATTTAAAAACCAATATCAGCCATTTCCCCAAACTACAAAGTAAGCTTTGAAGGGGAAAGACCCAAAGACTATTCAAATACAAGACTGTCAAAAAAAGGCAGGAGGGGAAATAACAAACAACTGGGCCACAATAAAAACACAATGTGAGAATTTATTAAACAACAATAAATAATAGGGGGCTGCACGGTGGCAGTGGTAGCACTGCTGCCTCGCAGTTAGGAGACCCGGGTTCACTTCCCGGGTCCTCCCTGCGTGGAGTTTGCATGTTCTCCCCGTGTCTGCGTGGGTTTCCTCCGGGCGCTCCAGTTTCCTCCAACAGTCCAAAGACATGCAGGTTAGGTGGATTGGCGATTCTAAATTGGCCCTCGTGTGTGCTTGGTGTGTGGGTGTGTTTGTGTGTGTCCTGCGGTGGGTTGGCACCCTGCCCGGGATTGGTTCTTGCCTTGTGCCCTGTGTTGGCTAGGATTGGCTCCAGCAGACCCCCGTGACCCTGTGTTCGGATTCAGCGGGTTGGAAAATGGATGGAAGCCTTAAAGGCAACTCAGAGCAAATAAAGCACTGTTTGAAATATCTTAATCGTAACATATTAATAAAGCAGAAACCATGTTAATCAAGAAAGATGCACTTATAAAGATTATCCACAAATCACACTATATATTCATACAGAATAAACATAACTCAAAATTATAACAAAATATATGTTAAGATATGAAATGAGGAAGCCAAAACATAACACAGGTATACATTATAAAATTGTTTTGATTATTTCATATGATTGTGATATATTTATGGTTGCTAAATTCAAGAATGAAATCCATTTATCTCCATCACAAAACACTTTTTCACAAAACTCATTTCTCAAGCATAGATATATGATTTATACCAACAGTCAGGGCATACAAAATTCCCATGTTTTCTCTGTGAGTGGGACGTTCAGAACAATGTCCAGCTAAGAAAAAGCTACAGCTAGGCGCTAAAACATCATCAGGTCTAGCTTGGTAGATCCAGATCAACTGGTGCTACCAGCCCTTCATATTAAGCTGGGTTTAATGAAGCAGTTTGTCAAAGCCCTATCAAAACGTGAAGTCTGCTTGATTTGTTTGTGGCTAAATGTTCTGGATTTGTCAGTGGCTAAACTGAAAGAGTGCATTTTTGCTGGACATGATAATAGAAAACTGATTTCTGCTGCAGAATTTGATGGTGCAACGAACAACCTGGAACAAGTTTAAGGTATCATTCAAATAAGTAATTTTTGTGTTTTTAGAAAACAATAAATGTCCAAATTATAAAGTGTTTGTAAAAATGTATTAATTAAGTTTAAGGAATTGGGTTTCAACATGAGTCTCAAAGTTCACTTTTTGGATTTCAAATTCTCCCCTGAAAATCCTGAAGCAGTGAGTGAAGTACAGAAAGATTCCTTCAGGACATCAAGGGCATGGAAAGAAGGTACCAGGGAGGGTGACATGTAAGTCTAATGTCTGACTACTGATGAAAGATTCATAGGGAACCACCAGACAAAGTTTTGGATTAAAAAAAAAACAAAAAAAACTTAAGAATTGACAAAAACTAGAGGTAAATGTAAGCTAGTGAGTGTGTATTTGTTTAAAAATATTAAATACTCCAATAAACCTTAGACCCAAAATCAGCTTGGCCACAACATAAAAAAGCAAAATGGAATTGTGTCAATATTCCTAGAAAGACAAAAAAACAACTACAAAACCCCTAGTTCACAATCACCCATAAAATCTTTCTTTACATTTAAAGAATTTATTGACAAAAATTCAAAAAACAAAACCAGAAACAAAATTGAATTGAAAAGGTAATGCCTAAAAGGAAAACCTGAACAACAAAGCCTGTCATTATTTCAGAATAGCAAGCCAAAGATCAAGAAAATAGACAATCAAAACAAAGCACTTAGAATATCCACAAAACAAAAGAAAGCCCATAAGATATGTGTTAAACAATGCCCCTCTGCAAGGACTGAGGCTAGCTCTGCTTTATATACTGTAAGTCTGGGTGGTTCAACAGCAGTGGTGTCAGAGAGTCCTGCCCCCTTAGGCTTAACCTGAAGTGTGCCAGAGACGTACAAAAATAAATAATACATACTCAACATACATCAAAAATACACAATAACCAATAAACAAAACAATAATCTAAGAAGGCGGCACGGTGGCGCAGTGGGTAGTGCTGCTGCCTCACAGTTAGGAGACCCGGTTTCACTTCCTGGGTCTTCCCTGTGTGGAGTTTGCATGTTCTCCCAGTGTCTGCGTGGTTTCCTCCGGGTACTCCGGTTTCCTCCCACAGTCCAAAGACATGCAGGTTAGGTGCACTGGCGATTCTAAATTGTCTAAAATGGTGTGTGTGTGCATGCCCTGCGGTGGGCTGACACCCTGCCCGGGGTTTGTTTCCTGCCTTGTGCCCTGTGTTGGCTGGGATTGGCTCCAGCAGACCCTTGTGACCTTGTAGTTAAGATATAGTGGGTTGGATAATGGATGGATGGATGGTTATTCTAAGAAATAATATATAATAAGGAAAACAAAAACATATCAAACGTCAGGAGAACAATAAAAAAATAACTATCACAAAAGCTTTTTTCCACACTGGTGTAGGGTCGTACGTACAACGAAACTGATTACCCTGCCTGTTTAACAAGGAATATAAATAGAACCATTTAAAATGCACCACACTGTTTTTCCCTCACATATTATTCTCAGGTTTACATTTGACAATGCTGCACCATTTCCTTGTCACCAAAGTAATAAATAAGCATATTGTGTCATATTATGTTCTTCTTCGGTTAAGAACTACTTATGGTCAATTTAGAAAAAGCGTCCAAAGACAAAATTTATTTGAAAACTGTAAGATCTCAAAAAACTACACATATAGTGGACAGTCTAATGTATATTTGTTTGATAAAATTAATTTCAGGTCTTGATATTCTTCTTTTATGACATAGTTACTGTAAATCAGATAATAAAACTTACGGCATAAAGAAAAGAAAACACTAGAGAAACATAAGGGAACATCACTTTCCATGCATCACTCCAAAAAATCTTATGATGAACCCAAAGCTTTACAGGACAATTTGTCTCTGGTGTAATGGCCATAATATACAGTTATGTGGGTTCTTCTATTCCAGCGACAGAATGATGGCAACAAAACAACTTATTTATACGATTAGAACCAATGTAGATAAAGACTACTCCAAGAAAAAAACAAAGAAGAGAAATCAAAAACTGCACTTTAGAAATGCCACAGTATATGAGATAGCTGAGATTTTAGCCGATAACAGAAGAGGAACTTCTTTAGGAGACGCACAGCAAGAAGACTGACTGAGAACAATCGGATCAGCCATAGGAATGAAATTATAGCCAGGTATTATTTGATATTTTAATTATAGGGGGTTGTACTTAAGTGAGCAAAAGAGTCTTAAAAATATTTGGACGATGACAAGAAAACAAGGTAGTGGTGAGGTCAGGCAACGGATTACACTTGCAGGATATGTGTTACAACAGCAGCAATCTGTGACAGTCACAGGCAATTATTATTTCTAATAGGTAGATCATTGAAGAGAGACCTGAATTAATCTAGCTAAGAGATAATGAAGAGAGAGCAAATAATGTCTGCATTTGATATGGTAAGACAACTATTTGGGGAGGGTGTGTATATATAATTACCCTGAGGGCACAGTTAATCATCTGTCAGCAGTCTAGAGAGTGATTTCTTTGAACAGGCATTTAACAAATAATAGTAATAATAATGGTTTGCTTAACCATTAATGCTGGACTTCAAAGTAAAGCCACATTTTAGGCAACTGCTCTGGAAATATCCACAGCTGGTATTACAGTAAGAGCTGCTCTTTTCAATAATGTATTACTTTTGAGCAAGAAAGGCCAATCAACAAAATGGCACGGGGACTAATTCATGAATAAAACAAGAAAGAGCTGTGCTGACAGCTCTGAGCTTCTCTGTCTCCTGCGTATTTAAGGGCAGCCATGTGCAAAAAGGAGGCTTGCTTTCATTTTGGGAATGATAACAAAACAGCTACCTTGAATTGTTTTGAATAAAATGGGAATAAACAAGTTGAGCAGGGAAAAGCTATAAACTGGTCTACTTCACAAAAGGAGGAGCAGGGGTGGATCAAGCATCAAGGCGTTCTGGGTGTGTGTCCAGGACCTCCTAATGGCAAGGGGCCCTTTAACCAAATCCCATAAAAATGCTTGATAAAACTATTGTATGTCTGTGTGTTAAAATCAAAGATGGGGATCCCACCATTGAAACAATCGAGTGTCCGAGCACCAAAAGCAAGATTGGGAATTACCATGCTACACTAAATGACTGGGAGTCTGCACACTTCAATATTAAAAATATGATTAACTATAGGACCTATAGGGTCTTAAAACAAGCTTGGTCAGGATGGTCAAGTGTGTGATTGTTGTACTTCAGACCTGGGGTTCAAATTCATAGAATAAGCACAAAAGAACTCTCCAGACGAGAAGCACATTCATATGAAGCACCAAGGACAGTGTATTGTCCTCGCCTATTTAAGGGCTGACGGCAGTCCCTTGAAGTGATGGGCAGGTGGCCCCCACTCTTCACACATAGAAACTAAACAGTCAACAAAATGAACATAAATAAATATTAAAAATTAAACTGTGAACCCCAGCCAGGGGAGGAACCCTGGCTAAAATACAACACTTGCATGGTTCCTTATTTCTCCATACTTTCATTTTCTTAACTGCTAAGCGCAGTTCTGCTTTGTGTTATCTGGAGCAGCAATGTGGCAAAAGTTGGACTTAATTAGGAACACATATTGCAGGATACAGAAGATACTTCAGCTGCATATACACAGTCACAATGGCCCAATTTAGAATGGACAACTGACTAGAGGGCACGTTTTTGGACTGTGGAAGACAGCCGTAGCTCCTGAGGGAAACGTCATGGTTTGTCCCCCATTGATGTTTTTTCAGTGGCTTGTAATTTCTGATATTGCCTTTCACTATAATTACTCATTTAGTGCTGTCAGTTGTTACCTGAGGAGTCATATTTAAGACACATTGGTGCACTTAAGGCTTCGCTGTAGCATTAGTTTCTGTCTTTGCTCTTTGGCTTCCTTTTGTGCTTCTTGTCAGTTTTGTCCTTCTGTTGAACATTTGGCTTTGATCCTTTGGTCTTTTTGACTTTTGTTTTTTTTTTTTTATTTAACTTTGGATTGCAGATTTGCTTTTGTTCTCATTAGTTTTTTTTATTTTTTGACTTTCTTTGTGATCTTTGCTTTGTCTTTACTGTTTAAAATTTCTTTAATTTATATTTTTGGAGCATTTTTGTTCATTTAAAATTTTAGGAAAATCTGTATATTAATAGTGTTACATTCACCAAAGATTTTGATTGCTTTTCTCTTTCCATTTTTGGGTAAGTCATAACAATGAGAGCTTATTGGTGCATTGTACAACTTAATCATAGCCCTCATAGAGTAGTACTCAGCAAAACATGCAATGTAACCTAAATTCTCCCAGCATTCATAATGAGTTTTCTACACTGTTTGAATGTGAAAAGTGACAAGTCTGTTATGACTCTCAAGTACTTCAAATATGGTGTGCCTTGAAGATTCAGACCACTCCCCATTGGGAACAGTATATAATATGTTACTTCCTACATGTAACTCTTTACATTCATTTACAGTGCATTAAATTTAATCAGATTACAATTTAAAATCACTCAGCTCTCACACTCTCTTTCTGTCTTCTAAATTTCTAGCCATATTACCTCCCCGTCAGTTAAACCTGTGTCACAATTCACCTGCATGCTCCAAGCTCAATCGGCCACTGCTCAGGAGCAGCCTTTAGACCCCACTGATGGGCAATTTCCAGGGTAATCCACCATAATCAATTATTGTTTCCGAAATGCACAATGAAAACTAGGACCATCCCATCAAAATACCCATGCAGAGCAGTCACATTAAATAATGATGCCTAAAGGCAAGAAACATTTTTCTTCTGTTTGACCCAAATACATATTTTTTATTGAGTTTTGAGATTGCAAACATGAATGTGAAACAAAACTAAACTGTTTCACATATCCTACACGCTTCGCTAAATTCATTGGCAGTTTCAAATCTCTGTCCTTCAACTTAAAGGACAGCTGTCTTTTTTAACTAAACACGCACAGTGCAAACATAGGATACATTCAATAGACATTTAACTGTGATTGACAACATAATAACATTTCAGAAATTAACAAAAGTTTACAAAATGAAAATCAATATATCCACTTCTGAATTAAATGATCAGGCACCACTACTACCTACTCTTAGCAATATACACTGATCAGCCATAACATAAAAACCACTGAGAGGTGAAGTGAATAACATTGATTATTTTGAATGTGATGTGTTGGAAAAAATTGGTAAGTATAAGGATCTGAGAAATGCTGACAAGGACCAAAATTGTGATGGCTAGACAACTGAGTCAGAGCATCACCAAAATGGCCAGTCTGGTGGGGTGTTCCTTTTATGCAGTGGTTAGCACCTGCTAAAACTGGTTGAACTGGTGATATGAGATGTGGGGAGCAAAGGCTGACCTTTCTGGTCTGATCCCACAGAAGATGTGGGAAGGCCAATGGTTGTAGCAAAAATGTCTGAAGAAGTTAATGCTGGCAATGAGAGAAAGGTGTCAGAACACACAGTGCATCACAGCTTGCTGCATATGGGGCTGCATAGCCGCAGACTGGATAGAGTACTCATGATGACCCCTGCCCCTGTAGGCTGAAAGAGCCTACAATGAGCATGCACACATCAGCTCTGGACCATGGAACAATGGAAGAAAGTGACCTGGTCAGACGAATCACATTTTCTTTTAGATCACGTGGGCTGCCAGGTGTGTGTGTAATGTTTAATTGGGGAAGAGATGGCAGCAGGATACAGTATGGGAAGAAGGAGAGCTGGCAGAAACAGTATGATGCCCTGGGCAATGTTTTGCTAGGAAACCTTGTGTCCTGGTATTCATGTGGATATTACTTTGACATGTACCACCTACCTAAAGATTATTGCAGTCTATGCACAATCAGCATTCCCTAATGGCAGTGACCTCTATGAGCAGGATAATGCACCCTGAAACACAGCAAAAATTGTTCAGGAATGGTTTGAGGAACATGACAATCATTTCAAGGTGTTGACTTGGCATCCAGATTTCCCAGATTTCAATCCAATTTCGCATCTGTGGAAAGCTTGAAAAACAAGTTAGCTCCAAGAAGACCCCACTGTGCAACTTACAGGACGTAAAGGATCTGCTGCTAATATCTTGGTGCCAGATACCACAGGACACCTTCAGAGGTCTTGGACAGTTAATGTCTCAGTGGGTCAAAGCTGTTTTAGCAGAACCTACATATTATTAGGCAGGAGGATTTGATGTTGCAGCTGATAGGTATAGGTATATATTAGGGTAACATCTGCTCCAGACAGAATCAACCTTTGGTCTGGGGAAATTCCTCTAGGCCCTCTACCACAGCCTCATGACCCCTGTCTTGGCAAAGTAGCACAAATGAACAATTTTGCACAGACATATTTGAAACAAATATTGTTTGCCCACAATTGTGCTAATGGGTGTTAGCCAAAGTCTGGGGTCTCCTGTGTCCATCCCTTGTTGTGTGCTGTCCCAGTGCCCCTCCTATTCTTGCCACTCCCTTACCCAGGTTGACAACCTGATACAATTGAAATGGTTGTCTGGAGGTTTGCAACTTTCCCTAATCCTGTTAATGGTGGAATGGCTGAATGTGCAATGCCGGCCAATGGTTCAACAGGAAGAGAGCACCTGGCTTAGAAGGCCAAACAAACTGTAAAGGAAGGAGCTGACCATATGCAAATCTGTGGTAGGAGAAAAGAGAAGGAAGAGAAGAGAGCGCCAGACCCAAAGGAGAAGTGATGACGCCACAAAAAGGCAAAAGGGAAACCTACACGAGTCACTGAAAAAGTCAGGTGAACCCGGGTTCATTTTAAAAAGCATTATCTTCCTTTTTATTTAGATGTGGTGGAGCTATTCAGGAGAGGACCTGACAGCCCCGTGTAAGAGAATGTGTATGTTTACGATTCCCAGGATGTGATGTACACCTCGGCACATCCTTCACAATAACGCACTGTAGAGGAGTATGCCTAACAGTGAATATTTAAAGGACTCTGGTTTCATTAATTTTTTTCTCACATTTGTGTATTAGGGGTGTATTTTGTTGAGTGTTTTGTTTTGTGGTTTGTGTCGTTCGTGGAAACGCTGCAGTGCTGTATTATGTATATTGGGGTTTGTTTGTTTGTTTGTTTGTTTGTTCATTATTTTACTATATAATAACAATTTTCTTTTAACTCAACTTTTGCTTCTGCTGGTGTGCTTCTGTACTTGTGGTGGTTTAGTAGGGAAGTAGCGTTGGTCACTCGCACCCCAGATCATTTCTTTATTTTTCTCTCTCGCTTTAGTACGGCAGCACATATTATAATTGTGCTGGCACAGGGAGCAGTACACAATGTAGATATATAATTGTAATAAAAAATTGAAAACCTTAAACAGCACAATAGGTAGTGCAAAAAAAAATTTGCAGCTGCCAATGTAGTCAGGTAAAGCTAGCAGGACTTCCCGTAGTATTTCATTTTGTTAGATGTGTTACAGTATCTGATAGATAGATAGATAGATAGATAGATAGATAGATAGATAGATAGAT
>JANRMT010062806.1:85452587-85474191 GCA_026402145.1 Polypterus bichir lapradei
GATAGATAGATAGATAGATAGATAGATAGATAGATAGATAGATAGATAGATAGATAGATAGATAGATAGATACTTTATTAATCCCAAGGGGAAATTCACATTCCGTGTGCTTGTTGAGGAGAATATGCTGTATTTATTGGAACAGTAGATTTCAAATGTAGAGTTACATGATTGGACAGGTGCGTTCAAGATGACAGTTGCATTCAAGTTATGAATGCTCCTATGAAATTTACAATTCAGCCATTTGTGAAAAACTGGCCTACAACTGGCTCAGTGAGAAATGCATTTCAAACTAAGAAACTGTTCTATTTATGCCCCAAAGGTTGTCACCAATATTACAGATTGTATGGAAAGAAGACCCCATGAATTGACACAACAAGTATCACAACACATGAGTGAGATCTGTCTTTATGATCAAGTTACAGCAGATGGAACTTTGGTTCACTGCCGGCTGAGACCATTTTCAGCACAGCCTTTAAAATGGGCAGTAACATTCCCTAATAGCAGTACAATGACACAATTACTTTTTAAGTGTAATATGGCAATTGTTATTTTTAAATATGAGTAAAACTAAGACCAGGCTTCCTCTTACTGTTGCTGTTGCAATGCCAAGTGTGGTGAGTCGCTTATGGTGACCTTTTTAAAGGTACACTGGGGATCTAGCAGTGTTAGTTAGTTTTATTTTCTCTCAATAGAAAGGAGGAACACCCAAAGAAAGAAGCCTGGTGTCACTTGCACCCACAGCTGGCTCAATCCATGCACTTCTGAAGCATAAAATCAAATAGGAGACGTCATTTGACCACCAGGTACTAACTAAAATGTAATTGTTGACATTATACACGCAAGAAAAGCAGCCAAAGAACCTCAGGATTGCCACTCTAACTCATTCTCAGGCCATAAACGAAAGCCATCATCTAATGAGTGTGACACCTTCTAGGTGTGGAAGAATCAAAAATTAAATTTGTTCACCAAAAACATTATAAATGAAGTACCCCTCCAAAATTGACTTCCAGGTCCATTCATGCCACAGGGTCTTAATTGCTTTTTTTAATTAATTCAATGGTTAATTGTACACCATTCAAGGTATTGTCACTCCGCAATGGTAGACAAATAAAAGGACTGGAATTTTAGAAGATCTTATGAAAAGAAAATTCACATTTAAAGCCAAAAATGCAATTCATTACTGTAGCTCAAAAACAAAAGGTTCTCTGATGGTACAGGCTTCTGTCAGGATTTCTTAGCTGTGCTAATTGTTTGCTACTGAAGATCCATCAACTCCCCACATGCATGTTGCCCCAGATGAATTAACAAAAACAAACTGCACACAAACAGGAGATTCAAACCCAGGAGTGTACAGGAAGGACCCTGATCAGATTAGTTGAACGAGCCAGCAGAGGAGCAGAATACATGGCCTGTCACATCCTCTCCTCTGTAGCGTCACACCTAGTCCCTGTTTGGGACCAGTTAAGCAAGTATTAATTATTAACATTGCTTAAAGCCGCACTGTAAGTGTTACTGTCTAATGCGTTCCGTCTGCCGGCATTGTGTTGTTTTTAAATGTAAATTTTGCGTCAAGGGATGCAGAATCAAAACGTAGCACAGGTGTACAGAGCTCAGGGGAGATTGCCTGGGCTAAGCATTCTCTGAAAAAGGATTCTCGAATTTCCACTGTAAACATGTCGCACTGTGCGGGCATGTGCCAACATCGCCAATGCCTCCTCCAGGACCGTCAGGCCGCTGTGCGGTCAGAGTACAAGGCAGGAAGCCCTCATTTACACAAGAGGACTGAATTTTTCATTGCATTCAACCATAAAACCAGGTCATTCTGTAATAGGCTGAAAAGGTGGTGGATCCAAGTCTGTATTACAGAAGATGCTGAGGCTCACAAAGGCAGATGAGAGTGATGGCAGATGTTCAAGGCAAGAGGATAATAAACCTATTGCTTCTCTAGTTCACCTGTTTTCTTGTCCAATCATTATTAGCTCTATTGCCCAATAGTAATGTGGCTCCAATTTTGAGGTATTCTGTATATTTCAATAAGATTATTAAACCATCTTAGGCATCCATGGTTGTTGATAGCAGCCGGATTCAGATTGTTAAATGACTGCGGCTGAACAAGAATTTTAGAGAATACTTTGATAATTATGGAAAGTAATTTTTGACCAGATGCTCAGACATATGTCATTATTAACAGAAGATTATTTAAAAAATAAGATATAAGTAAACGAATTATAGGTATAAAATCCTTAAGCAAGTTCAGGCTGCGCATTCTAGGAATGTCTTCTCTCTTAACCAACATGCAATTTGTGTCTCATAAGGACCTCTCCTTATAATAAGGTCATTATTCTGCCTTCATAACATAATTGTAAATTTTGATGGTCCTCTACTGCTCTTTCAAAAGCCCAAAATAAGCAGACATTTTCATTTTTCATTAAAATTTCATGTACTTGTTACTATTGTAGATAGAAAGAAAACAAGCAAAAATATATATATGATAAAACCAAAGATATCAAGCCAGCTCCCAATCCCCTGCACCTTGAAATGTCCCTTAGAGCTGTCATTCCTGAAGAGGAGTCACAGGTGTAAGTAAGCTGCTCATTTCCAGACACAAATTACACACCAATTACCAGAACTGCTGCAATGCAAGCTGGGCCAGATCTGGCCACCCCTGGTGTACCAAGAAGAGAATTAAGCAGGTAATGAAAATGGACGGATATCTGGACGACAATTAATACATCCTTTACATTGAAGCTAGGATTAACTGTAAAATGTATTTAGTATAATTCATTCTTTATTAAAACCATGTAAGTGCACACAGGAAAATTGTGTGCGTTAAATTAACGGCTAAAGTGTACATAAGGAAACACTGTCTCCAAAAATACATTTTAGTGAGTACTTTAACAATATAAGTGTTCACTTAACACTGATGACTTTGCCGTGCTCTGGTTTTTCACATACTGTTACCCTAACCCTAACCCTCCATATCTAAATTAACCATTTAAGACATGTAAATATTACAGTATATGTACATGATTATAAATAAAAGGGTACAACAAGTTTCCTGTGAAGTACTCCTTTATGGCCTTTTAATTGTAGCAATATCAGTCAAGAATTACATTAGACTCAATTTACCAATCAATATTCTTTCACTATATAGCCAAATGTTTGCGGACATCTCACACCTACAGTATATGAGCTTGTTGGGTATACCATTCCAAAACCACAGGCATTAATACAGAGTTGGCCCCTAATTTCTGGATAAATCTGTCTCCAGTCTTCTAGAAAGTCTTTCCACAATTTTTCTGTAATGTGTCTGTGGGAATTTTTATTTAATCAGCCAAAAGAGCAATAAGGTCTGACGTTGGATTAGAAGATCTGGTTTATAAGCTGGCATTCCAGTAGGCTTGAGGTCAGAGCTCTGTGCAGGCCACTTGAGTTCCACCACATCAAACTCTTCAAGCAATGTTTTTTTGGACCTGGCTTTGTGCACTGGGGCACATTCATGTTGGAATAGAAAAGGGGCATTCCCAAACTGTTGCCACAAATTCTGAAGCATACAATTTTCTAAAATGTCTTTGTTTTTGCAGAATTAACAGTACCCTTCACAAGAATCAAGGGGCCTAGCCCAAACCCTGAAAAACAACCCCAGACTGCCATCTCTCCTTAACCCAACTTAACAGTAGGCACTATGCAGTCCAGAAGGTGCTGTTCTCCTCATTCGCCCATCACACTACTAGATAGTGAAGTGTTATTTGTCACGCCAGGGAACAAGTTTCCACTGCTCCAACATTCAATGATGGCATGCTTCCAGTCAATGCTTGTAATTATGCTTAGTGATCTTAGGATTGTGTGCCACTGCTCAGCCAAGGAAACCCATTTCATGAAGCTCCCAACACACAGTACTTGTGCTGATGTTGCTTCTAGACACAGTTTGGAATTCTGTAGTGAGTGATGCAAGAGTGGATAGGCTAATTTTACACACTATGCGTTTTTGCATTTGGCAGGCTCATTTTGTGAGTTTATGTGGTTTTCAACTTTATGGCTGAACTGTTGTTGCTCAGGACCCTTAAACTTCACAATCATACTACTAATAGTTGACCGGGAAAGATCCAGCAGAGCAGAAATTCCACAGATTGGCTTGTGGCAAAGTTGGCTTCCTATGACAGTGCCATATTTAAAATTACTGATCTCTTCTGTATGACACATTCTACTGCCAATGGAGACTGTATAGCTATGTGTAAAAATGAATATGGCCAAGATACCCAGACTCAATACTTTGGAGGAGTGTTCGCATACTTTTGGCCATATAGTGTATATGGTGGCGCTGTGCCATAGTGATTAATGCTGCTACTTTTTCCTTTAACATTCCTAATGACATGCTTGTTAGGTTCACTGGCAGTTCTACAAATGACCCAGCACATGTGTATGTGTGAGTGACCCCAGCAATGGACTAGCAGCATGTCCAGGGCCATTTCCTGTCTTAAACTGAGTGGAGCCAAGATTGATGCTGGCCCCATTCAACTCTGAACTGAATGAAATGGGTTTTAGGCTGTCTTTATAGATTTTTCTCATGTGTATTAAAGAAGAATTCTAAATGTAAGTAGGAATTACTTTAGAAAATTAATAAAGTATTAATTACTTTCTTAGTTAGGTCTGATGTTTCTTAAAAAAAAAAAAAAAGAAAAGAAAGTGAATAGCGTCACTTATGTAAGCAGGGTCCCACACATGGGGGAATGAATTGACAGTTACACAACTAACTGTCTTCCAGTTCCACCGTTAGCCAAGAAGATTTCAACAGGTCAGAAGACAAACCAGTGGTGCTGCTATGCCCCACCTCTACTCCAGCATTTTTAACTCCCTTAAAATGAACGCACCTAGGAAGTGGCTGTCACTTGAAGACCAGCACCATGATTAGACCCGTCAGTGTCAGTCAAGCCAGTGCATAAAATAAAACCTTTGATGACTAAACAGGGTAGCCTGTCGTGCCCCAAACCATTTTGTCATGCTTGCTTCTGCTAATACAAATCTCATCAGTCCAGAATACTTTAGCTAATATACAGTTAAGAAATAGAAGTTCAGACGATTTTCTTAGCAGCAGACAAAATACACTACATTCTGATTTGAAGATATCATTATTAGTGGTACTGTATGTTTAATTTCTTCAAAGTTTAAATTTGGTTTACTCAAAATTTAAATCTACACAACACTACCACTATTGAATTCACCCTTCAAAACATTTTTTTAATTTGCAGATGATGACTTATAACATCTGCTCGATGATTATTTTAAAGAAATGAAGTATAAAATGGACTATCTAGCTAAGGTCTTTAATAATGAAACCATTATAACATAACACATAACATTCTCAAACCTGCTTAATCGGATTCCGTGTCACAGGGGCCTTAAACTATTATTACTATTTTTTTATCACAGTTAACTAATTATCACTTTTCTCTGGAGAAAAGGACTGTCTGCCTTTTTCTGCTTTTTCTTTCCCTTTCCTTCTTTTACAAATAAAAGTGAATTTAAGTTTGGAATAATAATTTTGATCTAACTTGTTCTACTATAAATCAGTTGTGGTCTTCCATTTACTTAAATGTAAATTATTTACAGCCTTATCATCTGCCCACGGTCTCAGTGTGTCTCAACATTTACTGCAGTAGTTGACATTTGATATTTAAGCAGATCACAAAAAAACTATACACTTGTCCCAAATAGGGATTTTTAAAAAATGTTTTGTATTCTGTAAGTCATGATAAATGTATTAAATTACTCTTCCATTTTAGAGAATGAATAGTATTAACTAATTATTTTTATACAGTACATTTATTGTCTGTTACAAATGCTGGTTCAGAGTCTTGCCATGCTTTTGTTTAACTCACTTGATTTTAGTAAACAGGCTCACCAGAGGTCAATTTCACAGCATTCTCCAATTGTTTCTTCCAACAAAGTGGTGTTTTTTACATGTATAAAAAAATATAAAACACTAATAAAACTACATGACATTGTATACCACATCTGAATAAACAGGCTTATCCATGCATTTACAGTATTTTTAAAACTGCAATTACTGCAGTAAAATTGTTCCTAAGAAGAAGCCATACGTCATTACTCCACTGCTTTTTCCACAGAAGTATCAGATGAGCATGAATAAGTTTCTTTAATATGCCCAAAAAAATCAGGATTGGCCCCAATACAAAAAAATTTACACAAGCACAAGAACAAATTATTATAATTGTACAGTATGTTATATGAACATCTAGCATTACCTGAAATTAACGATTTCCAAAATGTTACTCCTTTAAACTACTCTATATTGTTTTTCCTCCTTTTTGTTACAGAGATAATGATAATATTATAATAGTTTTGAACTTTTATTGTAAATGCTTAGTTTATTTTTAAGTAAGCTCAGGCATTCCTATTTACTCTTGTATTTCTTTTTCTTCAATGCTAGCTCTATCACCAGCTTGACACGGCTGTTTGCTTTCACTGTATCTCTTCACAGACAGTGGTCATACAATGTCTTTGAGGCTTCTTCTCCAGTTTTTATCAGATGTTTGGTAAATCTTACTGTACTTTACATTTATTTGCAATACATTTCTCCAACCTAGGTGAAGTGGAGTTGACCTAGTCCAGCTCAGGATTGTGGGAGTCCAGAGACTATCCTAACAGAAGTGCAAAGCAGGAAACATCCATGGGTTGGGTGCCAGTCCATTGCAGGATCCACTCACACACACAGTTATGTAGGAGTTAATTTCCAATTAATATAATTTACATGTCTTTGAGATGTCAGAGGAAAACCCATGAGGACATCAGCAGAAGTGTAAACTCTACCTGGACAACAACTGGGGTCAGGAGTCAAACAGGACACTTGATCCATGATGCAGCAGCACTACACGCAGGGAAAATTAGAATGGATAGTTTTAACATTCAATCCAGTAGCATATTTATTCTACTGAAGCTTTAGTTTATAATTCTATATAATAGTATACAATACAATATACAATACAATACAAAATACAATAGTAAGTATTTTCAGTTTTACATTTTCTTATTCTGGTGTTCCACGCAGTTAATGGCTCAATATTCTCCCATATACTTTCATATTGAGAACCATCTTTTCTCTTTACAACACACAATTCCCCCTTACTTACTTACTTTAATATACCATCTGCTTTTTAATAAGTCAAACTTCATCTTATGAATTTTATGTTTGTAGCATTTTCCTTTACTAAAGTTATCATTGTATCAGCACTTTCATGAGAACACCAATCGTGTAATTATAGTTCAGGTGATGTTGGTTCTTTTTTGTTCTTCATCGGCCTGACATTTATATCCAAGTCAATCATTTGTTTTTCCTTCATCCACATCATTCTCCATTAATATTTCTGTTCAGTTAATTGCCCAGCACAGACTGCCTGTTAAATGTTATTAGCTAACACAACCACCACTGCATTACATTTTTGTAAAAAATATTTATTTTAATACAGACACTTGACAGGTTCTCAAACTCAAACTTTAATTATGGGCTTAACAGCAAAAACCAGGCATCATATCCTCTTGACCTAAAGGAGCATTTTTATAAGAATGCTTAAGACATACTCTCAAAGAGGAATTACAGAATGAAAAACCCAGCCACCTTCCTGCTCTGGACATCACTGAGATCCTGGTACCTAAATGGCTTTTTTGTGTTTAAGCTGTGCCTTGAACCTGTGCCTTGAGAGGTTTAGAAATTAGACTTTCATGAAGCACGTTCACTTTTTGAAAGTTAGAGTAGGGGTCAAGAGAGATTAGGCACCTCAAAAATGGTTCAGTTTAAGTCCCTGTGCCCACCATAATCAATCAGAATACTATTCAAAGGGCATTCCACGGGGAAGTACTTTAAAAAGAAATAATGCAACATTTTGTAAACGATAACACAGTTTTCAATATAATATTCTAATTAGGAGGTGCAGCACAGGGCTGTTTCAATTTTAGAGACTAAAGCCACAAAATGGGAAGCCATCCCATAGTATTGTGCATCCCTGGACCAGTGTACATTACTATTTGGCTAACTGATGTGGCGCTGACCTGAAGGACAGGACTCATGAGAACACAAAAGGCAAGCAGCAAGTGAAGTGAAAGGAACCACAGACAATATTTTAGTTTCCTGCCTCAAAAACCATAAAATAGTTCAAAAAACAAAGTGTTCTTTAGAAAGAAATCATTAAGTAGCTACATCTGCAATAAGCATATTGTTCCTAAGACATGCTTGACTTTACTGGACATATAATTAAAGAAATTGTTTAGATTGTTTGAGTGATGACATGCTCCTGATGTGCTGCTCGCTGCAAGGTTTGCCTGGAGCCTTTCGGCAATAAAACTTCAAAATGAATAGCTTGTCTGTAGAAATAAAACACAAAGCGAACCTCCAGTTTGGCCTGGCAAGTGGGCTGTGTGCACAATGAGTTACAGATAGATAATGTCCAAAGCTTAAAAAAATAATAATAATAAAAGAGCAAAGCAGAAAGAAAATGGGTTGGCACTTGTATAAAATGGTGTTTCATGTGAGTCTTTAGAGTTCAGTGGGTAGTCAAGAGACTCATTGGCATCTGGAAGATAAAGACCTCATAATTTGGTCCCTGTCCATGCTTGGAGGCTAGTGGGTGTGTGATGATACCTTCAAATCATTTATTTCATATAATGCCTTATACATTGAAAATATAATGCATGTACAATACCAGTTAAAACAACACATCCATTTTTCCATTTTCCCAGTTTCTTTTTTTAATTTAAGCAGTTCAAGACCAGTGAATAATCTGAAATGGTTTAAAGGTAAGTGGTAAACTGACAGAGATTAAAAAAAAAGTTAAGGTTATCTAAAAATTGAAAAACTGTGTAATTTTCAGAGTTATACAAAAAGGCAATTTTTGGGTTAGGTTTTCTATTGCATTGGAAGTTAATTAAGCCTTGAATGTCTTACATGTGTCCCAACTCGGTATAAAAGCAGTGATAGAAGAAACTGTGCTGCTACACCCTCTGAAGTATTTCTGAACAATACTGCACAGTATATCAGGAGGAATGCCTCCTGAAAACTTCAAGAAGAACATGCAAAATAAACCATATCAGACATAATCTACTCTATATATATAAAATCCTAAGCCTAAAAGTGCAACGATTTTATGTGACTTTTTTATGTCCTGTTTTTTGTCATGCTTTAAATTGGGCTTATTTTAAAACCTACATATATATGTTTGGTATTATTCTTTTCAGAATTTAATCAAACTTTAATGTAATGTTGTTAGATTTTCAGATTCTTATTCCATTTTTAAATTATAAACTAAAAAATAACAAGAACTGAAGTCCTGCGAGGCGAGACTTTGTACCAAAAGATTTAACCACGCCCAGGGCCGGAAATAAAAGACAAAGAGTAGGGCAGCTGCTGTACGGGCTTTTAAATGTTCGAAGCGCCGTGTGAGATGCAGGTCACATGGCACGGCAGCGGCAGCAAGCCAGCAGCTGATCGAGCAAAGAGGAGGTAAAAAAAAAACTGTATGTGTTTCCCATTGTATCACCGTTTAAGAGGGGGTTTCAGAGGAGCAACCGCATCTCCTTGGGGTGCATTCAGCCACCCCTCTTCACAACGCGAGCAGCAGAGACGTGAAGTGGCTGGCACATAGCGCAGGCCGGCGGGGTTGGCAAGCGAAGCCAGCAGGGGGGAGCCCCCTAGTAAATATATATTCTTCCAGAGTTAATCCTGTTGAACCTCAGCATGCTCTTTTTACCAAATTAAATTGCTTCACTAAAATAGGTTTACTTGAATTTCATATTATAATTTCTTAACTAAGCCCTCCACTTGTGTCCTTGACCCAATCCCAACAGGCTTTTTCACTAAAGTCTCCGATGAGCTAATTGATGGTGTACTTGACATAGCCAACTCCTCATTAGATACTGGGGTCTTTCCAGATTGTCTAAATACTACAGTAGTTAAACTTCAGCTCAAGAAAAATAATATTGACTCTTCCATCTTTGACAACTTTAGCTCTGTTTCTAACCTGACTGTTTGAAGTAAAATTTTAGAAATGGCAAATTTTCCACAACAAGATAATTACTTAAAAAAATGTTCTATTCTTGATATATTTCAGATAAGTTTTAGAATAAATCATAGTACAGAAACTGCACAGGTTAAAGGAGTAAATGACTTGCAGATTAATGAAGTAAGAATCCATGATATTTTGAATGTGGGGTATCCCAAGAATATATTCTAGGCCCACTGTTATTTTCAATCTACACTACCACAGTTGTACAGATGAAACACAGATTTACTAATCTATACCACAAGATGACCCTGATGCTCTGGCCTCTCTGATTCAAAGACAATGAATAGATGAGTAGTAATTTCCTCAAGCTTAATAAGAAAAGAAAACTTTAGTGGTTATCAAAAATGGAAATAGTGAAGATTCTAGAAATAAAATTGATCCCTCGGCATTAAACATTAAGGGGGAAGTAAAGAATTTAAACCGTACCAATTTAAAACCATTAACCATATTCTTAGGACTTTGTTTTTTAATTTAAAGAACATTGCAGAAGTTATGCATGCTTTTGTTTTTAGCCGTCTAGATTACTGTTATATACTCCTAACAGGTCTGCCTAAAAAAGATATTAACTGGTTGTAGCTAGTTCAGAATGCAGCAGCCAGAATATTAACCAGAAGAGCAAAATCTGAGCAAATCTCACTCCTTGCGCCCTGTGTTGGCTGGGATTTGCTCCAGTAGACCCCCGTGACCCTGCAGTTAGGATATAGCGGGTTGGATAATGGATGGATGGATACTGCTAATGGTATGTAAAGCGCTCCTTTCTAGGTTTTTGGAACCCCCAACATTCCTGGTTGTAATCTTAGATCTTCTAATAATGGTCCAAGAGCTAAGCATGCAAGATGTGTTGAGGCGGCCTTTTGCTGTAATCTTGAAAACTTAATCATTAAGGATACACCAGGCTAACTCCATATACCATTTTAAAAAACACCAAAAAAACTTTTTAAAATTGTTCTTTCCATAGCTGCATTTTCGTCATACTTCTAATAGATTATACATGCACAGAAACATCTTTACAGAGTCTTCATAGATTTATACTCTTTATTAACTTCTACTTTTCTCTGTTTTGTGCCTCCACTACCTGATCAAAGTACTGTGCAGCCGTCCGTGATGTTGGCACACAAGAGGACACCCAAACTATCAATGAGACACACTGCATCAAATCTCCCAGGACAAACCTTAAAATACAATAAGGAACGAGTGGGGCACATTAATGTTAAGAAGAATGCCCAGTGGTAGCTAAAAGGGTCTTTTGTCATTGAAACCCCTGCAGATTTTGTATTTCTTTTCTTCAGCTTATCTGGAATATTTGTTGTTTTTTTTTTGTCTTCCACAGCCATCTGACCTTATAATCAGCCTCGCCTTTAGAGACTTAAAAACAAATCAGTATAAAGATTCTGCCATTTCTATCACTTGTATATCTCTGTTATGTACTATAAGTGCCAATTGATTTATTCTTATCTATTATTTTTGGTATGTCATTTATTCATTCTTATTTCTTTTGTCTATTTGTAATTTATTTTTCTTTTCTTGTCTATTTTTGTCCTTCATTTCTTGTGAAGCACTTTGAGCTAAATCCTTCATATAAAAATGTGCTATAGCAATGAATGTTGTTGTTGTTATTATTTGTAAGAATGAGTAAAGTTCTCTAAACTTTAATGGACACCTAGTAATGGCTGCATACTGTAGTGGACACACTTTCGACTTCACGTCCAGTCTCATTATCTTGGTAGACAATACACTGATTTAGTAGCTGAGAACTTTATCCAAGGAATTTCACAAAATGAGGATACATAACAATTGCTTACAGCTATGATTTACAAATGGAGCACAGGCAGATTGAGTGATTTGCAGAGGGTCACACACTGAGCCATATGAAGAGATTAAACCAATAGCCTTGGGGTGGGTTAAATCTCATTGCCTTAGCGTCTACTCCACACATCAAACACAATATGCAGGGAGATCATGTCTTATTATATTTACAGTTTTGTTTTTTGTGAATTGTGGTCATCTTTGAGATTGCACCCCAAACCAATTCATTGCTTACATAGAGTTTTCACTTACAAGGGCAGTTAGAATAAACCAACTTGATTAACCAAGGTTACAGCCAAGTCAGCTTGCTCCTAAGGACCCAGCATATGTTCCTATAGCTGTACTGCCTAATCATCTACACGATGAACAACAAGTACATTTTATGGTTTTATTTGTTTCAAAGTACTCTATGTGTTTTCTTAAATGCCACTTAATGGTTCAAGAAAGAGCATTCTGGGTGAAGTGCTGTGAGTCAGTAAAGAATTTCTGTCACATAAGTTATTTGCTGGGGGAAATCATATTGATTGCAAGAAATATAAAAATTCCATTCAGCTTTCTGAAAAAAAAACCATAATGACCTTATGTTAAAAAGAAATAATTCTAACTCTATAAGATACTATTCATTCTCTAATGGACCACACATCACATGAGATTATCATCAGGGAGACTTCTAAATGGCTCTGAGCTTTCAAACAAGCAGCAGGATAGCATTTCAAGGGTTTTAGTATGCTTTTAAATTTATTAATAATGAGATCATAAAAGCGCTTGTTACCTTTAAAAAAAAAAATCAACGCTGCTATGTTTTTGTCTCTACCAACTGATTCTTCTGCAATGTTAGTAATGACTATAACTGTGACTAAATGGCAAGTTTTATGTCACATCCTCCGAGGGTCAGGCATGCTTGACACAGTCCCTGCTACTTTTTTGCTTACTTTGGGCTTTTCAGAATTGTAAAGTCGACCTCTTCGAAAAATGTAAAGAAAAATAGGCTTTATTACTTTGTTTCTAAGGATGACAAAATCTTAGCACGTTAGAATTAGGGTTATTTGTTCTGAAAAGTGATTAAGGCAGCTTCTCAGTTTTATATTGTATAAAGTGAAAGGTACAGAATGCAAAGAAACAAACTGTCAGGTGCATCTCCTAATGCGTGATTTAGACAACACTCTGCAACATGCCATTGATTCATTCATCCATTATTGAACCCGTTTTATTCAGTTCAGCGTCACAGGGTGGTGACAAGACTTGTGTCAACTGTAATTGCATTTTACTCACGTTATGCTACCTATGTGCTATTCACTATACCTGAAGTGACCTTAATAGTGGATATTTTGCATTCCAGATTTGCATGCTGTTTTTCATAAAACTAAGGATTTCCACAATATTTTCCATTCATTTCTGACGTGTCTACCATTGCATGAAAGTAATGAAGATTATGAGAAACTTTGTATAATTATGAGCATCATGTTCTGAATGTATGTGGTGAAGTGGGATGTTACATATAAGCTGATAAATATTTTGTATGTGTTTATTTGTAGAATTAGCATTTTACTTGTAATAATGTTTAAAGAGCCAGTTTGTTCCCTCCACCTCCAAAGCTTTAGAAATGCTATTTTTTCTGACTGAATTGATGGCCACCTGTGACAGAGAGGGCTGGTTTTATGGCGTAACGACGTGTATTTCCTTTCTTGGTTTTTTGTTTGAAAGATGATGAGAAAAAACAAAATTACTTGAGGTGGGGAGGGGGTGCTTGAGCTATTTCATTGGTGAATGGCACAGGAAGGTGTGTGTGTGTCAGGAGCTACACAGGGACAATAAAGAGAGAAGCATGCACATTCATGCTGTCTCTCTGCCATGTTGAATCCTCACAAAAGCAGACCAGACGATAACTTGAATAAAGCAGGCTGCCTGGGCCTGTGCAGAAGATGAGCTAACCAGGAAGAATCAAATGTAACTATAGTTTACTGCACCTCCTGAAACCACACATCGAGCATTATCAGGCTGTATGGTCTTAGTTTACAAAAAAATCATTCTATTTGCTTGTATGGCACTAGTTATAATTTAACGTATTACCTGTACTTACATAGTTAAATGTGTAGCTCTTTCTCCTCCCTGCCTAATTACCTGAGGCTACAGATAAAGAAGGGAAGCAGGGGAGGAAGTGCTGAATTGAAGTAGCGTATCTGAACGCAAAATTGTTAAGTGTAAGGGATATGAGGCATTTTGATTAAGTCCACACAATAAAGAATTAAAGGGGGGAAATAGGGTCACCATAAGACCCTACATGATAAAACAATGCGCATTTTGTAAGAATGCATATTTTATGGGATCAGATGATGCTCTTCAGAGCTCCTTAATCTAATTCATGGTCAAATGGGCTTCTCCTGGTAGCACTGGGCACAAGGTAGGAGCCAGTTCTTGGTAGGATGCCAGTGTGTAATACTGTTGGAAAATTGTGCTTTTGCAGTATGCGAAGTACGACTCATAATATTTAATTTGTGCGTTTTATTTTAGTGTTTTTATTTTATAATTATTGTATAGTTATAATGTTTTAGATCTCATAAACTGACATTCTGCAATCAAAATGTTCTGTAAGTAAAAGAGCAAGCAGGTACATTAGATCATTAATATTTATAAGGCAGTTTTCCAGGAGTGCTGAATTTGGGAAGGAAATACAGTAAACCCTCGTTTATCGCGGTTAATCCGTTCTAGACTCTACCGTGATAAATTAATTTCCGCGAAGTAGGATTCTTTATTTATAAATCGAATATTTTTGCAGTTAGAGCATAGAAAACCTGTTTATGACCTTCTAAATACATTTTTTTAATATTATTAGAGCCCTCTAGACATGAAAGAACACCCTTTAGTCAAAAGTTTAAACTGTGCTCCATGACAAGACAGAGATAACAGTTCTTTCTCACAATTAAAAGAATGCAAACATATCTTCCTCTTCAAAGAATGCGTGTCAGGAGCAGAGAATGTCAGAGAGAGAGAGAGAGAGACAGAAAGAGAGAAAAGCAAACAATCAAAAATCAATAGGGCAGTTCGGGCTTTTAAGTATGAGAAGCACTGCCGGACAAAGCAGCTGCAAGGAAGGGAGCAATGTGAAGGTAGTCTTTCAGCATTTTTTAGAGGAGCGTCCGTATCCTTTAGGCCAGTGTGCGAACAGCCCTTCTGCTCACACCCCCTTCCGTCAGGAGCAGAGAATGTCAGAGAGAGTGAGAGAGGCAGAGAAAAGCAAACAATCAAAAATCAATACATGCTGTTTGGGCTTTCAAGTATGCGAAGCACCGAGCGGGAAGCATATCGTATATCATAGAGGAGTTTTATTTAATACGTAATACGTGCTCTGATTGGGTAGCTTCTCAGCCATCTGCCAGTAGCGTCCCTTGTTTGAAATCAACTGGGCAAACCAACTGAGGAAGCATGTAGCATAAATTAAAAGACCCATTGTCAGCAGAAATCCCCGAACCAGCAAAAAATCCGTGATATATATTTAGATATGCTTACATTTAAAATCTGCGATAGAGTGAAGCCATGAAAGTCGAAGCGCAACATAGTGAGGAATCACTGTACAATTCTGAGTGTATGTAAAATAGATATAGTCTGGAATTCTGGGAAAAGAAGTATAAAGTGGCATTGTTTATTAGAATGTATGTTTAAGCTTAGATAGAGTGACCAGTGTGTGTATGCAATCACCAACGTATGAGCCAAGTAAAAGCTACCTAAGATAGTGAAATTCAGCATGAGCAGACTGGGGTGGGCACTAATAGGAAAGGAATAGAGGATTCTCCATTTAAAAAGCAGCTAAAATATTCCTTAAAATCCCTTCATAGCATCATTTTTATGATGTGAAAACCTAATTATAATTGATTTAAATAGGAAACACTTTTAAGCATTACCAGGCCCCAACACTGACTGAACTAAATGAAGACTGACAGAGTTAGCTTAACAGTAGCATTAATTTCTATCTATCTAATCATCAAATCAAACCAAAATCATGTCTTGTAAAGTTTTTTTCCTAGATGTTATCACTTCTATTTTCACATTTAAGGCGTTTCAGTTTTTCTTGGGCTTTTCCTACTAGTTCACAATTTCTTTTGGACATATGGTGCCCAGGATAATGAGAGAAGACCTGGGCAGCACATGTGACAAGGTGAGTGGCCCACAGCATGTCAACACACAAGTACGCCTTGCTACAGCCTGTGGAATTAGGCAGGGATTTTGTGACATTAACATTCAGCTCTGCCCTAAACTTCCAGCCCTGCTTCACTGTGCTGACTGCAGCAAGGACTACTTAAAATGGCTGTGTGAGATGACTGAGTGTTCATGGCAGCAGTGCACCTTTGAAACAAATTGGCCCAGGTTTTTCATATATGCAAATTTTCCTAAAGCTGGGTAAGCCTGTATTTTAGATAACTGTCTGAATAAGACATTACACATATTTTCTTTTAATATTGCAGTAACAAATGCATTCATCAAAATATATCAAAGGAAAAGTAGCCATTTTCATTTGAAAGTTAAAGTAGATAAAACATGTACACTCAAGTAAAGCAGAAGTATTCTCAAAATATATTCAAGGACAGTAACAAAGTATTTCTACTTTCTTACTAGACAAAAGTGGTTTGTCCTCAATTGCCACAATGAGTAGCCTGGTGCCTCACAGGTTCAGAGGCCCAGAGCTGAGTGCCATTCTCCCCATGTTCATATGGCTCTTCTGTGGTTTATTCCCAGAGTGACTCTACATTGAATGGGTGGGTCCACCCTGTGATCGGCTGGTGATCCATCCAGGTTTAGTTTTTACCATTCGACCAAGGAATCCTACATCTTCTCAAAAATCTGTAATGGGTTCAGGAAATGAGCATACGTTATAAAATAAAAAGAACATCAAAGGTCATCTCAGTCTGTGTAGAGTCTAAAGGTTTAGGCTGATAAAATGCAGCTGGGTACATTTTTTGCATGAATATCAATGCTCATTTACATGTTTTGCATCTTAGTATTTGAAAATGTTTTCACATCTATTGTTAGTGTGGAGTCAAGTGAGGAGTCAAGAAAGGTTGATATACCACCCTGGCAACCCCTTTTAATATTAACAACAAGCAGTCAACAAAAAAAAAACTATTTTAAGGCTTTGTATCACTTGGGATAGCATTCTGGAGCTCTGCTCTTCACTAGTGGAGGGAGGGGGATTTCTCTGTGAGGTGGGGTGGGGGTCAATCATCCTTCTTGGGCGTTTTCTCTTGACTGTGGAGGAGGAAGGTGAAGATAACGTCAGCATCAGCACCCCACTTTTCTCGAGGTGGTCCCTAGATGTGAATGTCCATCCATCCATCCATCCATTATCCTGTGGTATAGCGGGTCCGCAGCTCATGGCAAGGGGCCAGTTTTAAATAAATAATCGCTGCGCTTGCAGCTTAGCGAGGAGGCGTGGTGGTTGAGTGGCTAAAGCAGTTCCAGGGGGATTCGTGGTGTGGGCGTTTCACACCTAAGTGCACAGGTGAGAAACTGTCCACATCTGTAATTGTTCCCAGGAGCTGCTGATTGCTACAGCTGCCACGTCCTCTTCATAAATAGAAGCGCAAGGCGGTTTGGGGAAAAAAGAAAGAAGGAAGAAAAAAAAAGAAAAAGAGGTTGCAGGAAACAGGAAGTAGCATGGAGAGAGAACCGGTGTGAGCGAGCGAGCGAGCGAGATAGCGAGTGTGAACCCGCATCGTCACATATATATACAACCCACTATATCCTAACTACCTATCCTAAGGCAGGAAACAAACCCCGGGCAGGGCGCCAGCCCACTGTAGTAGATGTGAATGTATGACACTATATTGTTGTGTTTGATGCATTTCAAATGGAAAATGTCTGGACTGTAAAAGTTCATGAAAACATAACATAACATTCCCAATACCACTTAAAACAATTCACACTCATAGGAGACAGGAGCCAATCTCAAAAGTACCAGGTACAAAGCAGGAAGCAACCCTGGAGAGTCCACTCTCATGCAAACAAGGCCAATTTTGGAAGTGCCAGTTAGGCTTAAGGAATACCAAAGCACAGGAAGAATCTACAAATACCACATGAAAAGGGACTGAACATGGAACTCAAACCCAGGGTGCTGAATCTGTCAAACAATTTATTGGAAAATGATCTGTAAATTGTGGAGTTTTGTTAATGTAAGAAGCCATTTTAAGCAAAAATGTCAGATTCAGAAGTCTTCAAGTAAAGGAAGATCTAAGAACTTACTGCTGACCATACTACAACAACACATGGCCTTGCTACTTTTAAAAAGAAGTGGTTACTGGTTCATTCCTGTTTTATTATACAAAAAGCTTGATTTTCAAACGATTAAACAGTTGTTACAAAAAAGGCAGCAGTTTCTAATGTAGTTAAACATGACAGTGGCTTTCCACACCCCAGCTAAAGAAGCTTCATTTGATTTTACTTGTGACCTTTTTCTGGTTTTACAGTCTGAATGCATTCATTCTATAGGCCCGGTCACAGCAATGAAAGCATTTATTAAGAACTTCAACTT
Source organism: Polypterus bichir lapradei (assembly GCA_026402145.1). Taxonomy (NCBI): domain Eukaryota; kingdom Metazoa; phylum Chordata; class Cladistia; order Polypteriformes; family Polypteridae; genus Polypterus; species Polypterus bichir. The sequence goes on from JANRMT010062806.1 coordinate 85,470,996, forward strand.
TAGCAAAGCACTAACAATAACACAAATGCATTCATTAAAACAGCTTGAATGGAGGGCATTTAGTTATAACTTTACTGCCTGACATTGCTAATGGAATATCATGAGTTTATCTAGAAAAAAGACAGATCTGGGTCAGATTATGCTTCACTTCACTTGTTAGATAGTTGTCTTTAAATGAATTTCACTATTTCAAAAATACATCACTAACATTTTCTAACAGTCCCTGAGGTAGCAGAGTGTCCTCCTCTCTCCCTGTATCTTAGTCTCTAACACACATTTTTATTCATTAAAAATGTCAATAGTGGCAGACATAGTAATAAGATGTTCATGTTTTTACAAACCTACTCAATGGAAAGTTGCCAGTCAGTCTCCATCCTTTAGAAAAGGGGCAAATGGATCCCAGTAACTTTAAATCAATACACCTTACTTCTATCTTATGTAAAACTAGGGGGCTCACTCGCCCACCCTTGGGTTTGGTTAACCGGTGTGGCAGACGGCCGGGACCCATGCCTGGCCTGGACGCCTCTTTGACAATACTGTACGCCCCCTGGAACACTTGGTGGCAGCCTCCCCAGGTTGCATCAAGGCCACAATTGTGTTACACCGGAGCTCATCCCTGTTGGGCCACCACCAGGGGGAGCTGCACGGCTTCCTGAGCCTGTTTGGGTTGTGACACAGCCACACCCAGAAGTGCAGCCTAATTTAGGTCAATTATCACCGGGAGCGCTTCCGGGTGGGCTATAAGAGAAGCCGACACCCACCACTCAAGGAGTCAGAGTCGGGAGCTGCCGAGAGGAGTGGAGGGAAGAAGTGTTTTTGTTTTGGTGTTTCTGTTTGTGCTTTTGGGACTGTGTTGTGTCTGTGGGTAAGGGGAAGATGTAGCCCACAGACGAAGAAAATAAAACATTTATTTGTTTATTTAGCGTGCCTCCAGTGTCTGTCTGTGTCGGGTTGGCACTGGTGAAGTGCTTGTTGTCACACTGGATATACAATTTAAAGAGATTGTTATTTTCACGGGAAATGTTACATATGCCTTATTTTCACTTTTACTTTAAAACTTTAGTAAAAACAAAATTTGGAATTAACTTTTCTTTTGATTCTGTTTTTGGACTTACATCGTGACAACGCAACGTATAACTGCCTATGAGTGAATATCGTTTCTTTCTCTCTAATAAATAAAACGACTTTTTAGAATGTTTGTCCATGCTCTTTCTTCTTCACTTACTCGTTGACGTGTCATCTAGAACGTATAAAATTATTGTCCTGATAAAATTTATAAGAGCTGAGAGCACAGGAACTGTGTCTGACAAAAGCATTCACTGAGGTTAGATGACTGTGGTCTTGTTTGAAAATGGTTATAAGTAGGACATGACTTGAAAGAATCTCATGTTAAAAGTCTCCGTCTCACGGGACTTCATACCATGCCAACATTTTTGGAATCTTTTAATTCTCACTGGCAACACAAATTAGACGATTTACAAGTCTCCAAATGGTGCCGCAGTGGTAGAGCTGCTGCCTCGCAGTAAGGAGACCTGGGTTTACTTCCCATGTCCTCCCTGTGTGGAGTTTGCATGTTCTCCCCATGTCTGCATGGGTTTCCTCCGAGTACTCCGGTTTCCTCCCACAGTCCAAAGACATGCAGGTTAAGTGCACTGGCGATTCTAAATTGTCCCTAGTGTGTGCTTGGTGTGTGGGTGTGTGTGTGCCCTGCCCTGTGTTGGCTGGGATTGGCTCCAGCAGACCCCCGTGACCCTGTGTTAGGATATAGCAGGTTGGACAATGACTGACTGACAAGTCTCCGACTTAAAGTTTCAATCCGAACAATATATTCAATCTCTTTTTGCTGTTCCAGTATTTCGGCGAGTAATAATTTCCATTTGTTTGCGCTAATGTGATCTTTACTATCCTTTTTTTGAGACTTTCGAATTTTCGTACTTCTATTATCTCTAACCTGCTCTGCATGTGTACCGCAACAACATTTTTGGAATCTTAATTCTTGTGGATTCGCCTCTTCATTGGGAAGAAACACTACTTTATTTTTTCCCTGATGGCAACAAGAATTAGGCGATCTACAAGTCTCTGACTTAAAGTTTAACTCCGAACAATATATTTCAACTCTTTTCGCTGTTCCGTTATTTCACCGGATAATAATTTCCATTATCTCTAACCTGCAATACAGGTGTACCACACCTCATCTTGTGGGGTGTGTACTGTAACTGTCTTTCCAAGAAAATCACGTCTCATCTCCTTCCAAGAATTTTTTTTATAATAGAGAGATAACATAATGTTCTCAAACCTCATTCAAGGTCTTAGGGACTTAGTGTCCATTCAAAACCCTCCGGCCAAGGCCCAACTGAGAAAGGCCAAGGTCAGGAGGCCAGAGCTTCTCTAAACTTGCTGCAATCAGTAAATCATCAGAATGGTCAGAGCCAAATATAGGTTTTAAATAACAGAAGGTAAGACTGAGACAGAAATCAGTAAAAGAGAAGAGTACTTGTATGAAAAAGAAAATCCAAATAACAGACTGCATGGATTAAAGAAACTAAACTGTTAAGTTCTTTTTTAAAAAACGGCAACTGAAGTAGTAGATGAAAGCAAAGCATATAACATATTTTATTTGTACTTTCAAAAATCATTGGTACAATTCTGCACTGACAATAAGTTTGAAATTATATGCGATCTGAATCAGAGGTAACTTGGTAAAAATTTATTTTCCTTGGATAATCAGATGGAACAAACAACAACAACAACAACATTTATTTATATAGCACATTTTCATACAAACAGTAGCTCAAAGTGCTTTACATAATAAGGAATAGAAAAATAAAAGACACAATAAGAAAACAAAATAAATCAACATTAATTAACATCGAATAAGAGTAAGGTCCAATGGCCGGGGGGACAGAAAAAACAAAAAAACTCCAGACGGCTGGAGAAAAAATAAAATCTGTAGGGATTCCAGACCATGAGACCGCCCAGTCCCCTCTGGGCAATTTACCTAACATAAATGAAACAGTCCTCTTTGGATTTAGGGTTCTCACGGAAGGGCTTGATGATGATGGTCACGTAGAATTCTGCCTTTTAATCCATCCATCATTGTTGGAGCATCATGATCCTTTGAGTAGGTGGAGGTGGCGCAGGCCACCACCACAAAGAAACCGGAAAAAGAAACAGAAAAGAGAGTAGGGGTCAGTAC
>JANRMT010062806.1:85474591-85528340 GCA_026402145.1 Polypterus bichir lapradei
CGGTTTGCAGGAATGTTACGGACAAAATTAAATAAATAAATAAGCAACAAAAAACATATTTCGTGACACATTTATTTATGCTGTCATTTCATGACATATTTATTTATTTAGGCACTCATTTCATGACACATTTATTTATGCTCACATTTCACAGTACTTTTATTTATTTGCGCATTTATTTATTTATTTAATTAATTAATTAATTAATTTTGTCCGAAATATTCCTCCATAGACTCCCTCTGCATTAGATCTTTGGCAAATGCATTTAGTCATCCATAGTCTTTTTGTATTTCAAATTAACAAAGTTATGATTGTTAAAATATACTGGAACACACTGTAAATAATACAGAAATTTTGGGAAGGTGTCTATTTTCACAATGTTAATTCTGTCAGCTAATGTGAAATGTCTTCTTTAGCACTGTATTGGGATTGAGAGGGTTGTGTGTCCTAATGGCATTACAAGATCAGCATGGCTTGAAAATGTACATTTGATGCTAGTGTTTCTGATTTTCCTTTTAAAAGCAGTTTATGATGCTGCACTATATTGTACTACTTTTAACGTGTCCCTCTAACCTGAACAGGACTCATATGACTGCCCCTGAGACTGAAAATAGGGGATAACAACAACAACAACATTTATTTATATAGCACATTTTCATACAAACAGTAGCTCAAAGTGCTTTACATAATAAGGAATAGAAAACAAGACACAATAAGAAAACAAAATAGATCAACATTAATTAACATCGAATAAGAGTAAGGTCCAATGGCCAGGGGGGACAGAAAAAAACAGACGGCTGGAGAAAAAAAAATAAAATCTGTAGGGATTCCAGACCATGAGACCGCCCAGTCCCCTCCGGGCATTCTACCTAACATAGATGAAACAGTCCTCTTTGGATTTAGGGTTCTCACGGAAGGGCTTGATGATGATGGTCATGTAGAATTCTGCCTTTTAATCCATCCATCATTGTTGGAGCATCATGAAGCTTTGAGTAGGTGGAGGTGGCGCAGGCCACCACCACAAAGAAACCGGAAAAAGAAACAGAAAAGAGAGGATTTTAGAGCCACCCTGAATAGTTATTATGAGGAAATTGAATATATAGAGTATCAGGATTAAGTTAAATTGAAGTTATAGAAAGGCCATGTTAAAGTAATGTGTTTTCAGCAGTGTTTTAAAGTGCTCTACTGTATTAGCCTGGCGAATTCCTTTTGGCAGGCTATTCCAGATTTTAGGTGCATAGCAGCAGAAGGCCGTCTCACCACTTCTTTTAAGTTTTGTTCTTGGAATTCTAAGGAGACCCTCATTTGAGGATCTGAGGTTACGATTTGGAATATAGGGTGTCAGACATTCCGATATACTGTATAAGATGGGGCGAGATTATTTAAGGCTTTATAAACCATAAGCAGAATTTTAAAGTCAATCCTGAATGACACAGGTAACCAGTGTAGTGACATCAGAACTGGAGAAATGTGTTCGGATTTTCTTTTCCTAGTTAGGATTCTAGCAGCTGCATTCTGCACTAGTTGCAAACGATTTATGTCTTTCTCAGGACTACCCAAGAAAGACATAAATCGTTTGTCTAGTCGACTGAAAACAAACGCGTGAACTAATTTCTCAGCATCTTTCAGTGATATAAGAGGTCTATTATACCATTATACAAAGAGTATAATGGTATAATAAGGGAATAATGCTGCACCCTGGGTGAGACGTCAGTGGAGTCCCTCAAGCTAAATCCACACTACTACATTTTTATTTTAAAAAGGGACTTTTTAAACAAAATCTTTGTCCACACTATCATTTTTACATTGCTTTTTTTAAAAACATCTCCATCCATACTAAACTGACTGAAAGCAAATATGACATCGATGTTCACCTACACTGGGCATCTCCATTCTGGCAGAAAAATCCTTGAAGGGACGGTAACGCCGTGGGTCATGAGATTTACCACAAAACTGTAAGAGACCAGTAAATTATGTGTCTTTTGTGCATGTATGCAGCATTCAAACAATAAAAATAATGTAATTTAGATGCATACAGCTAAGCAACACAAAAAGCCCCATGGAAAGCAACTCTTCTACAGTATGTCTGATGCTTTGGAATATGTTTTTCTTACACGTTAAGGGTGACCAGTCAGGGAAGGGAGCATTGTAATGATCTGTAGCCAGTCAGGGAAGGGCTACATAGCAAGTACAAATAAATCAAGGTGCAGTTTGAGTCTACATTTTCAAAAGTCTGTTTTTATACATTGTAAATGTGGCTGGGAAAGCAGGCGGCAAGAGACAACCAAGACAGGATGGGGTACCAGCCTGGTAACACCTTTCAATAGCAAGAACTGAAAAGACAGCTGTCAAAGTGGCTCAAAATAAAAACTTTGTTTTCTTTCACTTGCTAGTGTGGCAACAAAGTAAAAGGAGCTTTGTCCTTGTTGAGTGTCAGTTGGACATTTGACATTCTGTGACTGGGCCGGTTTAAAGGGCTGGCACTGGAATAGGTGGAACCATCTCTGGGTGGTTAAGGTGGTTAAGGCATGCATGTGTGACAGTCTTTAAACTACAATGCCAAGATGGCGTTTTCAAAAGTATATGGTTCTAGAGAGAGTTTTCAAAAGTCTCATTTTTGAGGATTAAAAATGCTGGAGAAGGGTGGATTAAAGGTAAAGATAGAGACTAATGTCTGTGTTTTTAAATGAACTAGGGGTCTTCGCCGCCTGCTCGCTTCACTCGCCAACCCCCCCCCCACCGGACTGCGCTACACACCAGCCACTTCGTGTCTCTGCCACTTGCATTTGTGGATTTCACTTTCACCAAACAACAAATCTTTTAATTCTCATGGATACGCCTCTTCATTGGGAAGAAACACTACTTTTCCCTGATGGCAACACAAATTAGACAATCTACAAGTCTCTGACTTAAAGTTCAATCTCTTTTCGTTGTTCCATTTTTCACCGCGCAATAATTTCCGTTTGTCTGTGCAAATACGATCTTTACTATCATTTTTTTGAGACTTTCGAATTTTTGTACTTCGATTATCTCTAACCTGCTCTGCATGTATATCGTGCCAACGTTTTTGAATTCTTTATGACATTCTACTTTGTCATCTACTCTTTGTCTTTTATTTCTGGCCCCAGGCGTGGTTAAATATCTTGGCACAAAGTCTCATCTCGCAGGATGTGAAGGTATCTCTCTGAAAAAGTCACGTCTCGTCCCAGGCTAAAAAGTCTCGTCTCGTCACAGGATTTTTTTATTATAATAGAGAGACATGTAGTACTGTCAACACGCTCCCTTTTCTTGCCTCCAGTATTTTATCTGTAACACTCTCATCCTGACCACAGGTTCAAAAACTGCCTAGGAAAGAACCCCATTTACATCTAAACCCAGAAATACTAACCCATAAGTATGTCCGGGGTTACTTCCGGTTCCCTCTGAAGCACCTGCCATGATTTTGAGTTTAATTCTGTTGGGAAAACATTTTGCTAGTTATTTTTGACATACTGTGTCTATTTCATTTTTTTTTATCACAAGTCCACAGGAGTCTGTCAAGAATATGCAGCAGGGTGCCCAGCATTAGTGAAGGCTCCCTGCTGCCCCAACTGTGCTGACCCTCACAATGTGTCACTTACACTCAATCACTACAAATAACTTTACTTATTTAAGATTTACTTATCCTATTTACTCATTTGTGGTTGAGATTATTTTTTTGTTTCTGGAATCTTGTTAGTGGATAAGGTCATGCATACAGTGCCTGTGTTACTTTCACTCCCTTGGAGATTTTCCCATTATTGTTATACACAATTGACTCTCTGTGGATTATTTTGGCTCTTTTGCCATTAATCAACAGAAAATGACTCTTTAATGTCCAAGTGAATTCAGATCTCTGCAAAGTGGTCCAAATAACTGATCACAAACATTTTCACCCCCTTCAAGTCAGTATTGAGTAGTTGCACCTTTGGCAGCCATGAGAGCTTTGATTCTGTGTGCACTGACCTCTCTCTATCAGCTTTCCACAACTGCTCTTCCATTTTTCTTTGCAAAACTGGTGAGGTTCTGTCAGGCTGCATGCTTTTTTCAAGTCCAGCCACAAATTCTCAGTTAGATTGAGATCTGGACTCTGACTTCGCTACTCCCGGATATTAACATTGGTGTCACATTTAAGCCATTCCTGTGTAGTATAAGCTCGTTGACTGCTAAACAGCGAATCTTCTCCCAAGGCACATGTTTCTTAAAGACTGCATCAGGTTTTCCTTGAGGATTTCTCAGTATTTTGTGGCATTAATTTTACCTCTAACCTTTTACGAACTTTCCAAGATGTGCTACAGAGAAGCATCCCCACTGCAAGTTGCTGCCACCGGCATGGCTCATGGAAGGGTAGTGTGTTTTTTATACATAGCATTTACTCTGATGGCCAGAAATCTCAGTTTTGATCTATAGAACCACCTTCCCGCTAACTTCATAGTCTCCCATGTGCCTTCTGCAGAAATGTCACGTATATTTTTGTAAAAGTAGCTTTCTCTTAGCCACTGTTCTATAAAGCTATGACTGGTGAAGTAATCAGGAAACAGTTGTTCAATGCATAGTCTCTTCATTTTTGTGCACTGTAGCTTGTAACTCTGTCAAATTTCTCCTAGGTAACTTGGTTGCCTCCTTCACTTGTCTTCTTCTTGCACAATTCAGTGCACAATTTGTGATTCAAATCACTGCACGATTTGTGGCCATTTCAAAGCAGATTTACAGCTGCACCATACACTTTGCATTTAATGTTTGATTTAACTGGACTGGAAAAGATGTTCAGTGATTTGGATATTTTCTTTTCTCCATCCTCTGGCCTGTGCTTTTCAATTAACTACCCACAATTCAACTCTGTGAGAAGGTTGCTTGGAGTGTTCCATTGTCTTCATTGTGTAGGTTAAGGTTCAATACTGAATTACCACAACTTAAACCTTCCACACACAGGGGCATTTATATTGCAATCAATGGAAACCCCTGGACTACAGACAGGTGATCTCCATTAAACTAATTATGTAACTTTTAAAAGCTGCACCAGTGATAATTTAGGTGTGTCATATTAATGGGCATGAATACTTAAGTATATACAGCAATCACTTTGCAGAGATCCGTTTTCACTGTGACATTAAAAGAGTATTCTTCTGTTGTTTAAGGTCAAAAAATTTAATCCCACTGTGATTCAAGGACGTGTAACAATAAAACGTGAAAATTACCAAAGGTGGGGAATACTTTTTATAGGCACTGTAGTGCACTTTGGATCTAAGGTATCCAAGGATCCAAGGTAACTGTGTACGCAGTTCAGCCATACCAAACGGCACAGGCTTACTGTACCTACAAGTATTTTGTCGTCTTCTGAAAATTTTCCTCCTACAAACATTATGACTTCACTGAAATCAAACCACTACGCACCAAAAAGGTACTTTTTGTCATGCACTATTTTTTAAATTAAACCATCAAAGAAAGAAAGAAAGAAAGAAAGAAATGTTTAATAGTTCTTCATCTACATAGTCCCATCAACATAATTCTTTATAGAACTATATTTCATTTAGCTTCCAATTACAAGAATAAAAAGAAGTTAAATTACTGGCTCCACTTTTTTCTAGTAGATAGACATGAGGAGCTGCAGCATGTCCGAGCAAAGACACCAAAGACAAACAAACACATCTGCGGAGCTATTCGTTCTCTCCCTCTCCACCTAATAATCCACTTAATAATCTGTGCTTCTGTGTCACTACTTTACACTCTCTCTTTTCCTATGTCTGTGTCCCAAATTATTTTGATAATCCCTAGGCTTAGCACATTGACATATTCTGAAAGTGGTAAGGACAGCTAACTAAATTCTCAGATTGGATGATACTTTAGTAGGAGCTGTTCAATATCATGGCAGAACTCTGATTTAACCTAACATAATTGGGATGATCCAGAGCTTGTTTTGGAAGTAATGAGAGCAAAACAGGTGTGACAGGGAGCCATGGCCGGGATGCCAGCTGGACGGAAGGACTGGGGGAGACAGCATCTGCCAGGTATTACCTCCCCCAGGATGCTACAAGGAAGCCATCCTGGGCAGCTGTGGCACCATGGATTCCCACAGGGCACACTAGGAGTTGGAATTTGGCATAGCCCTGTTGGGTCCCGTGGAGGCCACCAGGGGCATCTGCAGAACCCTACCTTGAGTATCACCACACCTGGGAGTGATTCCAGGTCTGATTGATGAGCCACCTGGAACACTCCCAGGGCCTGCTTAAAAGAAGCCGCCTCACACCGATCAGGGAGCCAGAGTCGGGTTGAAGAGAATGAAGCTTGCTAAAGGAGAAGTGGAGGTGGAACAACAAAGAGAGAAGAAAGGAAGAAGAAGAAGAAGACAAAGGAACCGTATATTTGGTGCTTTGTGTGCTGTGCTGTTGAGGGGAGCGAGGGAGACGTGTTTCCCTTATGGAAATAAACATGTGCTGTGCTGAACTCGTGTCTCTGTCTGTCCGTGTCAGAGTTGGGGCAGCTGGAGCATCCCATGTTTCTACACAGGAAACAACCATGGATATGGCTCTAGGGCATTGCAGGGCAGACTCATGTTTGACTTACAGTCACCAATCAACATATGTTGGATTTCTTTACAAGGTGCGAGAAAATGAAGATGCCTTACAAAAAAAAATGAATGGGTGTGTATTCACTTACAGAGAATATGTGGAACAGGACTTGAACCCAGGTCCCTGGTGCTTTGAGGCAGAGTTACATTTGTTTGGTTTTGGTGAACTACTGGTTAGCAGTGTTGGAATGGCGATCTAGGAGGCTGGGCTTACACTCTCTTCCCTCTCAAAGGCTTCTGTGTTAGGTTAGTTATGTGCTCCAAATAGGCCAGATGTGACCGAGTGTGCTGTATGATGGACTGACATCTTATCAGGGGTTGAATTTTGACTTGCATCCAATGCTTTTGACATTGGTACTGGACACTTATAAATCTACTTTAGGAATAAGTAGGTTTAAACATGAGGTATTCTACAACAGTGGTTCACAGGTTCAGTCCTGGGTACCTCTGTGTCTGCAGGTATTCATCCCAGCTTCTGCTTTTAAATGAACACCTAATTCATTTAAGAAAGCACTTATTTTTCAGTTTCTATGTTTTGGTATCAATACAGTAATGACAAAACTACCTTACCTAAATTTTATTGGAATATAGCAAGCAATTTTGTATGCTACATGGTGTTAAAGCTAGACTGGATGCAGAGAGACCCCCATTTAATTGGCAATTTTCTGGCCAAAAAGTTACTCTTTCCTTTTTTTAATGTTCCAGCACTCTCTACCATCAGACTACAGAACAGAAAGTAGGAGGACCGTCGTCCTCTTCCTTCCTCCACTTGTGGTCAAATCACAACATTCTAGTTGTCAGGTGGATTTTTATAGTTTATATCCAAAGAGGTGGAGCTGTGGGGTGTAAGTAATGCCAGGCGACTTCCTCTGGAGGTTCCTTCACTCTATTGTCCTAAATGAAAACCTTGTGAGCAAACATTTGATTCCACTACCAGCACCCTGGCATAGACCTAAAATCGTCCCCATGACAGACACACCAGACATGCAAGTGAAGCAATGGGCATTAAGGGAACAAAATTTGCAGAAAAGGTGAATTAACAGAAAAATGACAAAAAAAATGGTATGGAAAAAAACATACAAATATTTCTGAATTTCTTAAGAACGTAAAGCTCACACTACTGCTCTTTTCTGATTGCAGAAAAAGAAAAGAAAAACAAAAAGGTCATTTAATATAACAATTAGATCAATTAGTGGGAAAATGAGGGTTGTGAAACACTCCAGACGAAACATTTGTAGCCAGGTCTGAATGTGGGAAACTGCTGGTCTGAAAAGGTGAGTATGCAGAGTTTGTTCACCATGTGTGAGCAAAGTAGTTCAGAGATCACTTTTGCATGGATGGTAGCAGGGAAAGTCCAATGACATTCAAAACAGAACTTTTCAGTTAGAATCTTAAAGTAGTGGACAACATATCTTACTACCTTAAATGATGAATCCTAACCAATCAATTTTCATTTTACAGTATATAGCACCACTCACAGAATGCTCTATTACAAGATGATTTAATAAAGCTGTAATACAGTACTGGGGTGGCACAGTAGGTAGCGCTGCTGCCTCGCAGATAGGAGACCTGGGTTCGCTTCCCGGGTCCTCCCTGTGTGGAGTTTGTGTGGGTTTCCTCTGGGTGCTCCAGTTTCCTCCCACAGTCCAAAGACATGCAGGTTAGGTGCATTTGCAATTCTGAATTGTCCCTAGTGTGTGTGTGTGTGCGCCCTGCAGTGGGCTGGCACCCTGCCCGGGGTTTTTTTCCTGCCTTGCACCCTGTGTTGGCTGAGATTGCCTCCAGCAGACCCCCTGTGACCCTGTAGTTAGGATATAGCAAGTTGGATAATGGATAGATGGATAATACAGTACCATATCAGTGCTACAGCATTTCAGCGTAAGAGAATGACGTTTAGCAAATTAAACATCTTGGCCCATTTTCGACAAAGGTACATTTAACAGACGGGCAAAATTCTTGTGCTCAACAAATGCCACTATACTCGTTAATTCATAGCCTTAACTTTGTGCCGAATGGTTGCTTAGACCCATTTCTGGCACATCTATGTTCTGCTTCAGCCATTTTTTTGTGATAAAAATAGCAGGGCTATGTCACATGGTAAGAACGGAGATTTAATTTTTTTTTAAGCATGTAGGCTAGTGGTGGAGAATTTTACTTCTGAAGTGCAGTGGCTAATTAGTTTGAGTATGTGAGTGCCTTTCCTAAATCGCGGCTTCTCCCTTCCAAGTACCTGGCAGTGTGTTTATTCTAATTGGTGATGTCTGCAATTATATCGTCAAACTCACTCTTCTGCACCGACTTATTCTGATTGTACCATCTTGTCATCTCATATTGTTAATCTACAGTATGGTTCTTCTTTAAAGTTTGCTTATTTGTAATTGGTCATATGTTGAATGATGATGTATTTTACCTTTTTAATTTAAAATGCACTCTTCTTTTTTATCAAAAAAACTTTCTTATGTCATTCTCTGTTATAGAAGTTATATAAAATAGACAAATTAATTAAATAGTATATACCCAAAACATAAAGACAGAACATTTAAGAAGTAAAAAAAAAATGATAGAGGGATGAGCACATGGAGCAAATAATGTAGCAAATAAGCAATTAAAAATATGTCAAAAGACCTTGACACCCTGTCTGTCTGAGGAGATGGTTCACCCAGTTTCCCAGTTTAGTACCACATACAAGACATTAGGTAGCAGTGACGGGTTAAGCAGCTCATTTAAGGTTCCTGGAAAGTCACATCACTCTTTTGGGATGGAAGGCCCTTTGAAAGAGCATGAATGCTTAGGGCAGTCAGGAGGACCTCTTCCAGTACTACCCCAAATGTTTTGTAGGATCACGCCGAGCCCTGGAAATTCCTAGGGATGGAATGCTTGACACCAAGGCTTTGAAGCTTGTATCGCTTTAATGAAGCACACTGTTTTAAAGCAGTGCATTGATGCTTGTATCGTAGCTTTATAACCACATGACTGATGATGTCCGCAGCTTCAAATGTCACTGAAGCGGTCTGACTATTTCAAAGTTTTGTGCCATCCCAAATGCTATGAAAGTGGATGAGAAACTACTGCTCATGTCTTATGCAATGGAAGATATTGAATTAAAACTGGAGTGTGGAAATATTTATCAGACAATAAAGTAAATACCATGCTATACTACAATCTGGAAACTCTCATGTGTGTGCCCAGTTCCACAAGTGCATTCCCTAAGCCCCGTTATGATTCTTGTTACCCCTTAGGGCAATTATTCTCCAAGTACTGTTGGAAATATATGAATCTTTCAAATTGCCTCACAACAAAAAATGAAACCTGACATGATAAAGTTGTCACATAATTATGAATCAGTGGTGTGGAGTACATGGAGTAGAGCAAGGACTTGCCTGGCTGAGAGGAAGAGAGGCTAGTGTAGGAACATGTGGGAGGAAGAAGTGCTAGCTTGTATTCACACTCAGAGGAAAGTGGACCAGACACACCACTGCTACACTGAAGCTCTGTCCTGTTATACTTAGGCCCAGAGGGACGTAGTGTGGGCCTTCTTTAAGTCTTAACTTCTTCTGTGATACTGACCCCTTTGGGGATTTACTTTTAATTAATATGTCAAACTTTTTCATTACCTGGATAGCAGTGTTGCTGTAGTATTACCCAGCTATATATGTATAATCTGTTGTAATTGTTTGGAGCAAGCTTCACTGGGTGTTTTTCAGCTGGGCTGGCTAGTGAAGGCCTTTATGGTTTTTTTGGAGTTTTCAACCTCTTTTTCATTATGTTTTTAATCCTTTCTCATTACAGCATGAACATTTTCTGCTGTATGTTTTTATTTAGCCTCTTACATTTGCTTTAACCAGGTGGATAAGTTATTAACCATTCTGTCAATCTATGAATCAGTGGAAGTGCCAACCCCCTGGCCCAAATTAAGAAAACTTATATTAATATATTTAACATACATTTTTCAATTATACTGTATGATGTATATTTAAAAGAACTCAAAATTTTAACTTTGAAAAACTCAGAATTCCAAAACACTTGAAAAAACAAAGATAAAGAAGCAATTATATGATATACATTGGAAGAAAGGATGTGGGGCAAAATTACCAATAGTACAAAAAAAGAAAAGACAAGGAAACAAGGAAAAAAATTAAAACTTCCAAAAAAATGAAAACATCTAAAACAAAGGCACTATGATAACATTAATACAGTATCTTACCCTTAAAAGTCTTGTAAGCTAATTTGATCAATATGTGAAGTATGCTTTTGATAAACTAATTGTCTGGAAAATACTGATTACTGTTATTCTTATGTTTTGTTATCATATTGATGGTTTATTTGTAGGAGTTTTTATTAATCAAATTCTTGGCAAGTGATGTTGTTTTGGCAGTACAGTATTTACTTTCCTTATTTACAAGGGGGCTTCACCCCCTGCTTGCTTCACTCACCAACCCCCCGGCCTGCGCTACGTGCCAGCCACTTCACGTCTCTGCCCCTTGTGCATGTGGATTTCACTTTCACCAAACAACAAATCTTTTAATTCTCACGGATGCGCCTCTTCTTTGGGAAGAAACACTACTTTTCCCTGATGGCAGCGCAAATTTGAGGATCTACAAGTCCCCAATTTAAAATTTAAATCCAAACAATATATTCGATCTCTTTTCGGTTTCCGTTATTTCATTGAGTAATAATTTCCGTTTGTTTTCGCTAATGCGATCTTTACTATCATTTTTTTGAGACTTTCGAATTTTAGTACTTTCATTATCTCTAACCTGCTCTGCATGTGTATCACGCCAACGTTTTAGAACCTCTTTACAAAGTTCTTCTTTGTCATCTACTCTTTGTCTTTTATTTCCGTCACTGGGCGTAGTTAAATCTCTTGGCACAAAGTCTCATCTCGCGGGACATGAAAGTATCTCTCTGAAAAAGTCACATCTCGTCCCAGGCTAAAAAGTCTCATCTCATCCCAGGATTTTTTTATTATAATAGAGAGACTTATTAGGCTGCAAGGTTAGTATGGAGTATGGAGTAAACTCCACTTAACTTACACTGGCTCCTGAGGTAAAATACAAATAGAAAAATCTGCAGTTTAGCTCTGCTCTAGGAATAGTGTTGTAAATGATAGAAGAGCACTATATAAAAAAGTTTTCCATCTAGGCATAAATAACTCTTTAGACTGTAGTCTCTTTTTTAGCAATTGCAAAATTACTCATTTTAAAATGGGATTTACATTTGACCACATCAGAATAAAAAGAATCAGTAAAATAAAATATATTTATTTTTAAAATCTTAAAATAAAACATCCTAGTAGTAACTATCAACTCATCCATCTCTTTTCTACATATCTAAAGTTACAGAGTTTAGTTTTGTAGGGTGCCAGTGTCTATCCTAGCAGCACTGGGCACAAGTCTGAAACTAACCCTGGACAGAGCAGCTCAACCACCAGTATTCAACCAGTCTTCAGCCACTAATTAACTTAAGTTGAAGGAAAGTCGAAGTAGACATAGGTAAAATGTGTAAACTGCACACAGGCTGTAATTTGACTTGAACTCTACATGTGAAGCAACAGTGCTAACTACTGAGCCACCATGCCCAAATGAATTAAAGCAAGCTGACTATTTAATATTGTCAAATTAAGAGACTAGCTGTGATGAACTTTTCTGCAGCTCACAAAAAAAGACCCTCTACCTTCATTTGGAAGTAAGGCCCATCAGTTTGAGGTAATTTCCTCTCATATTTGCTTCCTCATTTTTAACTTGCTGCGGTGGGTTGGCACCCTGCCTGGGATTGGTTCCTGCCTTGTGCCCTGTGTTGGCTGGGATTGGCTCCGGCAGACCCCCGTGACCCTGTGTTCGGATTCAGCGGGTTGGATAATGGATGGATGGATGGATGGATTTTTAACTTGACTACCACTTTTGCTCATTTTGCTGTAAATTCATTTCAGTAAGGACATGCACTCAGAATTTCACTGCACAAGTGACAATAGCCTTTAAAGTGAGGTGGAAAATGCTTCCTCTATGTGATTCCTTCAGGCATTTTTGAAAAATGCAGTCTCTCATTTTTGTTAACTCTAAGGAATTTATACTAATATTTTATTGGGGTTTCCTAAAAACAGTAAATTTTATCCAGTTAGAGAAGGACTTGTGTATATTGTCTGGATTGCATGCCCAGGCTAAGATAGGTCAAGCTAATTATGACTCAAGGGGCACAGCAGGTGACAGACACTGCATTTCAGCATTAGGCACAATACGGAGCTCTTCTGTAAGAGGTGTTAATTAATAATACATTCATGTTGGAACACTGAAGCCAGTGCACCCTTCTATTTACATGGAAGCATGCTCACATTTAGGGCATCTATCAAGGCAACTAACATTCAGACATGAGTGTTGGATCCACTCCAATGAAAAGTCAATCCATCCATCTTTTACTTGTCCATACAAAGGTTTATAATTACCCACAATTAATCTAAGCAGAAGACATGCATACCAGAGATGCAATTCTATCTCTTGGTAAATTCAAGCACACACTCACAGACTGGAGGTAAGAGTGAAAGAGAAGGTCTACAGGATGGTAGTGAGACCAGCTATGTTATATGGGTTGGAGATGGTGGCACTAACCAGAAAGCAAGAGACAGAGCTGGAGGTAGCAGAGTTAAAGATGCTAAGATTTGCATTGGGTGTGACGAGGATGAACAGGATTAGAAATGAGGACTTTAGAGGGTCAGCTTAGGTTGGACATTTGGGAGACAAAGTCAGAGAGGCGAGATTGCGTTGGTTTGGACATGTGCAGAGGAGAGATGCTGGATATATTGGGAGAAGGATGCTAAGGATAGAGCTGCCAGGGAAGAGGAAAAGAAGAATGCCTAAGAGAAGGTTTATGGATGTGGTGAGAGAGGACATGGAGGTGATGGGTGTAATAGAACAAGATGCAGAGGACAGAAAGATATGGAAGAAGATGATCTGCTGTGGCGACCCCTAGCAGGAGCAGCCGAAAGAAGAAGAAGACGACTCACAGACTGGAGGTGCCAGTCACCTAGCATCACATGTTTAGGTAGGGCAACCACTTGCAGGTGTTCAAGATTGACACTGAAGAGGATGCAGAGTCAGATCAACTTACAGTTCAAGCAGTGGGAACGGACTACTGCTACCTGCTGCACCATCATGCCACCAACCCCCTAACTATTAAAATCCATCTGTTGTTAAATTCCCTATTGTCATAATAACAAGCAGCAGTGATAACAGAGGTCTTTTTTTGGGCTTTTTAAAAGGATAGTTAATGATAATAGCAATAGTTAATAAACACAAGACATCATTTCATTCACCAAAACTGAAGACAAAGTCAAAAATGGAACTAAAGTCAAAACAAAAATCTTTTCCCTGTTTAATGTGCACAACTGTCATATTCAACAGCTGCCATGATGCCACACGTCATGAAGCATGTGCATCACAAAAACAGAGTATCACAACAACCACAAACAGAAAATGGAGGCACCAATGAAAGATAAATATAATAAAATGGAAATAAAAATATAAGCAATTGTTAATCAAATTTAATAACATGCTATGAACACAATCTAATGTATGATGTGTTTCAAATAATTATAATTTTGGATATAATATGCTTCATAAAATTTGCCATTTTAACTTGCATGTCTTTATATTTTAAAGTTGTGTGTTTCTAAAGTCCCAAGTAATAGGATTATATTTCTTAGGGAAGGAATTATTCAGCGGATTCAGAAAGTATTCTGATCCCTTCACTTTATGCACACTTTATTGTATTGTACATTTAATTTAACATTCATTAACCCATAATGACAAAGTGAAAACATTCTTTCAGAAAGGTTTGCAAATTTATTAAAAATCAAAACATCACATTCATATAAGTATTCTGACCCTTAATTTGTTACTCTGTAAAACCATTTTTGGGAGCAATTACAGTTTTGAGTCTTCTTGGGTGAATCTCTACATGCTTTGCACACCTTGATTTGGACTGTTTATCTCATTCTTCCAGGAAGATCCTCTGAAGCTCCATTAGTCTGGAGAGGTAGTGTCTGTAAATTGCCATCTTCAAGTCTCTCCACAGATGTTCTGTGGGGTTTAAGCCGGGGCTTTGGCTGTGCCACTCGACCACAGTCAGAGACTTACCCTGACAGCAATTCAACTTCGTCTTGGTTGTATCGTAGGTCATTGTCATGCTGAAAGGTGAAATATCACCCCAGTCTGAGGTCAAGTATGCAAAAAAGATGGCATTAGGCAGGTAATGAGCAGTGCCTGGTCTTCACCAGACACAGTGCTTGGTGTTCCAGACAAAGAGTTACATTTTTGTCTCATTAGACCAGAGAAGCTTTGTCCTTATCCTCTCAGTGTCCTTGAAATCCTGTTTGATGAACTCCAGGAAGGCTGTTACATGCACCTGATTGATGAAGTGCTACTATTCCTCCGACAGGTTCTCCTACCCCAACAGAGGACTAACTGATCGATGCCCTTTTTGCCAGCTTACTCAGTTTGGCCAGATGGGCAATTCTGGGAAGAGTCCAAAAGACTCCAAACTTCTTCCATTTCAATATTATTGACACCTCTGTGCTCCTACGAATATTAAAGCTTTATACCCATGTCTTGATCTATGCCTCACCACAGGTTATTCACTGAGGTCTATTAGAAGAGTACCTTTGACTTCATGGCTTGTTTTTTGATCTGGCATGCAATGTGAATTGTGGGACTTTATATACACAGGTGTGTGTTTTTCTAAACGGTGTCCAATCACTTCAGTTTGACATCGGTAGACTCCAATCAAGATCTGGACACATCTCAAGGAGAATTAAAGCGAACAGAATGCACCCAACCACAACCTGGAGTGCCACTGAGAAGGATCCAAATACTTATATAAATCAATTTTTGTTTTTTAATAAACTTGTTAATCTTTCTGAAAACATCATTTCACTTTGTCATTATTGGTTATGGAGCATTGACTAACGGGCAAAAATCGTAAATGTACCTGTCTGAATCTGCAACTCAATAAAGTGTGACAAAAAGTGAAGGGGTCTGTCTGAATAGTTTTGCTATCCACTGTAAACAGTTTCCTCCTTATTCAATGAACAACAATAAAGGGGCTAAATAAAATAAAGGCAGATTTACTAATAAGTTAATTTCAGGTTTTTCTTTTTGTGAATAATTGGGCATTCAAATTATTTCACAGACTTCATTAGTATGATAGTTTACTTTGTTTACATTTACTTAGTTGGATGACATCTTTATCCAAAGCGACTTACAACATTTATAATACAGTTGGTTCTATTTCTTTTGGCTTTCCAATTGGAGCACAGGCAGGCCAAGTGACTTGCTCAGGGCCACACAGTGTCAGTATCCGAATTTGAACCCACAACCTCAGGATATGAAGTCCAAAGCCACTACACCACACTGTCTGCCCTACATACTTTGTAACTGAGTATAACTTTTATTTTTAGCTTAAATTCATGCTTTTCATAAAATACTTTATAATGATGTGTTCTGTTTAAAGCATTATATAAAAAAAACTTTTTTTCCTACCTAACAGCTGTTTTTTTGTAATTAGCTGTGTCTGCATTATTTTGAAAATGTATTGCTTAAACGGGGCAGCACGGTGGCGCAGTGGGTAGTACCGCTGCCTCGCAGTAAGGAGGCCTGGGTTTGCTTCCCGGGTCCTCCCTGCGTGGAGTTTGCATGTTCTCCCCGTGTCTGCGTGGGTTTTCTCCGGGTGTTCCGGTTTCTTTCCACAGTCCAAAGACATGCAGGTTAGGTGGACTGGCGATCCTAAATTGTCCCTAGTGTGTTCTTGTTGTGTGTGTGCCCTGTGGTGGGCTGGCACCCTGCCTGGTATTTGTTTCCTGCCTTCAGTTTGTTGGCTGTGATTGGCTCCAGCAGACCCCCGTGACCCTGTAATTAGGATATTATGGGTTGGATAATGGATGGATGGATTTCTTAAACACATTTTATATTCATTGCTAGATTATGTCACCATGCAATGTCCTTTTTTTCTTTTGGAAATAAATAGTGTCTGGTATACATGAAACTGTCAAATATGAAGTTTGATTAAAAAGTACATTGTGGCGTCCAGATAGTTCACAATACGACTTGGATAGGCCCTGTCCTCTGACACTCTGAGATGGACTGAGACAGTTTGGTAAGGATAGTTGAGTGACCAGATGAGGATGTACATTACAGAAGCCAGTTACACATTCTGCCACTAGATGGTGCTAATGTGATCCCTAAAAGGCATCTTTCTCCAGTCCTATGCCTTCAAATGGCACAACAGTAGTAGTAATTGCAGCAGTGGTCTACACCAATCACCACTGGTCTGCAATTAGTTGTTTGAATTTGAATTTCTCATAAATTATTGTGAAAAAAAAGCCAGCCATATGATGTCCCTTTTCAAAAAAGTGCAAAGTCCAAGTTCAGAAGAACATCCATCCATCCATTATCCAACCCGCTATATCCTAACACAGGGTCACGGGGGTCTGTTGGAGCCAATCCCAGCCAGCACAGGGTGCAAGGCAGGAACAAATCCCTGGGCAGGGCACCAGCCCACTGCAGACAAATTATTTTATAGCTGTAAATTATGAATTACTACCTTTTGGGAGCATAGAAACAAGAATATGGAATACATTAGGTAAGCTGATTTGTGCTTTCCAGTAGCCTTCATGTATTAATGGTCAGGTGTTGTGCAAATTTCACTTATTATTAAAATGTTTATAACAAGAGGCAACTTTGACAACTTAAGGATATCCTTCCATCTTTTCATCATGTTCTGAGTAGAATGCTTTTTGTAGTATGTGAAATTGCCTTTGTATGGGGTGCTGAAAGCCTTTTTCCAGCTGAGGGGCTGGCTCTATTGGCCCTACACTGTTCACGATTCACCAATGGATGTGTGTGCACATGTGCAACCTAACTTTTCCAGTTTAGTGCTGAACCTTGAAAGCTAGAGTCTCTTATTCTATTTTCCCTGCCAAGGCAATGCAGCACAAGCCAACGCTTAGACATAAAAATATTTGCGCCCTTAAAGGTAGCTACAGTGAATTGAAAAAAGAAAACAACAGATCTGTATCAAGAGTCCATCATTTATAAAAAATACTCTGACCAGAAAGGGGCTTGATCTTCACTCACTGCTGAGGAGGACCACATTACAACGATAAATTTGAAAAACACATCAAAGAAGACTTGCAAGTGTTCTTTAGACTTTGTCAAAAAAAAGCCAGCCATATGATGTCCCTTTTCAAAAAACAAAAACCCCGGGCAAGGCGCCAGCCCAGCGCAGGGCACACACAAAGCACACACTAGGGACAATTTAGAATCGCCAATGCACCTAACCTGCATGTCTTTGGACTGTGGGAGGAAACCAACGAAGACACGGGGAGAACATGCAAACTCCACGCAGGGAGGACCTGGGAAGCAAACGCGGGTCTCCTAACTGTGAGGCAGCAGCGCTACCCACTGCGCCACTGTTTCTGTCCAATAAACACCAGGCAACAGAGAGGTTACAGCTGCTACAGGGTAGCCCAAGAGTCTGCGGCTTGTGTCGGGCAGTGTGTGTAGTCTGCGTGTTCAGGCTGCATTTTATGCTGTGCTCTCTTTCACCACAAAGCCATTTCACTCTAAACCTGAGGTGTTGCTTTTTCAATTTAGTCAGTTTCCTGGGCAGAGGATGACTGCGAGCTCCAACCTTATTTAACATTTAAAACTTTACGGCTACATTTTCCTAGATGATAACGATGTCAGGGCATATCTGATGCCAGTCAAGACAGAGCAGGCACCAGCATCCCACTGGCTGACATATTTAGATTTTTTGTGAAACAAGTAGTGACCCTGCATGTCTCACTTGTCATTAGCCAGATTGACTGATATTATCACTTAGTTAAAGTAATGTAAACATTTGACATACATAAAGGAAAATTCTAGTATAACACCATGAGAATTTTCATGGCAAGAAAAAAAATGAGTTTTTTTTTCTAAATAACATGAAGCTATGTCTTTTACTCCGCTCTTGTTCATTTTGAGGCTGAAGAGTCACACTGTACTTGTGACAATACTTCTGCTAGATGGCAGGTTGTCTTAACTTTTTAAGTGTAGATTACAGAGCCTCAAAGGTTGCCCAAAATTATCCTAAGGTTAATACTTTGTTTGATGCAATACTAACACATACACACACTGTTGCTTAGGTTTTAGCTACCAATGCCTTGATTAAGTAGTATTGCCAAAATGAAAAAATAACTAAATGACACCTACTCAACAATATTCGTTGCATGGTAACCTAAAAATTCTTGATTTCACTTGATGCTTTTGTATTTTAGTTTAGGTTTTCTTAACATCATTTTTAAAACCTAGAAAGCATTTTTAAGAAATACATTTCACTGCAATTTCTCAATATTTTGTGTGTTTAATAAAATCCCACATTGCATACATGTACACAATTATTTTGAAATGCACACTTTCTACCGGTATTCCTTACAGCTGTTGCCCTGCAGAACTGCGTCTTTTCATAAAACAGGGTTTCAGAGTCTTGCTTTTACTTTTTCAGTTTCTTCATTATGTAATATTCTTCGAATGATTTATTTAAAAAATTAAAAATGTTTTTATTCCAAACATGTGTTGTCAAACTATTATTGGGCAGCATTTTGGTTTAAAGTTTACTCCGAGTAATCTTATTTTAGACAAAATTCAACTTTCTGTACTTTTACATACATGTTTCATTTTGCCAATTTGCTTCTTCATTATAAGATCACAGGGAGCTTCAGCCAAGTAAATAGATATATTAACCTAAAGTATGCCACATACAGTGGAGCAAAGATGTGGAAGGCAGCCAGTTACCCAGGGTAAACTCAGAAAATGATTATTAAAACAGAGATAGAGAGACAGAGAGAGACAGACAGACAAACAGACAGACAGAGACAGGCCACACTGGGGCATCACAGTCCCTCAAAATCCAGACACAATTACTCAGACTTCACTCCATGTTCAAAGAGATTTTTTTATTTAAAAAATAATCCCCATGAGTTAATTTTCCTTAAAACCCATTCAATTGCAATTCTTCCTTTCCTCCTTTTCCTCCACTCCTCCGATATAAACTGTGAGAACCCAAATCCAAACACCACCAGACTGAGGCCACATCTTTATAAAGCGCACACGTTTATTCACAAATAAACACAGTCCCTCACAGCACACAGTGCTCCCAGCACTAATCACCCCTAATCCGGGCCTTTCTCTCACTGTCTGTGGGCCGCCTTTCCTCTCTCCACGGGAGCTTCATTCTGCTCCCACTCCCAACTATGGCTCCCTGATTGGAGGGAAGCGGTCCGTTTTATTTCCACAGGATGTGCTCCAGGTGCCTGATGACATCTTTTCAGCAGAACTTCCTGGTGTGGCGGAAGTGCTGCTCTTGCACCCGGAAGCACTCTGGGCGTCCCTGGAAGGTCTTCCTCAATCTTCCCGGGTGTGGCAGAAGTGAATGTTTCCCAGGATCTCTGAGGCTTGGAGCGCCCCCTAGCGGTGGCCACGGGCCCCAGTGGACTTGAGCCTCCTTGGTCCCCTCCCGTGGTCCCCTCAAAATACAGGGCGGTTGCCCTCTCGTGGCCCGGGGGACGTATATACCACCTCCCCGTCCTTCCAGGAGTTCCGGCTGGGTCTGTCCCCCAGCCTCTTGTGACAAAATATTGTCCAGCTCCTCCCAACTTAACACCTTGTGCTATGTCAAGCACTTTCTTTTCAGCCTAAAATCACAGTATATCCAGTGCCCAATCACAAGCACTTTCAGTTCACCCAGAACCATCCCAAGGTGAGCAGTCACCTCAGAAACAGTTGCCTCTTGCAGTACCTGCAGAAGCCAGTAGGACAGCTCTATGGAACCACAACTCCCATGCTTCCCTGTGAGTATCCAAACAGGGAGCGGCCCCCGATGGGAAGCAATATGAACATAGGAGTCAGCCTGCCAGTGTCCTTTACTCACATTGATGAGTTCCCAACTGGGAAGGGAATACTAACCAGCCAGGACACCATCCCGGTTCTTCCTCTAAACTGGACTCCTGGCCTGGCTGGGATGCCAGCCCTGCTAGGTCATTTGTCACACTGACCAAGACCATCCATTATGTTGGCCTTCCATCTAGGTAAGGGGATGGGGTCCACCTTCATCAGGATGCCCGTCCATTTATGCCAATAGGTATATAGATATGAAATGTACTACTGTATATAACAGAAAGATTAAGCTAAATTGTTACCTGTGGTGGGTTGGCGCCCTGCCCGGGATTGGTTCCTGCTTTGCACCCTGTGTTGGCTGGGATTGGCTCCAGCAGACCCCCGTGACCCTGTGTTCGGATTCAACAGGTTGGAAAATGGATGGATGGATGGATAAATTGTTACCACCTACTAGTTTAGCAATTTATTCAACAAAAATTATAATAAACAGTAAATATTTTTAAACATGTTTGAAAATTACAGCTTGTACAGGGTCAGTGATTTAAAAGAGCCAGCTGTGTATAGACAGCGTTGCCAAGGCAACATGAGAATTTCTTTTTGCGTTATATTATCATAAGTGAGACATGCAGGATGTGTCACAGACAATAGCACCAAACCATTTTTGCCTTTGTATGCCTTTTGCTTTGTATGAACTTTGTACAGTATGAACTGTACATTTGTAAAATGTGCACTCTTTTTTGATTCCCCAAGCTCAATTCAGAGCTGATTGTGACTTTCTAAGCTTCATGCACAGTCATATATACTTTTTTAGTAACTGAACTTGCTTAATCTTATTTTAGGTTAAGGGAGGGCTAGAGCCTACTTCAGCATCATCGGGTACAAAATATGAACCAGATCTGGACAGAGTGCCACGCGATTGAAAGCACAGATTTCACAGAAATGCTACCTGCCAAATGGCTGTCTAAAAGTGAAAATCATCCACTCCTGCTGCCTTTCAACTCAGTTCATTTCTTGTGCAATTAAAAAACTTTATTTTAGTTCATCTAATGAGTGATATTGATAAAACACAGTAAATGTGTTATTTACATTTTGCCCAATGTTATGATGTTATTGGAAAAGATCAGTTGTTTCAATATTTTCTCAAATGTTCTCTGTAGTTTTGACTTGCCTTGTACTATATCCACACATCAAGTATTGTGAAGTTCTGCTTGAGTTAAGGTGGTGGGGGGGTGAGGGGGTATGGAATGGGCAGCTAGCACCTTCAGGCATCTGATCACTGCCTGTGGAAAATATGCACATTCTCACTGTGTCTGCATGGGGTTTCGTACATGTTTATGTCTACAGGCCAAAACATGCAGGCTGGGTTATCTGTCATATTCAGACTGGCTCGATATTAACTGAATCTATGCAATGCCAGGTAAGAAAGATGGGGAATTTCATTCACTGAGTTGCAGATGTGAGTCAACTAAGTTTAGCCTTTAAACAGACTACCTATAGAAATTACCAGTTTCTTCAGTTTAGTATGCAAGAGTGCAATATATTTCCAAATTTCTCCCTGGGGACAAATAAAGGCTAATTAATCTATCTATCTATCTATCTATCTATCTATGTATCTGACTATGTATTATATAGTGCCTGAGCTCTCTATCTATCTGTCATATAGTGCCTTATCTATCTATCTATCTATCTATCATATAGTGCCTTGTCTGTCTGTCTTTCTATCTGTCATATTGTGCCTTATCTATCTATCTATCATATAATGCCTTGTCTGTCTGTCTTTCTATCTGTCATATAATGCCTTATTTATCTAACTATGTCATATTGTGTCTTATCTATCTAGCTATCTATCTATCTGTCTGTCATATGGTGACTTATCTATCTGTCATATAGTGCCTCATCTATCTATCTATCTGTCTATCATATAGTGCCTTGTCTGTCTGTTTTTCTATCTGTCATATAATGCCTTGTCTATCTAACTATCTGTCATATAGTGCCTTATCTATCTAGCTATCTATCTATCTGTCTGTCATATGGTGACTTATCTATCTGTCATATAGTGCCTCATCTATCTATCTATCTATCTATCTTTCTAATGAATATGCCCTAAGGTGGATTGGCTGCCATTCCAGGAGTGCTTTCATTGTATTACAAACAGACAACATAAACAGATCAGTACAAAAGTTTTAAAGATTAAACAAATTATAGGGGCAATCCGGGGGTGTCTGCCTGTTGAGGAATTTTGCCCAATATGAGTGTATGTAGGAGTGTGCATGATTGTGGTGTTTTGCTTTGGTTAGTCCTGTTGTGCATTTTATTAGCAGAGTGGGAGAACATCTATTTATGGTTACCTCTAAATTGGCCCAGTGTGCAAGAGTATGGTGGACTAGCAGCCTCTACAGGATTGCTTCCTACCTTGTACCTAATTATCCTGTAACAGGCTCAGTCTTTCTATTGCCTTAAAACTGGATTAAGCAAATTCAGCCAAGATGGATAAATATTTGAATTAGACCAAAGCTAATATGAACTAAGGCTCCCAGCATACATAGTGAGGCTAACCTTTACAGAAAAGAGCTACAAGAAATGTTTCTGGGATTAAATGATATGGGTCAGTGTAACCTGACATGTTAAGTGAACTCAATGACAGACTAAATATGTAAAAATCTTTGGAAAATATCATGACGGAAATCTGGCCGTACTTCTTTGCACTCTAATAAATGGGCATCTGATCAGGCCCTTCATATGATGACAATTTGCGAAGAAGAGAGGCAATAAGTGTCTGGATTAACACCACTGCTTGTAAACTTTCTTATTTTCTGTATACGTTTCTAAGTGTGCATGATTATGCATCTGACCCAGCTGGGACTAAAGAGGCCAGAGGTGAGCATTTCAGAAGAGACCATAGTGGGCCTGTAGCTGTCTGCCTCCTTTTCAGTTCAAAAGCCATTGACCCCCAGGCTCTTTACCTACCGCACCACCTTCTGCTACTCACACTTCTGTACACTTTAAAAAGGATCATGACAACAGTTACCACCTCATTTGTAATGACCCACAAAAAGACATACCTGGGGCCTCACGTATACATAAACGGTGTGTACGCACAGAAATGTTGCTTATGAACGTTTCCACGTTCAAACCGCGATGTATAAAACTTAAACTTTGCGTAAAGCCACGCACATTTCCACGGTACCTCATACCCTGTCGTACGCAAGTTCTCCGCTCCGTTTTGCAGACTGGCGGCACCCAGCGTCAAAGCAGTGCTACTGTTCCTGTGTGGTTATCCTTTCCTTTCCTGTCATGGCTTTATAAATACATTGAAATTAATCGCATATTGTTTATTAGTGTAATGCATCTGATTGTAGATTACCTGTAACAATATAATGGTCCAGGGAATAGCCATAGTATTCCAAATACCATAACTGCTTTAGCGTTGTTACTCTCACTGGACCTTCTTTTTCTTCTTCTTCTTTCAGCTGCTCCCATTAGGAGTTGCCACAGCGGATCATCTTTTTCCATATTACTCTCACTGCACCACTTGGAGTATTAATATCACTGTATCTGAGTGTGAATCACAGCAGCAGCTGATCGGAAAGAGAATCATCGGTATACAGCATCAAGCACATGCTGCCTCAGCCACGGGAAAATGTATCAAAGCCTTTCCTGTACGGACCTCGCGGTTCAGGAACAGTTTCATCCCAAGAACTATAAATGCACTCAATCAATTGCTCCTTGTAGAATAGTTTGTACTTTTAAGTACAATTACCCCACTGTAAACTTGCACTACAGTTATAATATTGCACAACCTGAGCCACTTTATAAACCGCGTATTTACATATGATGATGATATCATTTTTAAGATGAAACGCAGCAAAATATGTTTATTATATTATACAGATAAAACTTTAACTTCATTTAAATAATCTATATTCTTCACTGGGACTAGCGTAAAGGATAGAATAATTAAACATGCACTACGAAGATATTTCAATGTTCCTTAAACGTTTTGAAGAATTGGCGCTCTAAGCTTACAGATGGCTTAACGTCTATTACAGAGCTGATTGTGTGGCGATTGGTTACTTGGAGAAAGAAAAGCAAGGACTGCAGGGGCGGCTACGCCAATATATATTGAATATAAAACAGAAAGAGAAAATAACAACACAGCTAAAAACGCAGAGTCAAATTTCAACAAAAGTTAAAACGCTTGTGTCATGAGCATGAGGCGGCTATGCAGTGTCCGCAACGGATGTGGCCATCCACCGTGCATAAGATAGCATATTGACATTGGCGGGTGAAGGGGCCACCGATTCTTTCACTGCCCAGGGCCGCCACAAGCCTAGAGCCGCCAATGAGTACTGCTGCAATAAATAATTTCATCGAAGGTCGCGCACAATCACTGCGCCGGGAAACCCATATTTAATAACATGCTTTAACTCCTATCATCATTAAAATGATATCACGTATACATCTCAGTATTTTAATTATTCAGAGAGCTGTAATATCACGAATGTAATGGATTCTGTGTCCAGTCGGAGGAAGAGAAAGAACGGAAGCACATAGTGATTCACACACACATAGAGCACACTGAAGATCAAATACAAAACAAAGCATTTAACGTGCTATTTTAGATACAATGGGATTTGAGAAACTATTAAATTAAATTAAATTAAGATGAAGTTTATGATTTTCTACTTTAATGACAAAATAAACTATGTGATTAAAGTGGAAATTTTGAGATTGAAGTTGACATTTCGTGCTTTTTTCCCAACTGTGTGCCTTTTTTTTCTCTGTACCTTAATAAGCTTTCATATGACACTCAGATGGTGGGCTACGACTCGCCTTTTCATGGCGACTTTAATATCTGACAACTTCTTTTTTACTTCCGGCACCATGCAACTTTGTGAACTTGAGCTTTCAAGTTTCTCCAACATGCTATGTCACTCGATCATCTTCCTTTTCTTGATTATACCACGGTTTAAATCAACAAATAGTATGTTTTTCTTTTGCCTCCACTTGGTATTCGCTTAAATTCTTATATTTTCCCCCGTGCTTTTCTCATTGTCTTTTCACATAAGGCTGAGCTTGAGGGCTATTTATATTGATTTGCATCTTCAAAGAGGCGTAATTCTGGGAGGAATTGGGGCGGGACAGCATGCGCGTGCACGAGCATTAATTTTCACGCTGACTGGGATTTATGCAGCGGAAGAACGCAGAAGTGTGAGTACGCACAGATTCCTGCATCTGGATTTTTCTGTGCGTAACCACATTTCGGCTTTTGTGCTTACGTCATGTTATAGTGCAAATTCTACGCACGGCGTTATGCATGAGGCCCCCGGTCCCTTTATTATCATGCATACATATGAACACCCTACTTATACTTTCCTACACCAATACTTGCATTAAACTGAGTAGTTCACACCTGGGATACCAAAGCATTCTGTTTTGGTTTTGGCTTTATTTTTACAATGTATGTTTGTATTTATTTAAGGGAGTTGTCTGGTCCAAGGGAATAAATCCCTCCAGCCCCAGTAGAAGAGCCTGACTTGAAACACAGCAGCCTGCGTCATGTTCCGCTACGGTAGACACCAGTTGTCACATCAGAGATCCCTAGCAGCCGCTAGCAGCCCGTGGAGACCCCGACACTGGACATGGGTGAATGTGACTGAACTGTCAATCAACCACATAAAAGAGGTCCCAACAGCTCATTTCAAGACTCGTTCAAAGATGCCGAGAGATCATTTATGACCTCAATGCTTAGGGCTGTGAGAGTTGAAGAAATGACACAAAAGATCATTCCTTAAGAGGAAAAAAGGAAACCAAGTTACCGTGTGCTTAGAAATACAGAGACAAAGTGAAAAAGAGCCAAAAGGAAATGTACACTATGTGGCAAGTACAGTCCACTGACATTCATGGCTTCTCCAGCCAGATCCTCAAAGTCATGCTGGCTTTTATTGCTACTTAGTCTTGACTCACTGAATAAAGCTGTGCATGAAAAGTGACATTTTCACGCTGGTTCTACCTACCCATGCAAATGAAACAACAGGTTGAGAAGTAGTGAGCTGCTGATCTCAACTTGGCAATATTCTGACAGGCTGAATGACCTGTGTGTAAACAGCAATGTGCAATTCTGTGAAGTGCTACCTACTGGCATTGCCAGATGAGAAAAATGAGGAATTACATTCACTTTGTTGTAGCTGTGAGCACACTTAGTTTTTAAATGAACTGTTTTCTTTGGTTTGGTATGCAAGGGTGCAAGATATTCAGTAGTGATAACTGAGATACTGTGATTTATCAGACTGTGTGGACTAGTCAGTAAAATCTGTCATAAGGCTACCTCTTCAGTCCAACCACTGACTCATAAAGACAATATTGAGCAAGTTATTTTGCCTGCCTGTGCTATAAATACATTATACTAATAAAAGATCTGCCTTTGTAAAGTACATTGAGATGGTACTCACTATATCACGGGTGTCAAACTCTGGTCCTGGAGGGCTGCAGTGGCTCCAGGTTTTCATTCTAACCATCTTCTTCATTAGTGATCAGTTTTTGCTGCTAATTAACTTCTTCTGCTTTAGTTTTAATTAACTTGACTCAGGCACTTTAGTTGTCTCTTTTTCCTTAATTAGCAGCCAAACACAAAACAAGCCGCCACATGACCAGCTCACCTGTGCCCATCACACAATACCTGAAAATAAAGAAAGGTGAAGGTCTCAGTAAGGTTGATCTCTCAGGTCACCAGATGGTGTTCGTAGAAAAAACAAAAAAAAACAGTTTTGGAAATTTCTGCTGTGGCAGAATGAGAGCAGTAACAAGCCATGGAATTAAATAACAGGTTTAATTAACAGGAAGAATCGGCTTCTCTTTAAGAGATTGGTTGGAGTGAAATTGATTGGAGTTTGAAATCCCAACTTAGCTGGTCATCTTTTGGCTCGTTTCACATCTCATTTCTATTTGGCTGTCGTTTAATTAAGAAAGAAAGAAATTCAGAAGTCTGAATCCTTAAAAACAAGGCTATTAAAATGAAGGGAAAACAAGTTAATTAGCAGTGAAAACTGGTCACTGATTAGGTAAAAGGTTAAAATGAAAAGACGCAGCTACTGTTGCCATCCAGGCCCGGAGTTCGACACCCCTGCACTATATAAATACATTAAATAAATAAAGCATATTCCATTGTTGGCTGAACTTGTTTGTCTGCATGGATTCTTTATTTTACCTGCTGTACTGTGTAATCCAAACAGGGACAAAGAAACCAAAAGACACAAAAACACCATGTCATGAATGTGTCTTAGTTTTTGTAGTGTTTTTCATTTTTTTGTACATTGTTTAATTCTTCCCCTGCTGTCTTGTCAGATCTTTTTTTGTATTGTTGGTAATTTTTTCCCTGTCCCTGACCTCACTAACTGGCAATTAGGGCATTTAGGTGTGACCTAAAGAAACCCTCTATATGCCACCTGATGACTCTGCTCTTTGCTGAGGCATTTGCTATTTCTGCTTTTGTTCTTTTGTTCCCTTTTTGTGCTTATGAATGAGTTCAATGATGCTTGCAGACTGTTATGATTATGGCTTCCTATTTAATTATCTTGTTTTGGGTTATTTATTTATGTATGTCACTTGTGGTGGACGGATGGGACACCCCTGAGATGGAAGGATGGGGGAAGGCCGCTTTTCAAGGACACTGCCTCCCCCAAAACGCTAGATGACAGCTCCCCTGGAGTGTAATGGTGCCCAGGATTCCCGCAGGGCATCCTGAGACTTGGAGTGCGGTTTCTCAGTCCTGTTGGGTACCGTGGGTGCCGCCAGGAGGAGCTGTGAGAGGACCAGAGGAGCCATGCCTAATCCATAGCCTGAAGTACTTCCAGGCTGAAGAAAAAGCCAATTCTCCATCTGACCCGGAAGTACGAGCAAATCACGTGGACGGAAGGACAGAACCAATTCCGTGTCAAGGATTATATAAAGGACTGTTGGAGACCCAGCAAGCGAGCCTGAGTTGGGAGGAGGTGGACAACACTTGCTGGGAGGTGTTGAGGAGAAGATTATTGTGTTTATTGTGGCTGTGGTGCTTTGTAGGCATGGTTAGAGAAGTTTTTTTAAAATACTTCTTAGTGCTTTTAACTTGTGTCTTTCTGTTGGGTTTAAAAGGGGCAATAGTGCCCCCAAGTGTCCATTCGTTTAC
The DNA here is from genome assembly GCA_026402145.1 of Polypterus bichir lapradei. Classification (NCBI taxonomy): domain Eukaryota; kingdom Metazoa; phylum Chordata; class Cladistia; order Polypteriformes; family Polypteridae; genus Polypterus; species Polypterus bichir. Next base: position 85,503,270 of record JANRMT010062806.1, read on the forward strand.
ACACTTTACCATTTTTAGAATTTTTTTTATGGGGAATATTGATGTGTGGTTTATTTAGAACTGTGTTAGTTGTTTATACATTTTTTTAAGTTATGTTGTCCTCATTTATAAAACTGTGTGATTTCAAGCATGAAAATATGCCAAAAGCAATAAAATACACCAAAAAATGAGTTGCCAGGAGATGACGTCGAAGCAGGGACTGATACGACGTCATCAAAAGTGGACCGGAAATGTTGTCACCAAAATGAGTCTGAGGTATCGTCATGTACGTGCCGGGAGGGACATCTTGGTGGCCATCTTGGAACCTAGAAGTAAGTGTTTACTTTTCTTCTGCTTTCCTGATGAGAAGAATGAGAGGGCCAGGTTAGTACCGTATGTCACCCCTCTGTCTCGCGATGTTTCACTGACCTTTGGGCTTTTTGACTCCCTCCTAAGCGCACGTGTGTGACAGTGTATAAAAACGTACTACCTGATGCAACAGATAACAGTACGTGGCTGGAATGCGCAATATCGAATGATGCAATTTTGACATTTTTGTGATAATCTAATAGAGGACAAAACTCACTTGTGTATTCTGAGACTGGAAACACGCATGTCAGGTATGCATACACAAATAACACAAAATGGCAAAACGGTAATCGGACTGTTTCCTGCTATATAATACTACTGGTCAAAATTATAATGGATATTATTCTGGCATTTGTGTAATGCAATAGACTGGTATCTTGTACATATCATCAAATGGTAGGTAGTCAGTTTCTCCATTTGAAAGTGGATTCACATTTAGGTTAACAAAAATCATTCACCTTTGACCTATGACTGGGCGTCTAAAATGTTTTTTCACTACCATGATACTGCGCGACACCTTCTCTCCTAATGAATTCATAAAGAAAAAAGAGGCAGAGCATTCTAACAATAGAATATAACACAGGGTGTTTAATAGAAACTCTTTTCTACTCCTCTTGTTCAAGGTGCAAGTTTCAATCCAATCTCTGAAAAATGTACCTCTCACAGACTTTAAAGGCTTTACGTACTGAATAATTCAAAACATGCAGGATATATTAGGTTCAGGCATAAGCTCCCGTCTCAACATCTCTCCTCAAGTGCTTAGACTAGAGGAGGTGCCTTAGCTGTGCCCCAACCATCCCTCCAAGTACTTATTTTAGGCTTTTCCCTTGGCGCTGCCCCAGTACCTCACTTTGAGTGTTTATATGTAATGTGCTCAAACAAAATGCCCTAAATACACTGCATCAACACATGCAGGGATAAACTTACATACAGTATATTGTAAAGAAGCCTGATGATATAAAGAAAAATATATTAAAAAAATCAAAGAAAAGCTATTAAGAATGAAATCATTTGAAGACATGTAAAAATATATAATTTATAAATAGAATCAAAATATTCAACAACTATATCCTCGGTCAAAAAGAACATTAATATAAGCAAAATGATATCAATACAGGAAATATTACATTGTAAAAAAAAATGACAAAAAAGCAGGAAAATGAAAATACAGTGGAACTTCGGTATACGTCCTTATTCGTTCCAGACCCTTTGACTTATACCAAACAGGACGTATACCAAACAAATTTTTCCCATAAGAAATAATGGGAAAATGATTAATCCGTTCCCATGAAAAAAAAAAATCCTATTGCTATTGGCATATTATACATTGATGGGGTTGTATAAAATAATTTAAACACTGCTTAATACTAAAATACATAAATACAAAAGCATTTAGATGAAATAAATGAAAATTTTACCTCACTTTACTTTTTAATAACATCTTTGTTTTTCACAATCGTAGATACCATCGTTCTCGGCAAACGGTATGCAACAGCCATGTCCCGGATACGCACGCCACCTTCATACTTGTCAACAATCAATTCAAATTTACATGAAAAAAACACAAAATCACGTTGTGACGATGCGGGTTTGCTGTATGCTCTCATCTGCTTTTGGGGAGCCCTTGAACCCTACACCGTCGGTAAGGTGCCTCACTGCTAACCTCATCGGTAAAGCAAGGGGATGGTGAAAAAGTGCAAAGTGCTTTTATTAAAACAATTAACAAAACAAGGTGTTCAAATTAAAGTGCAGTCTCCAAAGTTCCAATAAATAATCCATAAAATCAGAAGTGAAATGTGGAGGTTAAAAACAATAGAAAAAAGTCTTCTTAAAAACAACGAAGTTAAAATAGAGCAGGAAGCATTCTTTAAAAAAAAAAACAACAAGAAGCCTGGTGACTTTTTACCTGGCGGCCCCCCTGCTTCCCAACAGGGGAGTCGCCCTACTTGCAGCTGACGTTAACTCTGCCTACTTCAGCTACAGTACTTCGCTCGCTCTCTCTCTCTCTCTCTCTCCCTCACTCACTCACTCACTCAACCTCCCGTCCGTTCTTTCTTTTTACTCCCCTTCTAGCTGACTCGCGCTTCTGTTTATCAAGATAAGCAGCCCCAGGAACAATCATGAATGCGGACGGTCCCTCACAAGTGCACTTTGGTGAGAAACACCCACATCGCTAATCGCCCTGACAACCTTCAGCCACATAACCACTACGCTCCCTCACCAAGCTGCGAGCGGGTGATTATTTATTTTAAAGCTGGACTTTGACAGGAGCTGTGGACCCGCTATACCACACACGTGAAAGTTCACAGAGAGTTATAGCGCGGGTTGTTCACGGAATGCTAGCAACTGGCGCACTTACGCTCGTGGGCAGTCGTGGCTTTGTCTCGAGAGAGGTAAACAAGGTTAGCACGCGAGTCGTATTCCAAACAAAGGTCGTATACCAAGCAAAATTTTTCGTGTGCAAACAGGACGTATACCAAGTTGGACTTATTCCAAAGCAGACGTATACCAAGGTACCACTGTAATACAAGACAAATCCTATGAGTGAAGGAAGCAGATATACGCTACTGTTTAAAAGTTTGCAGTCACCTAGGAACTTTCATATTTTTGATAGAAATTGATACATTTATTTTCAAGATAGCAATAAATTGATTTAAATATATAGCCAAGACATTAGTTGTAAAAGAGGGGTGTCAGGGACCTCTGGAAATGCGCTAATTCACAGGGTTTAGCTACCAGAAAGCCGAGTGCAGGAGTCATGGTCAGATGACTGGCAATATGAGACTGTTGAATTCCAGTATTTTATATTTATTTAACGTAAAAAAAAATAGAAAAAATAAACAACAAACATGCTGTAGATAAACCAATATGGCAGAAAAAAAAGTCTGTCGTGAACAGGCAACCACTTCCGGTCGAGAGCGTGACCTCATTAAACTTTCTTACATTAGTAGTGTTTATAATGGCTGCTACTGCTTAAAATGACTGATTTTTAATTTATTCTTCACATATGACCACAAAAGTTCAATTTTCAGCAGCCATTCCTTTAGTGTCCTATAATGGTAAACTTCCTTAGTTTATCCTTAATTAGTCATTTTAAATTTTAATTAGTTATTAGGGAGACCTTTGCAATTGCATTAGCACTGCTGAAACTTGTTATTCTGTTCACTTGGGTTGTAAGATGCTGGCATTCCTATTTTTCAGTTGCCAAAAAATGTCCAAAAAGAAACATGTCTATTGCTTTTCTTTACTTATTTTTTGTTTTTGTTTTTTCTCAGAATGATGACTATTGTATTTGTCAAATTGCCAAAAAACTAAAGATTTAATATAAAGGTGTCTGTTACTGTATTGAGAGAGAAGGTGGACTGGATCTAATCAGGATAGTAAAAGACAGTGAAAAGCCAAGATGGGTAGCTGCATAGGAGGAAAAAAAGATCATAGTGTGCAGTTTGAGTAACAAACACAGGCCTTCAGTTGTCTTCTTCACTAAATACACAACAAATAGCAGTGCCATCTGCCAAGTATATAAAGGAACAATTAAATAGTAACAAAAGTAAAATAGAACAATGAAATGAATGCACAAAAAATAGATACAATTAGATACATTAAAACATGATATAACATATAAAACAAATGAATCAACAGATAAATAATTAAATTAAATAAACAAAGATACTTTAGTAAATATCCCAAAGAAAAAAAATGATCACTCAATAAAGAGTCCAAATAAAAAAAAAAGTGGATTTCCCATAAAACTTAATTTAGTCAGGTGTCCACCATATCATAGAGAATTCAGGGTCCACAATCTACTGCCATAAATCTTACTATATTAGCATTATATTAACATTCTATTGATGACAATTGTTCCGGCTCACATATTTGCAGTTGCTTAGTCCTTTAAACTAATTCAGAAAAAGTGTCATCCCCCTCCAATGAGGGTCTGACTCTGAGTGAGTTTATAGTATACAGTACACCATACTTTAACAGACTAGCCTACAAAACATATAGATGACATAAGTACTAATAAAATATCTCCATTTTAGAATTATACTATATGTAATAAAACAATTTTTGAAACCTTATTCTCTTACTAAAAGTATACTAATTTGTTTAAAATGTTAAATTAAAAATTATAAAATGACACTGTTACTTATGCCCAGTGTACATGCAACAAGGGCCTTGGGTCTATACCAGTCTGGGGCTAGGCGATATGTCCAAAAATTTCTATCATGATATAATTAAAAATTATCACAGTTACAATATATATCTCATATACTTTTCAGGTTAAATCCAGTTTAGGCACTTCTGTTTGCCCACTTTTATAGGTTAACAATTGGTGGCTGTACTTTGATGTTGTTTTTCATGAGGACCAACTGAAGTCATTCCAAAATATCTGTTGTGACAGATAGGGGGTGCTGTCAACAACAACAACAACAACATTTATTTATATAGCACATTTTCATACAAACAGTAGCTCAAAGTGCTTAAGTGTCGTCCCCTTAAACCCTCAGACTAGACCCCAGACACCAGGTAAAAGTCCAATAATAATTTTTATTCGAACAAATAAGTGCAGAAAGCACCCTCCACTCCACTATACCCATATAATAAACAATAATCAATCACAATACAATCCTCCACTCTCCCAGACGCGTTGCCACCCAGCTCAGCTCACTCATCTGGGATCTTTCACTGACCCAGAAGTGTTTCCATACCCTCAGTCCATGTGACTTCCTATCACTTCCGGGTCAGATCAAAAGTCCTCTTCTTCATCCCAGAAGTACGTCATTTCCCTTGTCGCTGTGACTAAGACGTACTTTCGGGTTATAGGGCATGTAAGAGTCTCTGGGACTCCCTGCAGCATCCTCTGTTGGCCCCCAAGGTATCCAGCAGGGCTGTAAAGGAAAGCTCCACCGTCCATGATTCCCTGCAGGCATTCGGGGCACCTCCATACTGCAGAGAGGGCTCCACCTGGCAGCCTGAGGGTATTGGCCGGGATGACTGGCCGGCCATATTCCACACTGTATGGTGCAAAATAATAAAATAAGAACTGAACAATAAATAAATAAATATTGTACATGCCTTTTAAGACACATAATCTTGGGAAAATGTATGTACTGTATAGATTATACAGTAAAAAATTAACAAAAGATTGACGATAAAAAAATTTGTATACAAAGCTATTCTTCATAATTCCATTGTTTGCCATGAACAAAAAACAAGCAAGCCTAACTAGATTTTAATATTTCTTTTCAAAACTGCTTTATGAACAAGAAGAAAAATTATACAAAGACAAGCCAAAGAAAATGTACACCTACATTGAGTGAATACTGCCTCAGCAGAGGCTATCAGAACAAACCCTATCATATAGCCTACTAAAGAAATATTTGTCTTGTCCTACTGCTGAAATTAACTGATCTCGAGAAAATGCTTCTCAATTTTCAAAATCGTCTTTCTATAGAAATCAATGTTGGAAGAGGATTTAAAAAGAGCATATTCTAATGAAGAAATATTATTATTTACACTAAAACAACATATCTTCCATTACCTTGATTTATTTTTGAAGATGTACAGCATTTCAAGATCCAAAGATGCAAACATGCTTAGTGTTGCTTACTTAAAATTTTATTTAGAGTTGCAGTTTTCTCCTGCTTTTGTAAAAACTAATTCTCATTTTCCCTTGGTTCCCTAAGCATATGATTATTTTGCTTAATGGTTAATCATACCTTATTATCATTATCATAGACTGTTGAAAGTATTTGCATGCATACATCAAATTTATTTTCTGTTCACATCACAGAATAACTTTTATGACTTGTGCTTTATTTTCCTTTTTTTTGGATCTCTGCATTATCTTTAGTTGATGAGTCGTTTAACATTTGCAAAATTCATACATGAACAGAGAGCGTATTAATTGATGGTGCGATAACCGCATGAGTTCGAAATGACCCCTTTAAAAATAGATAGTGATAAATTTTGACGAGAAAAAAATGTCATGTTGTGTCATCAGGTTATGCAGTGTACAAAATATAATGTAATGACCCAAGGTATGGCGAAGTAAGGACCGACAAACAAACATAAGCAACTGTTTGACAGTCCTCGAAAGGGCTTATTTTAATCGAAAGGTTTATTGTCCAAATTGGGGATTAACTTCCAGTGTCAGCCTCAGTAGACGCCGCTCTTCCTCTTCAAGGGGGTCCCGCTGTCCTCACGAGCTTTCACGCCACAACTCCTGTCTCCTTTCCTTAACCAGCTCCGACCTGCTGTGCTATTCACCGCACCCTTCACACCTCCCTACCGATTCGGAGTCTCACCTGCCCCTTTTCTCACAGGTCGAGTCGCTACAGCAACAACGTAAAATACAAATGTGAACATTTATAAAACAAAAGTAGCCGGAGCCCTACTGCCATCCGATTACGCTGTCTACGATTATTATTGTAGCATGTTTTTTGTGAAATAACGCAAGAGTTTATATAAGTTCAATCGCTGGATCAAACTATACGCTTATTAACTACCTGTGAATATTCAAATGTATCCATGACAGGACAAAGACTGTGTGAACTGAGCGCCTTTTTTACTTTCTCGTATACGAAGTGTAGGGAAAGTATTGTAATCGTCCAAAGATTCGATGTCGAGACTTTGATGAATCTCGACGTTTTAGACCTCCCTGACTTTTATCTTATACGAAGTATATGGAAAGTACAGTATTGTAATCCTGCAAAAATTCAAGTTGAATCTCAACGTTTTAAACCGAGTCCGATAAATCATTTTCGGAATTATGTCTGCGCGTCTGTGTGTGTATGTGTGTGTGTGACCACGACAACTAGTACGCTTTCATTTAGGTCTACCAAATTTTGCATACAAGTATTAGTTACTTACAAAACGTTTGTATCAACTTTTGGGCTATTTCCGTTAACCGGAAGTGGTACTTTACCTTTCATTCATGCAGCAGCAGAGTCCGATTTATTCAACCTTACTTTTATAATAATTGTTAAATATATTAATTTATTTTGATTTGATTTGTTGTTGATTTTTTTTAATGTACATAATATACAAATATAATCATTGTCTTGCGGTTTACTCCTCAAATATCCATCCCCATATCTGAGTACTGTATATGAGAAAGTCTAGGGGAGACCACTCTCGATTGTTTTTCTAACTAGCTCTTTATTTCGTTTGTTACATGTACAGGAGGGCAATGGGCGTCCACAGACAAGTTTGCACCAGCACTCTTAAATATGAAGGTGCCCAAATGGTTCTTCAGAGCGATGCCATAGGGGATTTTGGTTCCCAAAAGACCCAGCCACATGAAGGCTCCAGAAAGAACCATTTATTTATTTACATCCGCAACAGGCTGTACCAATGGCTCATGGTTTTAAAAGGACTGCATACAATAACACTGGTTAAGTCCAGGTTTTCTTGATCTGTTGCTGTCTTGCTATTTGGCCTACCATACTTTAAAGATTCAAGTTTTTTTTTCTACAAATTATGAAGTTTTTTCAAAGCTCAAAAACTAACTTCATATGCAAAGAAACCTTCAAAGAATGAAAAGGTGCTTTGTCAAGCAATAGTTCTGTGAGGAACCACACAACAAAGTAAAGATAATGAAATGCCATTAAAGAACCATTCATTTTAAGATGGGGTGGGGGGACTTTTCTGTGTGACACAAAATTAAACGTTCAATGAGACCAAACTAACAAGTAAGAAGTAAACAGTTTATTTGGTTAACACAGTGGTTGGCGAACTGAGGTAAATTACCCCAAAAGGGGTAAAAACAAAAATCTCAGGGGTAACGGAGGCTCATTTAACCTAAATAAAAATTATATACATTATATAAAAATCAACTGAAATGTGAAAACATTCTTTTAGTAATTTAAACTTCTAAATGACCGCTTAAACTAGCTTAGTATAGTCATCCCTCACAGCGCGGCGCGGCACCGGCGTACACGTACTGTATGCTACATTTGCGTATTCTGGCGTCCGATTTTGTAACTGCATGAACAGCATACGGGAGCGTATAGGTGTGTTCGAGCACTGATATGGTCACACGTGTTGCTGATATATGTACACCATTCTAACCTAGTCGTTTTTCACACCTATGTAATATTTGTGGTTAAAATTTTGACGAGCAAAGTAACATAATGTTTTATTAATAAAAGTTAAACTATTAATAAATGAAAAGGCCTTAATTTAACCGACGTACAGTATGCTCAACAAATAACCACGGATGATTTTTACCTTTCAGATGGCTTCAAATAGGAAGACACTATACCATAAAGAGTTCCTCAATTATGGGTTCACACAAACAGAAGACAAGGGAATAATGAAACCACAGTGTGTTGTATGTTTGAAAGTACTCACTGCAGAATCTTACAAAAAGAGTCAGTTAAAGAAGCACTTGGATAATTTACATTCACATCTATCTTCCAAGTCGCGGGAATATTTTGTAAATTTAGAAAAGTCTGCCAAAAGACAAAGACTGGACAGCAACTTGAGAGGCACATTCGATCAACGTTCAGCAGCAAAGTCTAGCTTTGAAGCAGCCTGGTTGACTGCTCGAAACAAGAAACAACATACAACTGGTCAGGAATGAATTAAACCAGCAGCTTTGAAAATGGCACAGATCATGTGTGGTCAGAAAGAGGCCGTAAAACTGAATTTAGTGCCCTTGTCTGCAAAAGTAGTAAAAGAAAGAATTTATATTTTAGCAAAAAATATGAGAGAACAAGTTATTTCTTCAATAAAAGAGATTAAATATTTTGCTATTCAGCTTGATGAAACTAGAGGTGTCAGTAACAATGCATAGATAATGGTATATATTCGCTACAAAGGTACACATGCAATTGAAAAGGAATTGTTTTATTCCCCTATCGAATTGAGATCACGTGGTATTGCTGTCTTTAATAAGGTGAATTAATATTTTAATACTCCAAGCATTAATTTGAAGTGGAAAGACTGCAATGCAGTGACTGTTGATGGAACTCCAGCTATGTTGGGCACTCTTAATGGTTTTTCGGCTTTGGCGAAAAGTAATAATCCAGAAATTGAAATTACTCAGTGTATGATCCATCGCCAAGCACTTCTTGTTAAGCATTTGGAATCTGCACTGGAAACCGTCATGCATGACGTTATTAAGGTCGTTAATTTTGTCAAACAACATGTACTTCACATGCGCCTATATTTCGTGAATTATGTGAAGATGGTGAGGCTGAATATACAGACCTACTCTACCACACAGAACTAAGATGGCTTTCTCGTGGGAATGTTTTGAATCGAGTGTGAGCTTTGAAAACTGAACCTGAAATTTTCCTCACTGATCAAAAACATATTCTTGCAGACAAGTTCACAAACACCTCGTGGGTTGCACATCTTGCATATTTAACAGACGTTTCTGGGCATGTGAATGCACTGAACAAAGAATTTCAGGGAAAAATATCAACATCAGTTCAGCCAGAGAAAAGATATCAGCGTTTGGATCAAAGCTTCTATATTGGAGACAGAAAATACAAGGGAACAAGATAGCTGCATTTCCAAAGTTAGTTTTGTTTTTGGAAGATTCTGAAAATATGACTTTTGATGACATCAAAGATACAGTTATAAGACATCTTACAAAACTCAGAGAGCGGTTCTCAAATTATTTTCCTGATTTTGTTTTAAGCACTATCAGTTGGGTTGTTGATCCCTTTAAATGTGAAATAGCTGAAATACCAGAAGAACCTCAAGGTCTGACAAAGGCAATTCTTGAACTTCGATCCAATAATGAAGCGCGTATTGAATTTGAGAATAAAACCAGTCTGTCATCTTTTTGGATGACAACTGCTGCAAAAGCTTTCAATATCGCATGAAGAGGCGGTCAAAAGGTTATTGCCTTTCGCAACAACTTATCTTTGCAAACAAGGGTTTTCCACATTGATGAATATTAAAATAAAGCAAATAAATCGTCTGAATTGCGAAAACGATATTCAAATCGCGCTTACCTCCAAAACTCCCAATTTTGATTTCATTGTTTCAGAAGTGAAACAATATCATTTCTCAAAATGTGTGTGAATTGCATTTTTTGTTCACTACCTTGTTTTGTTTATTTTGTTACTTATTAAATATTTTGTTTATTTTCACTTTAGCAGAGAGTTCTTTTTATATTTAATTTATTTACACTATTTATTCTTCATATTAGTGCAATAAAATATTTTAATTTTGAACAAATTTAGATTTTTTCCCTTTCAAATCCCAGGGGTAATGTTAGAAAAACCAAACACATTTTGGGGTAACGGCTAAAAAAGTTCACCAACCCCTGGGTTAACATTAGACAGAAATGTTAGAAAACTATCCAAAATAGTATCAATTTTCTTGATTTTAAAATGCAAAATCATTAAATCATTTACAAAAAATTAGTGATGTTATATTCCAATAAATTGGTAAAGTACAAAATTGTGAGACTGAAATGCATGTGTATCCGGTGTTCAATGTACCGCTGGGCTCTGTCTTTTCATTATTTGCATTTTTGACATTCATAATTTTTGAGTATTATGCGCGTGTCTTTGGTGAAGGTAGAGAAGTGGGAGTCTTAATCCCTCTTTGATATGAGAGATAAATCATCTTGAACAACGCCTGCAGTCGGCATTTGTTTTGTCTGAACTTACTTATAACTTTGACAGCTCATTCTTCCACTCAAGTATGTAGTTAAATGAACACATCATGCACGCCTAAATAAACCTGCGTCTAACGTAAATGACCACAGCCAAGTTTTCACACTTTCCCAATCTACCAGCTGTTACCTGTAATATTACTGCAATGCAAATGAATCGTCGAATACGAAGAAAAATCAGTGCTCTTTATAAGTCCACATTCTGATAGTCAAAAGGCGTTCGATAACAACTGTAATGCTGGGTCAGAGCATTGCGTGTACTGCACTGCTAAACGAACCTCTGGCCGGCTCTGTCCTCGAACTGCAGCCATGGCCTTGGAAGTCAGGTATTGACCGGGTTCATAAAAAACACACTCGGAAGAACCTGTCTGTACTGTCCAACAGGGAGGTTTCTGCATAATATAAAGCATCTAAAACACTAATTACTTACATGTTTAACATTTCATAGACTCAGTAGCGTGTGTGTGTGTTTCGCTGCAGTACAAAAGTAAACCCAACGATTGTATTCCCTTTCAGAACCAGGGGCGGACTGGCCATTATAGGGCATTTGGGCAATGTCCGATTGGCCGCGGAATCTGGTCTGGTCATGGGCCGGCCGTTTCATGAAATAAATTGTATGTATTTTTTGACATTAAAAATAGTTTTTTAAACTACTAAACCTTATCTGTCCGATACTGCGATTTATATAGTCCTATATAATACACCTTATTACGTCATCAAGTTGTTTTACTTGTCAGTACACAACGTTGCAGCGAAAAATTTGGTCAAAACTGCCTTTTGCCGATTTCTGTTTCGATACCGCTACATTTCGGTTAGCATATACATTACAAGGTGCTACTCCGGTTGAACCTCTTAACTGATGCTTAAGTGCATTGGGCTTGCAAGCTAATGCTGCCCCTATCGCAAGTGCGGTGTGATAGATCTTTTTCTGCGTTGATGAGAATCAAAAGCCACCTGAGAAGCACAATGACGCAAGGACATCTTGAGGCGTTCATGATGATGTCGGTGGAGAAAGGTATCGCCAAACTTGACACTAACAGTATTGTTGATGATGTGGCTGCTAAAAGCAGCGAACTGCGTAAGGTGCTAGCCTACTAGGGTACCGGCACTTGGACATAACATTGACATTTGACATGTACTCTAATAACGTGTAAGCCGTGTTACTAAATTTTTATTTTTCATTATATTTTATTTCTAAGCATGTCGTCAAATTTTAAGTTATGTCTAAACAACAGTGTACAGATTAAGTTTGGCAACAGTTTAGATAGATTTCATATCATAGGCTCATAGCAAGTAGCGAGCCGCGTACTAGTCTCAAATTTTAATAAAATTACAATGAATAATGGGCCGAGTGGGTCTACCTCGTCACCTCACTCGTTGAAGGTTGCCCGGGCCGGTTTTGAGACCAAGTCCGCTCCTGCTCAGAAACCAACTACGTTTCCTTCTACTCTGTAATGGGTACGTTGTAGGATATAAATAAACATTTAAAACGCATAATGAACACAGATAAAATGATTAGAAAAACGCGCGCCTTTTTAACATTTTATGGATGCAGGTATAATGGAGGTTAAGTAGAGCCATCCAGGCAAACATCCGCCACGTCCTCTCAATCGCGAGAAGCATATCATAGACATGTTATATCTGCCAAATGATGCAAAGAGTACACAACACGTGTTTCGCCCTTATTGGGGCTCCTCAGGTGTACGCACCGATCTTCCCCCTGTCAAATAAGCGTACCAGCCGCCGTGGCGCAACGTCAGAGCCTGAGGCCAAATGTCCGTTAATGGCTTTATCATTGGATAGCCACGATTGAGTCTTGAACCCAAAATAGAAAATAATATGCACATACAGTATAAGACTTTATGACCAACACTGTTCGAAACCCTACCTCATTAATCCCCCACCCCCTAACATCCACTTATCTGCTATTTATTGCCTTGGATTCCATCCATCTTCCAACCCGCTGAATCCGAACACAGGGTCACGGGTGTCTGCTGGAGCCAATCCCAGGGCAGGAACCAATCCAAGCAGGGTGCCAACCCACCACAGGACACACACAAACACTGGCCAATTTGGAATCGCCAATCCACCTAACCTGCATGTCTTTGGACGGAAACCGGAGCGCCCAGAGGAAACCCACGCAGACACAGGGAGAACATGCAAACTCCACGCAGGGAGGACCCGGGAAGCAAACCCAGGCCTCCTTACTGTGAGGCAGCAGTACTACCGCTGTGCCACTGTGCCGCCTTGCCTTGGATTCATGTCTAATTATTTTCTGCATGGCCCCCACAACTAGGGGGCTAGGGGGTGGTGCTGACAGGGCTATAGCCAGGGGGCCCTGGATCACAGGGGCCACGCTCGGGATGAGTAGATATTATGCACAAACAAAACATCTAAACAGAAAGCAAGAATTGATCCTACAGTGTTGAGTGTTAACTTCAGCAAAAAATATTTTGAAAACTAAAAACAATATCAAAAGTCAAAAATGACTTAATCATCTAGCAATTCTGTGTATCCGAAAGTGATTTAGCTAAACATGTTGATTTTAGTGAGGTCATTGAAAATATTGTGTCAAAAAAAGCTAGAAAACAGATTTTGCAATACTATTTTGATGGGCATTGTGATTTTGATACTATTGTAAGTTTTTCATTCGGATCTTTACTTTATAAATATATTCAATAAATGTGTATAATACTTCTTATGTTTTCACATCATTAACCTCACTTATTTTATTTTAAATCCTATTGGATATCACATTTTCCTTAACCCTAGGTGAAGGGCCCGTCAGAAATCCTGGCCTAGTGGCCCGTGTTAGAATGTGGGGGTCATGGTTTTCTACCAATGATGACTCCTGATAGGAGTTGAAAGTTTAAGAATAAAAAATTATTTTAAGATACGCAATTCATTTTATCTCTTTGTGAATTTCCAGCTACAAATACAGTATATATATATTGTATATTTGTTCAAAAAATTAAAGGAACACTTTTAATCAGAACAGAGCATGAAGTCAATGAAATTTCTGGACTATTGATCTGGTCAGTTAAGTAGCAGAGGGGATTGTTAATCAGTTTCAGCTGCTTTGGTGTTAATGAATTTAACAACAGGTGCACTAGAGGGGCAATAATGAGACAACCCCCAAAACAGGAATGGTTTAACAGGTGGAGGCCACTAACATTTTTCCCTCCACATCTTTTCTGACTGTTTTTTCACTAGTTTTGCATTTGGATACGGTCAGTGTCACTACTGGTAGCATGAGGTGATACCTGGACCCTACAGAGGTTGCACAGGTAGTCCAACTTCTCCCGGATGGTACATCAATACTTACCATTACCAGAAGGTTTGCTGTGTCTCCCAACACAGTCTCAAAGGCATGGAAGAGATTCCAGAAGACAGATAGTTACTCTAGGAGAGCTGGACAGGGCCAGAGAAGGTCCTTAAACCATTAGCTGGACCGGTATCTGCTCCTTTGGGCAAGGAGGAACAGGATGAGCACTGCCAGAGCCCTACAAAATGACCTCCAGCAGGCCACTGGTGTGAATGTCTCTGAACAAACAATCAGAAACAGACTTCATGACGGTGGCCTGATGGCCTGACGTCCTCTTGTGGGCCCTGTGCTCACTGCCCAGCACACCATGGAGCTCGATTGGCATTTGCCATAGAATACCAGAATTGGCAGGTCCACCACTGGCACTCTTTGCTTTTCAAAGATGAGAGCAAGTTCACCCTGAGCACATGTGACAGACGTGAAAGGGTCTGGAGAAGCCATGGAGAACATTATGCTGCCTGTAACATCATTCAGCATGACCAGTTTGGTGGTGGGTCAGTGATGGTCTGGGGAGGCATATCCATGGAGGGACACACAGCCCTATACAGGGTAGACAACAGCACCTTGACTGCCATTAGGTATTGGGATGAAATCCTTGGACCCACTGTCAGACCCTGTGCTGGTGCAGTGGGTCCTGGGTTGCTCCTGGTGCATGACAATGCCCATCCTCATGTGGCAAGAGTATGCAGTGTGACAAATAGGGAGCACTATCATCCCCTTGAACCCTCAGACCAGATGCCAGACACCAGATAAAAGTCCAAAATTTTGACTTTTTATTATAATCAAGTGCACAAAGCACCCTCCACTCCACAATAATCATAAACAATACACTAATTCAATCAATAATACAAATCCTCCACTCCCAGACGCGTTGTCACTCTTCCTCCCAACTCAGCTCAACACTCTGGGGTTTCCCACAATCCTTTATAGTCCTTGACCCGGAAGTACTTCTGATCCCTCAGTCCATGTGATTACCCAGCATTTCCAAGTCAGGTGGAATCTCTTCTTTTTTCTTTTTTTTTTTTGATTTTTATTTTTTTATTAATTTTTTACAATCCATACAAATCAATCAAGTTTTTACAAAGAGAAAAAATTAAGAACAGATCGATCCCCACCCCTGAGAGAGAGAGCAAGCCAAACGGCGTTAAATTCAAATTTAGGCTTGTAAACATACCTAAATTAATAAATTCTCTGTGCCTTATGAACTTATTTTAAAATATTACTGATTAGATCCTGCCATGTTTTGAAAAAAGTCTGTACGGATCCTCTAACTGAGTATTTGATTTTTTCCAACTTCAAATAATATAACACATCGGTTTCCCACTGACTTAAAAGAGGAGAGTTTGGGCAAAGGGGAGAGTTCTTTTTTCTTTTTTCTTCAGCCCGGAAGTACTTTATTTCTTCTGTCCTCATGACAGGGAAGTACTTCCGGGCTGTACAGAGAATATAAGTCCTTGAGCCTCCCGGCAGCGTCCCCTGTTGGCCCCCATGGTATCCAGCAGGGCTGTGAAGGGAAATTCTCCAAGGTCCATGATGCCCTGCTGGAATTTGGGGCATCTCCATGCTGCAGGAAGGGCTCCACCTGGCGGCTTGGGGGTATTGGCCGGGATAAGCTTCCGGCCATAGTCCACAGCAGGCAGTTCCTGGAGGATGAGGGAACTGATACTATTGATTGGCCTCCATGCTTGCCTGACCTAAATCCAATAGAACACCTCTGGGACATTATGTTTTGGTTCATCCAACCTCAGATTGTCCAGGAGCTCAGTGATGCCCTGGTCCAGATCTGGGAGGAGATCCCCCAGGACATTATCAGGCATGCATACAAGCACGTGGGTGTCATACAAACTACTGAGTACGATTTGGAGTTTCTGCAATGAAATTTTGGCAAAATGGACTAGCCTGCCACATCATTTTTTTGGGGTGTCTTTGAATTCAGCCCTCTGTAGGCTGATATTTTTAATTTCCATCAAACGATGTAGCATCCTTTCATTCCTAATACATTACCCAGTCCATAACAGTATAGATATCCAGCAGGATTTTTTCCCATTGAGATCTGATGTGTTTTCAAAGTGTTCCTTTAATTTTTTTGAGTATAGGTACATGTTATACGTAATTTAAAACATGAGGGTTTTGGTGTAGATAGTGATAGTAATTTTTTGGACACAAAAATCACACTCTCCAAAAATGACTAACAATTACAAATACTGAAAGTCTGATGTACAGTTAAGTAGTTAAAGCCGGCAATGCAAAATAAATCTTGAAAACTCAACATAATTAGTGCTTTAGCCATGATAATTCCATTTCAACTCTATTAACGCAAAGACAGCAATACAAAAAAAAAAAATAAAACTTGACTTTCAAGGGAGATATGCTTGCCCCCCTTGCCTGCCCCTGTGGACACTCACGAGGAAGGCAGTCTCCCCTGTTCTGTCTTTGCCTTGTTTTTTCTTCTCCACAGTTATAAGACATATGAGTCAACAAGTAATAAAGGTGGCTTCCTGATGTGCACAACCACAGTAAAATTCATATATGAGAATTTCTTCCATTTGACAAATTTCGACTGGTGTCTTGTTTCTACCAGTGTACTGTGCACCCTATGAACTTTTGATTATTTTTTCCCTTGATTTATGCTTTTCATTTAAGTTTTTCTCCTAGTGATGTCAGAAAGTTGCAATTTGGCGTGTCAATTCTGTTTCATGCACACTAGTGGATGACGTCAGTGACACCATTTTTTAATTTAAGAAATTGGACCTATAAGCTTTCTCTTCTGGTGTTTGTTTCAGGGATGCAGATAAGGACACCCATTTACCATGAGCAAAATGAGAAACATAAAATTGCACAGAAGTAAGGAAAACTAGTGCTTTTGACTTTCAGTTTGTTTTTTTTCCTGCAGGTCTGATGAATCTGTATCTGATGTATGATTTGGCCTAAGGTCTTGAACTTTCAGTCCTTGCTCTCAAATATAAAACGTCTGAAGTCTGAAGATTATTTTATTTTTATGTTTCAATCTATTAGACCCAGACACACCACTTATTCAGCATTTCCAGACAGTGCTCTGTTCTTTGGCCAATTCACTAGGCAAGAGATATATGCGAAGCTGCACACTGAGAACACAGAAACATTTGGCTGCACAGATGTTCAGTGGGAATGTCATAATGTATTGTTTACTGTCATTGCAGGAACAAGCAAGAAAAGATTGTGCAACCAGGGGTTTCATTTATAAAACTATATGAGTTTTAGAGCATGACAATATGTGCATGTCAAAAGGACAGGAACACATGTACACCAAAATAAAATATGATTTATAAAACCTGATATGTGCACATTTCAGTGAAGTGAACATGCTATAAATTTCACCATGAAACATCTATACATGGAGCATGCTAATAAACCTCATACATATGCAATCAATATGCCACAGAATTTCATTGGCTAGTAGAACAGCTCCCTCCTGACGTGTTGAGACCCCACCACTTGCATTCAAGAGTATCTGTGTGCACTACGCCACTGAGAGTGCAAGATTATGCATGGCACTGTGCCCTGGGGTTCAGGGAAAGGTGTAAGGCACCATTGTCTGAGCAGGTATCTGATATCACCTGACACATGTAATGACATGATGCTGTTATAATGAATAGCACAAGCCATATTAAAAACTGAGGGTCCAGCCAGATACCTTAACAACAAGCCTGACACCACTTACAGCAGCATCACGTCTGTCAAAGCTGTTTTGCCTCAAAGCAAGTGACTCATTTGTTGACCCAGGCCACTGAGACACAACATTTGCCAGTCACATTTTGAATGACTTGTGCATTAATGGAATGTAACTGCTCACGGTTAACAAAAGCAGTTTTATTGTTGCTTGATGCCCTTATTGCAATATAAGTGCAGTAAAGTGATCAGATTACATTAAGAGAACCGAATACTGCTGCAAATTGCCTTTTTATGTTGCCAAAAACATGTTGTATTTTTGTTTGTACACACTTGCCTTACAAGAAATGAATACAATGCCTTGCAGCAGGCATGATGAAGTGAAGCTTGGCTGAGATACTGTTGGCCTGTTGGCAGGTTCCTTGAGAAGTAACAACAGGTAACCAATATAAACTGCTAAAAAACCAAAAAAATTCATCAGTGTAAATACGTAGCATTGGGCCTCTTACAAGGGAACTACAGTACAATACAGTCTATGCATCATATTTATCGGTGTAATATGTTTGTCACATGAGCACATGAACATTCTAATAATGGCTCAATGATGTGAATTATTATGCATGCGAGTCATCATTTAGCTGGTTTGGCTGCATTTTCCTGCTTAATCAAGGATGTCATCATTTCCCAGTTTCTCCGAAATGTTGTGTATGCATGGATCATGTTCCCCTTAAAGTTTTCTTTTATAAATCCCAATGTTTTGCGTAGGAAGTTGCTTACTCACATTTTGAGTCACTTCTTGTGTGTATGCAAGCTTTATAAATGAGGCCTCAGAAGATGAAATGTTTAATGAAAGCCATGTCTAAATTCCTTAAGTAAAGTCTATCTTATTGTTTGTCAAAACCAAAGTTCAGAAACAAAAAACAAAGTCAAAAAAGAACAGCGAACACAGGAATTCCACAATTAGGGAAGTTAAGACAGAAAAAATGACAGCATTCTAATGTCCTAATAACCTACCCAAACACTTCAAGTGCTTCTGATACTCATCTGTGACTAAAAACAGGCTAATCTGAGGATCACATCAGTCTCTTTATAAGCAGACACTGACCACGGCCTTTACCTAAAATGAAACTGTGAATGCAACTTAAAAATTGTTTTATCAGTAACAAAATAAGAGGGGATTCCTTAATCTCAGGAAGATATCTAGAAGGATGTGGATCACCCTAGCTGGAAAGTATATATCAGCAAACTATATTCAACAAGTCACTTTCCAAAAAGACATATATTGTAGAAAGAAAAAGACATCAAAAGAAATAACAGCCGGAGATATTCAAATGTACACTGTAGACCATTAAATAGCCAAAAAACATACACAGCTGATGATTGCATTTTAATAAAATGAATTTTAGTTTAGTTTAGCCAGAAACTTTGCTAAGTCAGATATGATACCAACTGTAGCTGACAAACGTATTCAGTAAATGCAAATCACTTATGAGTGTCAAATACATATCCTGCACATGTTTCTTCAATCACTCAATCAATATTTTATACTGGCCTTTTTCAAACCACACAATCATTAAGCATAGTAGTCACTGGTCCAGACAAGCATCATCTAAAGATCAACTTTTTTTAGCACTGTGCCATATGCCACTGACAAAACAATTACAAAGTATAGCCATGGTGACATAAAATACATCACTTATTAATGTCAATGTCAATGTCAATTTATTTATATAGCACATTTAGAACAACATAGGAATGCTGTGGCCAAAGTGCTTTACAATAAAAGAAGAAAAAACATACAATTAACATAAATAGAAATAAAATAAATGAATATAAATAAAATAAATAATAAATAGAAGTCAGATTACATAATCACAATGAGGAAACCATCAGTATTACTGAAGGTCACGGATAGCAAGTGAATAGAAATGAGCCTTTAATCTTGTTTTGAACAGTTCAATTGTAGACGATTCCTTTATGTGATGAGGTAAAGAGTTCCACAGGCGAGGAGCAGCAGCTGCAAAAGCCCTGTCCCCCTTAGTTTTACATTTGGTATGAGGGGCAACAAGAGACAATTGACCAGAAGATCTAAGCACTCTAGATGGCTGGTGTAAAGCACACAATTCAGATAAATAGGCAGGAGCAAGCCTATGTAAAGATTTAAAAACTAGCAATAAGATTTTAAAATCAATTCTAAAACTGACAGGCAACCAGTGTAAAGAAGCTAAAACTGGAGAAATAGAATCAGATTTTCTTGCCCCAACCAGAAAGCGAGCGGCTGCATTCTGGACCAACTGTATCCTGTGTATCAGGGATTTGCTAATCCTAAAATACAGCAAGTTGCAGCAATCAAGGAGACAAAACATAAAAGCATGAGTAGCTTTCTCAAGATCCCTAGAAGATAAAAAAAGGCTTGATCTTACCTAAAAGATGAAGCTGGAAAAAGCAACTCTTGACTACAGAATTTACTTGTTTCTCAAAAGAGAGGTTACTATCAAAGGTAACACCAAGATTGCGGACTTGAGGTTTGCAAAAGACAGAGAAAGAACCAAGAAGTCCAAGACCAATTTGGGCTTAACTGATGGACCCACTATAAGCACCTCCATTTTATTTTGATTCAGATCAAGAAAATTATTAGCCATCCAGGATCTTATTTCAAAAAGATGGTTGTGCAGTTGATTCATTGCAGAGTTGCAGACGGGAATATAAACCTGTGTATCGTCAGCATAGCAGTGAAAAGAAACATTAAATTTCCTAAAAATAGCTCCAATAGGGTGAAGGTATATAGAGAATAAAATAGGACCCAAAATGGATCCCTGAGGAACATCACATTTAAGAGGAGCAGTAGACGAAAAAGAGGAATTTAAAGTCACTGAAAAGTGTCTACCAATTAGATATGACCTGAACCATTATTAGTAACTCTACTGGAATAAAATGAATTAGTACCTTCTAAAGACACTAGCTGTGACACTTAGGCTTCTTGGTAAAACAGAGACAGGGAGGGTTTAGCAGGAGAGTACAGTGGAGCAATGGTTAGTGCTGCTGCCTCAAAGCTCTTAGAGAGTGTAACTGGGGACTTTGCACATTCTTCTTATGTCTGCAATTCCCAGATACTGTATGTGTCTATTAGGCCAATTGGCAACTCTACAACATCTACATACAGGAAATGAATATGGGTGTGTGAGTATAAGTGTTCCCTAGTGTCAACATGTGCCTCATCCAGGGTTAGTTTATGCCAAAGATCCAGTGCTGATCTAAAAATAAATGAATGGGCCAGAAGACAGCATGTGGCATAACATAATAAAAATGACACAAGTAAAAAAAAAGGGGGACTGGTTATGTGCCCTTATTGGAGAACCCACAAGGACTTGCATTCTTTACCTTACTCTACTCAGACAGCATGAGTATTTGCCCACCCAAATTAGTTCCTGATGAGCACAAAAAGAACACTATGATGGTACAGAAAAAAAACATAAACAAACTAAAGGTAAACAAGCATATAAAAACAAACACAAACATGCTCAGAAACTATGTACAAAAATGCATAAGCAAAGAAGACAAATAGCTATGAAACACTATGAAACAAATCAACACAAAAACGGTGTTAATGTTCTGTCAGAGGTGGAAAAGAAGCAAAACACAATGACAACAGTTTTTAAAATCACAAGGGAAGAGAGAGAGGGAGAAAGCTTGAAATTGGCTACAGAAGGAAAAAAAAATCAGAAAAGCAAAAATTTTGCAATTTAAAATACAAGAAAATTCACAAAAAATGTGAAATGAAGCTTAAACGTCCAAAATGCAGTTTTAGACTTCCCTATATGCAGGTTTAAAACTCGAAATACCCCAGATGAGGCCTTCCCTCCAAATCAAGCCTCAGGCTACTCTGAAGTTTAGTATCCCAAAAATGGGCAGTACCAGATGAGGCAAGCTCATGAAATTAAATGGAAGGGCAAGATGCAGTTATCATCATGTATGAAAAAAATGTGTTCACCTGGAAATGCAGAAAGCCATTTTATAGACTGCGTGGTGTCTGGGCTATAAATACACATGCTGCTGATCAGTTCCTTCTTCTGTCTCAGTATGTGACCCTGAGGAAGTCCCTTAACCCACCTGTGCTCCAACTGTAAAAGATATCTGCAAAGACTTATAACAGATACTGATTGTGTAAGCCACCATGGATAAAGGGATAAAGTTAATAACGATGTATATAATACTATGAAAGATATATACCACATCTTGCATGAAAGTCATTGTGTAAGGGTGAAAATAATTTAGGAATTGTAATTTTGTTTCATTTCTATTTAATTTGAATGATATAAAGGGTAGCTTTCCTGTTTTGTGTTTAGTTATTACTCAGATAACCTTTAGCCACATTACCATGAGCTGGGTTAAGCTGATAGGATATTAGGTTGTACAGCCCAATGAGCAGAGTAAACGTCAAGGGAGGTCATAAGCCAAATCACCCACTCATAAGGCCTCATCTGGAATACTTTAAGTAGTTTTCATCTCCATATTACAAAGAAAACATAGTTCAATAATGAAAAATCTGTCTGAATCAAAGACTGGGAAGTATTAGCTATACGACTGAAGGAGCTAAACCTTTTCACTTTAAGCAAACATAGCTTAAGAGGTGACATGAATCATTTAAAAAAAACTATGAAGGAAATTGTTACAGTGGATTGCAGCTGTTACTATAAAAACAATTTCAGAGATGCAGGTGGAAACTTGTTAAGGAGCAGATTATGTACAGACATGAGAAAATGTTCTTCTCACAGAGGACCATGGAAGGATATATGGAATAAGTTACCAAGAGGCGTGGTAGACAGTAGCACTTTCAATGTTATTCCAGAGCAATAATGCAAAGAGGTTTGTGAAGTTTTATTGGGCTGAACAGCTTGCTCTCATCAAAATAGTTATAATATTCTAAGTACGTTAGTTCATAGCTTGATGGACTATTGCAATAAGATGTGAAAGTAAACTTAAAGCCATAAAATGCAGAGAATCCTGTGGTATGCTGGTAAAAGAAGATGGGCTCCACTAGCCAGTGTGGTGTGCAGAAGCAGCAAAGGCAATAGAAGCACTGCGTGTTATTAGGGTACAGTTAACTCAAATGTGGTCCCTAAAACCAGAAAGTGGTAACACTGAGACATGAACGAAAGGCAGTAGCATATTTGTTTGAAATAAAGACTGCTTGTAGAGCTTAATTAAACCTCCAAGTTTTTACCCAAGAGGTAATGATGCTGTTCTAGCTGCCCATATGGCTCATGTCTTATGTCTATGCTTCCATGAGCAAGGTTCTAAAAAATAAATATTTATAACAGGGAATTAAAGTTCAGTATAATTTCAGATGGATGCAAATACATATCAGTAAAGTTGGAGAAGGGCAAGGAGAATTACTAATAGTCGTAAGCTCTCAAAGAAGCTAAGTACTATCCTATTTATCTAAAACTCTAGTCTTTCACCTTTGGCAGTTACTCTTGACACAAGGGGTCACAATAGGATGAGTTTAATGATGGCTAGAATTTGGATACAGACAAGTTATAGGTGTGGTTGTTTCAAGCAGATGTTTTTAGTAAAAGCAGTACACTCAGATTCACCTGAACCAGAAACAAGTGCAAGATAAATATGAAGTGAAGTAGCAAAAGATCACATATATCAGAAAAGAAAGCAGCAAAAAGATACCAAGAAATTAAAGAAAGGAGCTCTAAAATTGAGGAGAGGTCAAAGTCATCTTTTGACATGCTGTCCAAAAATGATCAAGCCTCAGGTTATTAAGTTCTTTGCTTATGCTGTGGGCAAAAGACACCAACAATCAAAAAGTGCAGCAGTAAATAGCAATTTCAAATGATCAGCCTTGAATAGCAATGTCAACACTGCATCAAAAGTCTTCTTACCATCATCATAGGCAAAGTAGTGTTCTGGGGCCCCTGTTTTGATAGCAAAATAGAAACATACATACGCATCAGAAACATCATGGGCCCCCATGGTCCTGGGGCTCCCGGCCTGTGCCCATACATTAAGATGGCCCAGTCATTCTATACCTTTGTCTGCATTTCTGTTTTTGGAGAGCTTATAGCAAAATCTTTATAAACATATTCATGTTTCTTTCTCCAGAGGTTTATCTGTGGGGCTCAATCAGCCATAACATTCAAATCTCTACTGAACACTCAGTTTTTTTCTTTTCTGCATTTTATATCTGATATTCTTTTATAATTGACACTTTATATCATAGAGTATGAATGCTGTCTGCAGTGCTGTCTATTGACTCTCACTGAATATTGAATTTTATGTTCATTTAATGCACTGATTTAAATTCTCACTCAGTGACAAATGGAAAAGCAAAAAAGGAAGATGCATTACTTCAGTTCAATGTATTTTTATATAATGTCTTTCTTGATAGCCCAACTCAGGATTTGCAGAGACTTACAAATTCAAACAAAATGCAACTGTCTCCAACCAGCACCTGATAGATAGTGTGTTTTCACACAGTAGGCAAAAATGGCATAGTCAGCCACATAGTACCTACTTTTGTGTTAGCTGTAAAACAGCTTAAGTGAAAAAGTTACCTGTCAAATTGGTATTCAGTCTTAACTCCACAGGGAGAGCAGTCAGAGATCAGAAGTAGAATTACATGGAGGTGCCTGAAACTGGGGCAGCATGGTGGTACAGTGGTAGAGCTGCTGCCTCACAGTTAGGAGACCTTCGCTTCCTGGGTTCTCCCTGCGTGGAGTTTGCATGTTCTTTCCGTGTCTGCGTGGGTTTCCTCCCACAGTCCAAAGACATGCAGGTTAGGTGCATTGGCGATCCTAAATTGTCCCTAGTGTGTGCTTGGTGTGTGTGTGTGTGCATGTGCCCTGCGGTTGGATGGCGTCCTGCCCAGGGATTGTTCCTGTCTTGCACCCTGTGCTGGCTGGGATTGGCTCCAGCAGAACCCTGTGACCCTGTGTTAGGATATAGCAGGTTGGACAATGACTGACTGCCTGAAACTGCAAAGAACATTTGCAGTGTCTATTCATTTAATAGCTCTTATGGATCTCTTAGATCAAGATATAACAAAGTACAACAGATAGATAGATAGATAGATAGATAGATAGATAGATAGATAGATAGA
>JANRMT010062806.1:85528350-85567359 GCA_026402145.1 Polypterus bichir lapradei
AGATAGATAGATAGATAGATAGATAGATAGATAGATAGATAGATAGATAGATAGATAGATAGATAGATAGATAGATAGATAGATAGATAGATACTGAGACTGGCCACCATGTGGCACTGCTGTATTTGCAATCCATAAGTTCTTAGGCATTTTATACATTTTACTGAGGTTAAAAGTAATTTGTATGAAGTGTTGGAAAGAAGAAAAATAACGTCCCTAGTAGCATGCCATAATTCAACTAAAATCTTTATTCACACATGTATTTGTTTATATATTTATATATTTATATTTATTTGTTTATATATTTGTTTATATCTTGCCTAAAAAGGTAAGATCCAAACAGTGACTGATCTAGCACCACATTACTAGGCTATATGTTTTAGGAATGCCCTTTATTAATATAATTTTTCCCCAAATATCTTTGCATATTTCACAGATACTCTTAATACTAATGTATTAACACCAGTACCTCATCTACTGCATTGAAGGGAAGAAAAAATATGATGCATATATGCATATATTGTGGTCTGCGGGGGGCACTCCAGCCAACCAAACCCAACAGAAGCACACACCATAGCACCTGTTTATTTTGTGGGGAAGAGTCCAAAAGCACAGTAGACACAGTACTTTTTTTGATTCTTTCTTTTCTCTCTCTCTCTCTCTCTATCTTTTTTTTTATCTCTGTCTGTCTGTCCCATCACCTCTACTCCTCCTCCAGCAAGCTTCATCCCACTACTCCCCACTCTGGCTCCTCGAGTGAGGTGAGGCAGCTACTTTTATGCTGCATCTGGGAACACTTCAAGTGGCTCATCAGCGTTATCTGGAAGTACTCCGAGGTGTGGTAGAAACCCAAGTTAGGGCTCTGCAGCTTCCCCTGGCGACCCCCACAGAACCCAACAGAGCTGTGCCAAACTGCAACTCCCATGATGCCCTGTGGGAATCTGAGGTGCCGCTGCAACCCGGGGGGGCTGACTTCTAGCTCTCTGGGTGGAGGCAATGTCCTGTGCATGTCTGCTCCTCTGGTCCTTCCAGTACATTGAAACCCACAGTCAGAAAATAGCCACATCCATCTATATATATGATTGATGTATATATATACATATATATTGTGGTCCCCGGCCGGGGCTGGAGCCCGGCCGGGACGCCCAGGAGGACCGGAGGAGGGCTTGTGCCTCCTCCAGACCGTGAGGGGGCGTCCGTCCTGGTTATGTTGGGGGCCTCGGGTAAAGGGCTTGGAAGCCCAGCCCTGTAGGGACCCGTGGCCACCGCCAGGCGGCGCCCCGGTGCCTGTAGAAGTCTGGAGCCCAGCACTTCCGCCACACCAGGAAGTGCTGGGGGGAAGAAGACAGGGGACACCCGAAGGGCTTCCGAGTGCGCAGCCGGCACTTCCGCCACACGGGGGTGTGGCTAGGACTGAATGCCGGGAAGCAGCTGGAGCCCATCCGGGTTCCCATATAAGGGGCTGCCTCCCTCCAGTCATTAGTGGATGTCGGGTGGAAGAGGACAGAGCTGGAGAGAGGACGGGAGGCGGTCGAGAGAGAGGCACAGTGACTGAGAGTGTGGCCTGGACTTTGGGGAATCGGTGCAAGAGGCACTGGGGTTTGTGGTGCACGTAATTTGTATATAATTGTAAAATAAACAGTGTGTGGTGGAACTATGTTGTCCGTCTGCCTGTGTCTGGGTCCCAGTCCACAATATATATAATGTTTTTGGTAGTTTATAACTTCTTTTTATCAAGATACCATTAAATTTGTCTTGGATGAATGAAAGAACTGACAACCAAAACAGTTCAATATAAAGTTTCATTAACAGCAAGGACTGTCTTCTAATTAGGAACCTGGTTGAAACAAAAACCTGCAGATACTGCTGACCCCCCGGGACTGTGAGTAAAGATCCCTGGTCTATAGGATGATTATCTGCTCTCTGGCTGTCATTTCTTCCTATGTCTCTATAAGCCTAGGAATGTCCTTGTTTAGTAAGAGTGGCCCAAGTGGAGTAATAGTCCACTTGTCACTCTCCAACAGATCTGTTGAATTAAAATAGATATATATAGATCCATTTCCCGATTCTTTGATCATTAATTCTTTCTACATTGCCCTGACATGGCATAACAACATCCTTTTCAGGGTACTTTGTTATACTTGATATTTATTGTGGGTTCAGGGACAAGTCAAGAGCACTCCCTTCTGGTCATATTAAATATATACATATATCGATATAGATTACAGTTACAATTTTTTAATAAGAAAAGCTGGAATCTAAGAAGAAAGAAAACAGTCTTTTTTCATAAAAAAAACAAATTAGATAATGCAAAATTAAAATGTAAAATTTTGTGTAAAATTAAAGATACAATTGTGAAATGTAAACATCATGGACTGGTTAATTAGATAAAATGTAAAATTTCTTGGAGTGGTAGAGGATATAACGACATGTCATTAGTCCTTCTATCTTACAGCCCCAGGAGACATGTGTGGGGTTTTCATGTTCTCCCAGGGTCTGCCTAGATTTTCTCAGTATATTCCAGCTTCCTCTCTGGAGCCAGAAGGCTGTAGATTACATTTCATAATAATATTGATTCTACATTGCCCTGGAGAACATTTTGTGAGAGTGCCTTCTGATGGACTGACATCCCATTAATATTTGGCACCTACCATTTGCCTTATGTTGTTGTGCCAAAGCCTCACCCTGAAATGGAGTAGCTGGGTTTAGAAACTTAATAAATAAATGAATGAACACATAAACTCTGGGACCCACATTCCATGAAAAAAGTCAGTATCAAGTCTGGTGGACCAAGCCCAATAGGTATAGGTGATGTAGCCCCTGTCTGGACAGTCTATAGTGCTTTACATAAGACACTTGCTTGTTAATACAGGAGTATTCTATAATGGACTGATGGTGGGTTCTATTAGTAACAATCACTTTCCTCCTCTGTTGTAAGTTCCATTTCTACGTCGGGGACGAGTTATGTGGCCGATACAGTGGCAATAGAGTTATACTGTATGTAAAAGAAAGAGAAATAACTCCCACAGATCACCCAACCAACCATTTTTTAATCTTGACTTTCTAATTTAAACTGTAGCCATCCGTTAATTTCTTGAAGTGCCTTTCATAGTATTTAAATTTCTTTGCAGAG
This sequence comes from Polypterus bichir lapradei, assembly GCA_026402145.1. Taxonomy (NCBI): domain Eukaryota; kingdom Metazoa; phylum Chordata; class Cladistia; order Polypteriformes; family Polypteridae; genus Polypterus; species Polypterus bichir. The sequence continues at coordinate 85,531,484 of JANRMT010062806.1, forward strand.
GTCCATTCAGTTGCCTTTCATTGTCCTCACAATTTTATGCCGCAGTTGTTGCTACAAAAGGCACTATATGTAGTGCAGTAGCTCAGAGACTCACCAACTGGTTGTACTACTGAAAGTTGAGCTGTCTCTTGTAATAAGGAGAGGCCCATTTGTGAGCATCATTTTATAAAGTCTTTTAAAGTTCTATTTTTATTTATTTATTTTTTGTTCCTTTCAGGGAGATTCAGCAAGCTCTCAAATGATGAAATGGCACAGACAGTGATGGGCTCAACACTCCCCCTTAAACTCTTGCTTTCAGCAGTGACACTTCAGAGTGTAGCCTAGGTGATGAAGTCTTAGCCCCTTGCAGCTCTTTGATGTCAAGTTAATTAATTTTAATTAATCATTTTCGTCAATACAGTGTACGTCAAGAAGTTGTAACAATTCCTGCTTCATTACTCCAACTGCCAGAGTGATGTCACACACCTGGTAAACATCCTGTGCAACCCTCTCAGGCCCAGCAGAAGGAAGGATGGTTTTCACCATGGCTGGATTATCCGGTGAGGTTTCCCAAGGTGTTGTCAAGGAAGGAATGACTGTTCCTAACTAAACTTGAGTTGTCCCCAACATACGTCATGCATGGCCACACTTGGAATAATTAGCTGAACTGACCATCTGGTGGTTCTTCTATACTTAGTTGGTTCTAGTTCATACACATCAGTGATAGACGCTGATTTTCTATCCTTTGAGCAGAGGTTGCAGCAGTAATTCTCAGTCATGGATACATGTGAAGACATCTTATTTCTTTGTGATTCCTTGTCATATTAGAGACAGAGGAAACATTCTTCCTATACTATTTAAGGACTGCATGTAGACTGCCATCTGAAGAAAACTCTTGAAGACATTGAGGATTATGTAAAAAAATTAGTAACAGTGAACAGTATAAGTAGGAGTGTCACCACATCGAACTCCATGCACCTTATAATGATGTGGTAATAAGTGTAACAATGATTTCTAACAAATTAAAAAATATCAATCATCCACCTGTCTGCTGAACTTTCATATTCTAATACAGGGTCATTGTGAGTCTGAGTCTACCTTGGCTAAATAATTTCTGGACAAAATACCCAACTCACACACACACACACACACACCCTCAGAAACAACCACATTAAATTCTCCACAGGCTGAACAGATGACATTGCCAGGGATGGGGCCAACACCAGACTATCATACAACACTATTGTAATGATGTACATTTGTCTTCAGTAGTACATTTTAGAGTAATAAAGAGCTGCTTGGCCTTTTAGTCAACAGCTTCACCACAGTTTTATACTCACTCTTCAATAGGATGATGCTGCCTACCAAATGTTCTTGTATTCATTCATGCATTCATTTTCTAAACTTTCTTCCTCCATTTCAAACTTAAGTGAGCTGAACCCCATCCAGAAGCAACAAGTGTAATTCAAATAACAAGAATGGACACTGAGTTAGTGTGGTGCAGATGTAGCACTGCTGCCTCGCAGTAAAGTTACCAGAGTTCACGTCCCTGGTCCTCTCTGCGTGAAGTTTACATGTTCTTGCTGTGTCTGCCAGGACTTCTTTTGGGTACTCCAGTTTCTTCCCATAGTCCAAAGACCTGCAGATTAGGTGAACTGGTGGTACTAAATTGACTCTAGTGTGTGCTTGGGGTATGTGTGTATGTATCTGGTGTATGTGAGTGTGTGTTTGCCCTGTGATGGACTGTCCTATCCATGGTTTGTTCCTGCCTTGTGTCCTATGCTAGGTGGGATAGGCTCCTGCTACCCCCCAACCATGCCCTCTTCCAGGAGGCCTCATCCCCAACTCGTTAAGAACTAAGCAGAGATAAGTTAGATAATAACGAACTAACATTGGCTTATTGCAAGACACAGTCACATGCACACAGCCATCCTCACTTAAGATCAATATAGAACTTCCAATTGGCCTAATTTGGGACATGAGAGATTGACAGCGTACCCTGCAAAAACCTTCACAGACACATGGGAATGTGCAGACTCCCCACAGACAATAGCTGAACTCAGGACTGTGGAACTGTAGTGACGTGTCCAATATTTGCTTTCTCAAGAAATATCCCTCATTTATAATTAGAACTAAATAATTCAGAATTAAATCAGACCAACCTAAGAATGATGGTCCAGAGACTACAATGCCCTTTTTTATTCCGTTCTAAAGCCTTCTTCTGAAACCCATTTCTTACCCAACTCACCATTTTTTCATGATCATTTTATTGCTATCCACTGTCAGGAATTTTAATTTCCCCTAGGTGTTTTGTGAGAATAAAGCAAAATAAAACTTGTGAGGTTGAAAGATGTGAATGTGCTTCATAGCCACACCTTATATTAATTGAAACCCAAAAAACCAACATGCTAAAGCACAAAATACATGAATAATAAATGAAGCTGGAAAGCAAGGAGTGAGCCTAAGATCAATCTTAACAAGCATTTTCATTTACTGCCAGCCAATCAATGAAGTGCAAATTTTCAAAAAAAGAAAGAATGGCAAGAGTGCCCTCATGTGGAAACACAACAACTTTGCAAAAAGAGCTTTCCCATTCATTCCTTATTTTAAAGCTTCAGAGAAGATGATCCCCACAGTCCTGTATTGAATAAAATGGGCTCAAAAAAGGACAGATGGTGGAGGAAATGGTGAAATTTAAAAGTAAAACCGAGAACTGGAGTCACATTTCCTTATTATATGATGCTGGAATACAGTCATATGAAAAAGTTTGGGAACCCCTCTCGGCCAGCATAATAATTTACTCTACTCTTAACAAAAAAGATAACAGTGGTATGTCTTTCATTTCCCAGGAACATCGGAGTACTGGGATGTTTTCCGAACAAAGATTTTTAGTGAAGCCGTATTTAGTTGTATGAAATTAAATCAAATGTGAAAAACTGGCTGTGCAAAAATTTGGGTATCCTTGTAACTTTGCTGATTTGAATGCATGTAACTGCTCAAAACTGATTACTTGCAGCCCCAAATTGGTTAGATTAGCTTGTTAAGCCTTGAACTTCATAGACAGGGGTGTTTAATCATAAGAAAAGATATTTAAGGTGGTCAGTTGCAAGTTGTGCTTCCTTCCCTTTGATTCTCCTCTGAAGAGTGACAGCATGGGATCCTCAAAGCAACTCTCAAAAGATCTGAAAACAAAGATTGTTCAGTATCATGGTTTAGGGGAGGTTTAAACTGTCAGTTTCATCTGTAGGGAATGTAATCAGGAAATGGAAGGCCACAGGCACAGTTGTTGTTAAACCCAGCAGGTCTGGTAAGCCAAGAAAAATACAGGAGCGGCATATGCGCAGGATTGTGAGAATGGTTACAGACAACCCACAGATCACCTCCAAAGTCCTGCAAGAACATCTTGCTGCAGATGGTGTATCTGTACGTCGTTCTACAATTCAGCACAATTTGCACAAAGAACATCAGTATGGGTGATGAGAAAGAAGCCCTTTCTGCACTCACGCCACAAACAGAGTCTCTTGTTGTATGCAAATGCTCATTTAGACAAGCCAGATTCATTTTGTAACAAAGTGCTTTGGACTGATGAGACAAAAATTGAGTTATTTGGTTATAACAAAAAGCAATTTGCATGGTGAAAGAAGAACACTGCATTCCAAGAAAAACACCTGCTAACTACTGTCAAATTAGGTGGAGGTTCCATCATGCTGTGGGGCTGTGTGGCTAGTTCAGGGACTGGGGCTTTTGTTAAAGTTGAGGGTCGGATGAATTCAACCCAATATCAACAAATTCTTCAGGATAATGTTCAAGCATCAGTCACAAAGCTGACGTTATGCAGGTGTTGGATATTCCAACAAGACAATGACCCAATACACAGTTCAAAATCTACAAAAGCATTCATGCAGAGGGAGAAGTACAATGTTCTCAAATGGTCGTTACAGTCCCCTGACTTGAATATCATCGAAAATCTATGGAATGATTTGAAGCAGGCTGTCCATGCTCGGCAGCCATCAAATTTAACCGAACTGGAGAGATTTTGTATGGAAGAATGGTCAAAAATACCTCCATCCAGAATCCAGACACTCATCAAAGGCTATAGGAGGCGTCTAGAGGCTGTTATATTTGCAAAAGGAGGCTCAACTAAGTATTGATGTAATATCTCTGTTGGGGTGCCCAAATTTATGACCCTGTCTAATTTTGTTATGATGCATATTGCATACTTTCTGTTAATCCAATAAACTTAATGTCACTGCTTAAATACTAGTTTCCATAAGGCATGTTGTATATTAAAAGGAGGTTGCTACCTTGAAAGCTCAGCCAATGATAAACAAAAATCCAAAGAATTAAGAGGGGATCCCAAACTTTTTCATATGATTGTATGTGGAAGCAGTGAGCAGTACTGGCTTATGTTCTCATAGCTGCAGATGGACACTTTTCAATTACTTTTCCATGGAACTGGAGTAGGTTTTTGAATGCCTTGTTCTCCTTCAAGCTTGCAATTTTATGAGGCCAAGTGCATTAAAGGTATTTTAGAAACAGTGGACTTGGGCCTGTCCCAAGAACAGTTTGTTTGCTAGAGAAATCTAAGAGATAGAGAGTACCATAGGGAGAGTGCAATGAATAGAGAGTAGACTGAGCAGAGGTCAGAAGACAAAAAGATCAAATATAGCATAGGAACAAATCCAAAGCAAATGTCAAAACCTGAAGTCAAAGTAACATTGCAAAATGGTAAGATCCATACTTAGAAACTAGCTTAACACTAAAATATGTGAGGTTTTGATAGTTTCTGTATGTGTAATGCTGACAGTGAAAGACATGATCAGCAACGGATGCCGTTGCTAACAACAATAACCACAAAATAGCAATATTTTGACGTATATTTACTTTTTAGACTATTGGACTAAGCTACTGCTCTGGATTGAATCCACTAGAAGTGTTTTAAAGGGAGCTCTTTATGCATTTCTCCCTTGGATTGAGTTTATTAACTCAAACCTCTTTTGAGGCATTAGGATGGTATGGCCTAAGGAATACAGAAATCTTGAGGAGGCCAGTGATACATTTAAAAAAATGTGGAATGCAGAGTTTGTGCACCTCTATGCTTTTGTACTGGCAAGATATTTGTCTCTGTGAATAGAATCTGCAGCTTTGATTTCCATTGTGGAAATTGACTGTAGCGTTATACACATCAATACAAAGGTATCTGCCAGGCTGGTCCTTTGACCAGGTCTGCTGAGTTCTTTACTGACCTGCTCATCCTTTGAAGTGTTGCTTTTGAAACCCGTGGTATCTCTCACCATGATCATCTGTATCTCCGGCTATTTCATTAAGTAGTAGCACTTAATATAAAGTACTCAATTCTATATGAATTAATTTGTCAGATTCTGTGCTAACTCAAGAGAGGTGCACATGATTTGGCAAAGAGTAATAAAGAATGGCTCTGCGTTTGTGTTTTCCGTTTGTTCTTGAACTCACAATTGTTTTCTTTGGTAGCTCCTTAAAAAGGAATAATAAACAGGAATAATAATTTTCATTATTTAATTTATTATTACGGTGGCACTGCCTCGCTGTTAGGAGACCCGGGTTCGCTTCCCGGGTCCTTACTGCATGGAGTTTGCATGTTCTCCCCACGTCTGCATGGGTTTCCGCCGGGTGCTCCGGTTTCCTCCCACAGTCCAAAGACATGCAGGATAGGTGCATTGGCAATCCTAAATTGTCCCTAGTGTGTGTTTGTTGTGTATGTTTGTGCACGCCCTATGGTGGGCTGGCACCCTGCCTGGGGTTTGTTGGGGGGGATTGGCTCCAGCAGTCCCCCGTGACCCTGTAGTTAGGATATAGTGGGTTGGATGATGGATGGATGGATGGATTTATTATTAATTTGTGATGAGCAAGCTGTGAATTGATGTATTTGATGGGTGTTTAATGTACTTAATTCCTTATGTTGTCCAGGTAGAGCTTTTACAGTTTTCTTGTGCTTTCAATTCAGTTCAGCTTGTTTTTGTATAATGCTCTTCATTGACCGTTAGTCTCATGGGGCCAGGTGTGATTCTCAAAACAAGAATACATATCTGGGGACAACCCATTAAACAGTGTGTAGTGAATAGCAACGAAATCCTGAGCTGCAAAGGCTATGCCCCCAGGCTTTCTTCCTAAAAGACACCACCTCTCCAATTCCTCCAGTCTGTGCATTTTAAACCACCGTCAGGGTTATCAGAGAAGGAGCAAAAGATACTGATCAAAAGACTTGACACTGAGAGAAAATAAAAACTTAAAATTGCTGTTATCCATTCAAGTAACTGAAGCTTAATAATTAATGTGCACATTTTAATGAGTGCTGCCACAGTGGAGACAGACAGACACACACACATGAAGCCTACCGCAGCTAATGGGCTCCACATGTTTGTGAAGTCTCTCTGTCTGCTGCGGCAATATCTTTTTGCCCATTTTAACTATCACATCACTTTATGACATAGTAACAGTAATAGAGTTTTGATAGACAGTGTGGTCTTTTGATATACAATGTGTTAAAACTATTTTGTCATGGCATGCTTGCATTTCCAATCAGACAGAAATGTTAATTTTTTTTAGTTATTCATTTAGATGTGCAGTCAGAAAGTGGGTGTTGTGCAGCCTTGTCTCTGCTTTACTGGTGTTGTTAAGTATATTTGTTGATTTCGGTTTTTTAAATATAAAATCTGTATCTCTTGGGGCTCTTCATTATCAGCTTTCTTAACGGCAGAACTTTTGACAGAGTGCGATACAGTGTTTTCTTCATATTTTTCAAAAATAAGCTGAATGAACTTTTAAGCTTACATTGACTACTACACTGTTGTCATAATGCTGAAAAACAGAGAGAAAAACAGAGAGCAATTAGAGCAACTGCGACAACGTTCACGCTTACCACTCGTCCATTGATGTTGTTGAATGCCAATGTATAATCTGATTCAACAGAAAGGTTTTTCCCTTGCACCAGGTTATGCTTTTTTCTATAAACTTGCAATGTGTTCTCTGCACACAAAACACACATTTACAGTATATGTCTAATGGGATTTTTTTAGTTGACTTTGACTTTAGACAGTTCATCATAAACAGAAGCTTGTTGTCTGTCACACCAGATTAACAAGAGCACCTCTGATCTTGCAGTTCAAAATCACAATCCCTACTTTGAGTGTCACCTTCATGAGGCACTGTGATTTGTTTAGAAATGTGCCACTCCACAATTCACAATTCACTCCTGGGTGTCTCCAGACGTATATAGACATCATTCAAGAAAATACTGAGTACAGGCCTAGAGCACTTTAAGAAGTTAACAGGTAAATGCAATTACACACCTTATAAACTAGTTATTACAATCTAACAAATTATATAAATTTCTGGAAAACAAAGTAGTCTGAAACGGATTGATATAAATAGAACCTAACAATATTTGGCCATTAATTAAAAGTTGAACTATGGCCATTTGACAACAGAGGAGAGGAAAACAAAAACTCCAGTCAACAGGGTCCCTGGAGAAAATAAATCAGTGAGGGGTCCATGGTCAGTTATAACACAAAGTCAAATGATAAAGTCTGACACAGTCAGAGTCCTGGACACTTCGGCCAAATGGCTGCCAAATCCCCTGCTGGGCATTCAGTAGCAGAGTCAGCATTCTGTTTATTCTGATGGCGAAATCTTTGCACCTCTTGATTTCAAGACTCCCAGTATTTCAGGTGTCTTTGCTTGGCTTGGCTTGAATGTTGGACAGTGGCAGCAAGTGTCACAGCAGGACACTGAGAAAAGAAACAGAATACAATGAATAGAGTGCTTTAACTTGAAAAACTGAAGAAAGAAAAGCATAATAGAGTGTTTTAACTTGAAAACACGTATGACCTTTCTTAATGAGTCAGAAAAGATGGATGTCCAGGAACAGGTTCTTTTGATTGAATTATTTAGAAGATGTTTTTGTCTCAGCATCATAAACAACTACCATTGAGGTAAAGTGAAATAATTTTGACTGTGATTGCAGAGATCAAAACTGCCCCCCTCCACCACCACTAATTCAGATAAGCATGAAGCAAACAGAGATAAGAAAAATGTACAATCTAGCACTTCAGAGCTTGAATTATTCATGTGCAGGTTCTTTATTGAGGCAAGATGTTAAAGTAACACTTGGAAATTTATGTACATTTGCTTTGAAACCCAAGCCAAAGCAAAGTGGATTTTTTAATCATTGTAATATGTCTGTGCAGAAGTTTGTCTCCTGATATTGACATACTTATTTAGTGAATCCACAGAAATGAAGGAAATAGGTTAAGATAGGTAGTAATTGTAGCTCTTTGAGCCTAAAAACGGTCAAGGGGCCTTTTTTGACCACAGCAGCATTTTCTGTGGTTGTCTAGGAATTAATGCCTGTGTGAATTGTAAAGGTCACTCCCTTCCATTCAACCATTGACCTTAGAGTGAGGAAGTAAGTTAGGACAACGGATTAAAGCCACCATCACATTACACAACTTTTGTGTTCGGTTTTTTGTATGATTACCCCTTGTGGTCTATGGCCGGCTTGTCATCCCGGTCAATACTCCCAGGCCGCCAGATGGAGCCCTCCCTGCAGTATGGAGGTGCCCCGAAGACCAGCAGAGAATCATGGACAATGGAATTTTCATCCACAGCCCTGCTGGATACCACAGGGGCCGCAAGAGGGAGCTGCAGGGAGGAGCAAGGAGTCATATGTGCCCTATAACCCGGAAGTGCGTCATAGGCAGAGCGACGGCAGAAGTGACGTACTTCCGGGGTGAAGAAAAGGACTTTTGATCTGACCCGGAAGTGATAGAAGATCACATGGACTGGGGTTTGGAACACTTCCGGGTCAGGGACTAAAAAAGGATTGTGGGAACTCCCAGACGGCGATCTGTGCTGGGTGGAAGGGTGGCAACGCGTCTGGGAGTGGTGGATTGTGTTTGTATTGGAGAATTGTGTCTATTTATGAGAATAGTGGAGAGGAGGGTGCTTGTGCACTGTGCTATAAAAATAAAGTCAAATTTAGGACTTTTACTTGGTGTCTGGAGTCTTGGACAGGGGTTCATGGGAGCGATAGCGCCCCCTATCTGTCACACCCTATTTTGTGACAGTCTCTGTGTGGGCAAAGCTATGCCCGTTGACAAACACATTCTGTCATGACTTCCTGCCCATTTAAGAGCACCTGTCCTAACATCCAAGTATTTCATCTCTTTCTCTATTATTTCTGTCTTCTTCAGAGTAGAGAAACCCAAAAGGCATTTCCAAGGAAACTTTTAGTTTTATGAATTTATTTTTATACATTTCTGTTGACTTTAACTTTAGTTTTGTGTTTGTTTTTTCTTTTTGGTTTCTTGAATGTGTTTTTACCCATTCCTGTTCTTTACTAGTGTCTCCTGATCTTGTTTTCTCATTCTGTAATTCTCTGCACACCAGCTCTCTGAGAGGTCATTCATGACACCTCTCCTCTGTGATGCTGATTCCTTCAAAGTGAAAGCAGAACCTTTTAATTTGCAGAATTTAGGTATATCTAAACCATTATATACTTATGCCTTTTACAACAGAAAGAGTTAATTTTCACGTGAGTGAAATTATATCGTGGGGGATTTAAAATTATTATCTTTGAAATGAAAGATCAAGATCATGTCACTAATGTGTTTAAATACATTTAAGGGATAATGATAAGCAAATCATCTTGTTAAGTCTAGGCAAAAGGATAATCAGATTCATAGTGCTGGCCAGTAACACAGAAGGCCCAACACAAAACAAAATGACAAAGTCAAACCTATAGTCTAAATCAAAAAAGTCAGAAACCAGAGTTTATTTCCTAAGTAATTGTTTTTGTTGTTTGAGCACTACTGTCTTGTAGAGACTTTCTCCTACTATTCTTCCTATATAGGCTTTAAATACCCGATTGTTTGGTGATATGTCTGATTCACCTCCCACCAATATTACTGTTGTGATTTACTTATGATTTAATTTTTATCACAAGTTTTTCCTTAACAATACTTTTAATATAAGCTTAAGTTTTAGACATAAGGGAATTTAAATTGAAAGTGAGTTTCTGGATTTAAAGTTGTCTTCTAATACCTGAAATCTGGTAACATGTTATTTATTTATTTTTACTGCAAAGACAGTTTGTTTTAGTTGACTTCAACATTTTCAGGTCACGTTGCTAAGGCCATGTCCTGGACGTCACATTCAATGACATAATTGGCAAGACAGTGTATAAATCGGCTCTGCTGTCCAAGTTTGTGGTTATTTAGTGAACACACTCCAAGTCTTTTCCTAACAATTTTCTGGAAAACAACCTAATATTCTGCTCTTCTGACTATGAATTTTTGATATCCATTTTTGGCTTGACGAAATATTGGTTTTATTTCTGGTTTTGACATTCACCTTGTTTGCAACTTTGTTCTCATTTCCTGGCCATTCGTATTTGCTTTCACCAACACCCAAACAAACCAAAGTTCACCTGGATTCTTCTGCTCCCTATCACTTTCTTTCTCTTACTCATTTTTCTTTTGTCTGTTTCTCTGTCTCCCGCCCACACACTCTTAATTCTTTTCTTCCCACTAAATGAATGCTCGCCTAAGTATTTTATTATATTATCAGACCACCGGTGATGTGGATCTAAAACAAAAGGTATCAATATAAACTCTTAGGTTCTTTTCTTAATGGGATATATAAAGAAATGTCAAAACCAGCTATGTAAGTGTTACCTCTAACCTCTTACCTGATCAATGTCCTTATTATACCCCAGATTTTCAACCTTAGTTACCTCTAATGACATGCAAGGACCCCTCTGATTGGGATTGTCTTCTATTTTCAAACTTTTACTTCAACCCAGAGGACTTTACAAAATATTCTTTGTACATTTAAGGGGCTACAGCTACACAAGGAAAGGCAATCCAGTACTCAGCAAAGCTAGTAGTCAGGAATTAGACAGATAATTTACTTAAAAATTATATTTACATGCATAATAAACAATAGTAGCAGATATAAGCAATGCAAAGAATTGTGTAACATGGCGGGGTTAATGCAGTCTTCATTCGGTCCAAAATTACATTTCCCAGATGACAGTTCCTTAATTACTGGCTAAATATCCTTAATAGAAAAATGAAAAGAAAGATTTCTTGCTGGAGACAGAGCTCCTTTGCAAGTGTTCAGCAGCTAAGCAGATATCAAGCTCTATTTAAATGTCACTGGCTCCTAGAAAAGCATCAGAAATGTGGCAAACAAACACTCCATTTTGAAACAAAGTACCCACTTTACAAAAATTAAACTATAAACTAAACTGAGAATGGATATCTTTTTGGAAAAAAGTTGTAATTAAGGTCAGCCACTCTCTCCCCCTCTTGCCCAAATTAAGGGCACATACCTGGCTTCCTGAATGCTAGCTAAACGGCTAACACTTTTGCAGTTTCTCAAAGCCCAGAAAAGTTATCGCACAAGCTTATGGTTGATTCCTATGAGAATCAAAAGCTGCCCTAACCTGCAAACAGACTGGCTATACAGAATCTTCTAAGGGACTGTTTTGCCTTTCAGTTCTTCCCAGAATACACTTCAATCCTGTCCAACTTGACAAGTCTTCCAGACCTTGATTCCCTCCTGGAATTGTGTGCCCTCTAATGGCCAGCAAGTGTTACAAACTGTAGTGATCCATCAGTGACATCAAACCCTCATTTGGAAAGGACGATCAGCATCCTCTCCAACATTTTTGAAAAATGTGACAAGTTTCTAACCAGGTCACATCTTTTTCATTTCTAGTACTGGTGATCCTGCCCTGCTTTTCATCCCTCTAGAGTATCCCAAAAATGCACAGTGTGCCCCCTGTTGATACTTGTTTTCTTGCGCAGGCTTTTTGATATTTATTGACACTACCATTACTATTACTTGCTCTCTGTCAAGCCTACTTTATTAAGGATCCATTCCTGTCATGAACAGGTCTCGTACTAGACCATCCATCTATATTCTCACTCGATTAATGTATTTCTAGGTCACAGGTGTGTAAGCCCATCCTGTATTCCTATAAAAAAACATTATTTTTATGTAGTATGCTTTCATGGGGTGCTCCATCCCAGTACTCTTTATAAGTATTCAGTGATACAGTACAAATATTTGGAAAAGTCAGTAGATGAATGGGGAGAGCATGGGGAGTCATGAGGTCACTGGAAATGGGTATGTGGTGCTCCCAATATCTTTGCAAAAGGATGAAGGTCAAGTCTTTAGAGTCCTGGTTTTTCCTGTTTTGCTATATGGTTGCAAGACATGGACGCTATCCAGTGACCTGAGATGAAGACTGGAATCCTTCAGTACTGCGTCTCTTCGGAGAATTCTTGAGTACCTCTGGTTTGACTTTGTATCGAATGACCAGATGCTCATGGATTCCCAAATGAGGCACATTACCTGCATTGTGAAGGAGCATCAGTTACTGCACTACAGCCATGTGGCATGATTCCCCAAATGTCATCCGGCTCACAGGATCCTTGTTGCTGAAGACCTGAGGGGCTGGACCAGGCCAAGGGGATGCCCATCTAACACCTGGCTGTGGCAGATAGATGGTCATTTTTGAAGGTGGGACTTTACCACATGTTTCCCTGGGGGTTTGCAAACTGGGATACCAAGCTGTTTCATTGTGTCGTGTGTGCAGCAACGTGCTCTACTAATGCATGCTCCCCAACCTGACCTGACCTGAGCTGGCTTATCAAGTGATTTAATGTTGATTAATTTCAATCCTTCTATATAAGAAGGATCGAACTTTAGTTGTGTTATGAGTAAGGCAGAGTAGGACAAAGATTAAGGACATAGAACATTAAAATTCAGACAGGGATCATTACCAAAATATCTGTATTATATGGGTGTGTATCACCAAATACAAATATGATAGAAGATACTCGATGTCAAGTCAAAATGAAAAGTAGAAAAACCTTGGAAAGCATACACTGCTCAAGAAACAAACTTTCTCTTGCACTGGAGTCTTTCCATTATTTAAAAACAAAGTGCACACTCTTTCTAAACATGTGGCTTGCTTTTTAAGTATAGCGACCATGACCAAGTAACCATGTGGGCTACACACACCCAGCACTAAGTGGTATCGTAGCAACCTGAAATCACAAACAATAACTAAAGAAACCGTGAAAAAAGAAAAACAAGGAAAAAAGGAGAAGCAAAATAATAAAACATAGTTATTTTGTAGTAAGTCAATAGTGGTGACTGAAAACGTCAATCATGTAATTTGTAGTCAGTCCCCTCAGCCACTCCATCATATTGACAACAAAGCTTTCAATTCCTTCAGGCTTCCCTCATATGTACTACCCTGAAGCAGTTTTGGTAGCACTCCTCTAGTTTCTTTTTTTGTGCAAAGTATAACAAAATTGCACTCAATATTGATGATGCAGCCTTAGAAGAAAACTTCCTCCCATTCTGTAATGACTTCTTTTTTTTTTTTTTTTTTTTAATTTTTTTTATTAATTTTATTACAATCCATACAAAGCAATCAAGTTTTTACAAAGAGAAAAATTAAGAACAGATCGATCCCCACCCCTGAGAGAGAGAGCAAGCCAAACGGCGTTAAATTTAAGGCTTGGAGACATACCTAAATTAATAAATTCTCTGTGCCTTTTGAACTTATTTTAAAATATTACTGATTAGATCCTGCCATGTTTTGAAAAAAGTCTGTACGGATCCTCTAACTGAGTATTTGATTTTTTCCAACTTCAAATAATATAACACATCGGTTTCCCACTGACTTAAAAGAGGAGAGTTTGGGTTCTTCCAGTTTATGAGAATAAGTCTACGTGCCAAAAGTGTAGTGACTGCAATCACAATTTGTTTGTCTTCCTCCGCTTTAAACCCATCTGGAAGAACACCAAACACAGCTGTTAATGGGTTTGGAGGGATTGTAAGTCCAAGGCTATCTGAAAGGTAATTAAAAATGTTTGTCCAGAATAATGTTAATTTGGTGCAGGACCAGAACATGTGACCTAGTGAGGCTGGGACTTGGTTACAACGTTCGCAGGTTGGATCATGCCCTGGGAACATTTTGGAGAGTTTTAGTCGAGACAGATGTGCTCGATATATAATTTTGAGTTGTATAATTGTATGCTTTGCGCATATGGAGCTCGAGTGAATTCTCTGCATTGCTACTTTCCACTCCTTTTCTGATATATTAATTGAAAGATCTTTTTCCCAGTGTCCTCTTGGATCTTTAAAAGGGAGGGATTGTAAAATGATTTTATATATTGTAGAGATGGAGTCTAAATCCTTGAGATTGAGCAATATTTTTTCCAGCATGGATGAGGGTGCAAGATGAGGAAAATCTGGAAGGTTTTGTTTAACAAAGTTTCTGATTTGAAGATAGTGAAAGAAATGTGTAGCTGGAATGTTAAATTTGGAATGTAATTGCTCATAGGATGCAAAGACGTTGTCTATATAAAGATCTCTAAGCAAGTTAATTCCAAATTTTTTCCAAATATTAAAAACTGCATATGTTTGTGAGGGTTGAAAGAGGTGGTTCTCTTGAAGGGGTGCCACAGATAGAAGCTTCTCCGTCTTAAAATGCTTTCTACATTGGTTCCAGATTCTAAGTGAGTGGAGCACAATTGGGTTATTAGTGTATTGCCGATAACGTGTGTTTATTGGAGCACAGAGCAAGGAATACAAAGAAGTACTGCAGGAATTTAATTCTATTGCGGACCAAGCCTGTGTATGTTCTTCTATTTGTGTCCAGGTTCTTATCGCCTGTATATTTGCTGCCCAGTAATAAAACTGGAAGTTAGGTAGAGCCATGCCGCCTTCTGCCTTTTGTCTTTGTAGGGTCGCTCTTTTGATGCGTGGATGTTTTGAATTCCAAATAAATTAGGTTATTGCTGAATCTAATTGCTTAAAAATGATTTATTGATGTATATTGGGATGTTTTGAAATAAAAAAAGGAGCTTAGGAAGAATATTCATCTTAACAGTGTTAATTCTTCCAGCTAGTGTGAGATGAAGGGTTGACCATCTATGCAAGTCTTGTTTAATTTTTTCCATGCAAACGGCGAAATTTTGTTGATATAGAGCTTTATGTTTACTTGTGATGTTTACCCCTAGGTATTTAAACTGTTCTGCAATGATAAAAGGTAGGGTATCTAATCTAATATTATATGCTTGAGAGTTCACTGGAAAGAGTACACTTTTATTCAGATTAATTCTGAGACCAGAGATCTTTTGAAATTCTATGAGTGCTGCTAAGACTGCAGGTACAGAATTTTCTGGGTCTGATATATACAGTACCATGTCATCTGCATATAATGAGATTTTCTGTTCCAGTCCTTCTCTGCTAATCCCCTTTATCTGATCAGTATTTCGACAATGTATTGCCAGTGGTTCAATGGCAATCGCAAACAGCAGCAGTGACAAGGGGCATCCTTGTCTAGTGCCACGTTCTAGTTTAAAGTAGTCTGAGCAAATGTTGTTGATGCAAACTGAAGCTTCTGGGTTAGTATACAGTAATTTAATCCATGCACAGATGTTTGGGCCAAACCCAAACTTCTCCAATATAGTAAAAAGGTATTTCCATTCAATCATGTCGAATGCTTTTTCTGCATCTAATGATAATAATATTTCTGGGGTGTTTGATTTAGTTGGTGAGTATATTACATTAAACAGGCGTCGAAGATTGGAAGATAAGTGCCAGCCCCTAATAAATCCAGTTTGGTCTTGTGATATTTGTGTAATGACTTCTAACTCCAAAGATGATTGTGGGCAGGCAGATGGTAGAGTTGTGCCTAACCTCTTTTTGATAGAACACTCACAATACTATGATACTGGTCAGTTGAACCCTTTGTCACACATACAGTATATACATGGGAGACAGTTTAAGGACTCAGGTGATGGTAATTCTCCACCAATCCAGGGGGTGGCACTATGTGATAATGCGCTATCTTTTCCTCCCTCTGCACACCGGAAAACTGACAGCTCTCCTCCAATGATGTCAGTACCAGTGTCTGCCCACCTGGACCCACCTCTTCCTGCCTGGCAGCCATATGACCAGAAGAACCGCCATCTTTGACAGTGGGAAAAGGACTCCAGTCTAAGAAGACTTGTTAAGGCAATGTTAGCACACTTACTGTAAAGTTGACCGCAAGGTGCCCCAAAACAGTTTCTTTATCCTGTGTTTCTATTACACCTTTCACAACCAACTCAGAAAAAATGTGGTCCTATTCAGCAGTCTTGCTAATAGTTTGCAGCCTTTAAAATAAGTCAAATAAAACATTAGCCTCATGCAGTGCCTGTAAAAAGTATTCACCCCCCTTAGAAGTTTTCCCAATGTTATTGGACATTGAATTGCAATGCATTACATTTGTAATTAATTTAGAACACTCTGTAAAGATCTGTTTTCACTTTGACATTAAAGAGTTTTTTTTCTTTTGTTCAGTGTCAAAAAAGCCTAATTAAATCCACTGTGATTCAAAGTTGAATAACAATAAAATGTGAAAACTTTTTATGAGCACTGTATTTGCATATGTTCACAGTTCAGCATTTGACTTCTGATTATACACATTGGTTGTCATTTAAATGTTCACCCACCCATCCATCTTCCATCCCACTTAGCTAATTTAGGGTTACAGGGAGCTGGTACCTATCCCAGCAGGTTACATTCCAGCACAAGGTGAGAATTTGTCTTGGACAGGAAACTAGTTGGCTGCAGGATGCACTCACACATACTTCAACACTCTCTGATACAGAGCCTGTTTTGAGTCACTAATTACCCTAAAATTTGAGTCTTTGGAATATGAGCGGTAAACTAGCAAAATCCTCATGGGTAGCACAAATGGCTCTGACTTGAGCCCAGGACACTGCAGCTCTGAGGCAGTAATTCTACCCAGTGTGTCAAAATATGACCTTTATTAACTTTTGTGATGTTTCACCACTATAATACACCCAAAAGGTGCTGACTCAGTTTGGACACAATCAATATATATTTCACTTAATTTGTGATAAAAAAACAAAAAGTCCCATTATACCAATGCATTCATTACAATAACATAGTAGGATTTCTTGGTAGCTTTGAAAGCCAAAACCAGTATAAAACGAGGGACATTTTGGCAATGCAACATAATGAAAAACATTTCAGGTCAAAAGTGAAAGCCAACAGGCTGAGCCCATTTACGACTTCATTGGATCAGAATCATGATCACTCAGTAGTTTCCTAAAATAGGGCCAGCAGCAGATTTTATTGGTGTTTTTTTGATTTTACCACGCAGACCAATGTATAGTCAGATTAACATAGCTATGCCAACCAATATAGCCCTTTTGGTACAAGTACAAAGTTCAACTGACCTGCGTTCTTCATCTGCCATAACCTGAATGTAGCATCTTGCACAGAGAGGGCTGCTTTGTCATACTGTACATATCCTAACTCCTGACAAATGTCAACACTTTTTACTCTTTCTTTAATTCTCTTTAGGTCATGCTTTGTATGGTTAGTACTCAGGGTGAATTTTCAGGACATTTGCGTGACACAGCTTAATTTTTCATAACATCCTTCTCTATTCAATGGAGCCTTTTGTTTCTTCTGTTTGTTTTTGATTTCTCATTTAAATCATTCGGGAAAGCCTGTGCAAGACTTCATTATGTGCCTTGGTCGGAAGTCACCTACTTAACATTGGTTAACCTCATTTTGTACTTTTGACCAACTGCATGATTTTCTGGGTTATGCAGAGGCCTTTGCTACTATCCCACAACACCAGAGTTCTGGTTTCAAATCCTGACCTAAACATGTCTGTGTGGAGATTGACAATGATCCCTTGTCTCTGGATTTTTCTCCAAGTGTTCTTGATTCCTGTCTGTATCCGAAATATGTTGTATTACGTTAAATGGTGACCCTTAATCAACCAAGTGTAGATGTGTGCATGAATGGGCCCTGCAATGAACTAGCTGCCTATCCAAGGTTTATTCCAGCATTAGACTTCTTCTGAGATAGCTTATGGACTCCTAAGACACCGTAAGCCACTGTTCTGCCATTTTTACAACAACAACATTTATTTATATAGCACATTTTCATACAAAAAAATGTAGCTCAAAGTGCTTTACATAATGAAGAATAGAAAATAAAAGACACAGTAAGAAAATAAAATAAGTCAACATTAATTAACATAGAATAAGAGTAAGGTCCGATGGCCAGGGTGGACAGAAAAAACAAAAAAAAACTCCAGACGGCTGGAGAAAAAAATAAAATCTGCAGGGATTCCAGACCAAGAGACCGCCCAGTCCCCTCTGGGAATTCTACCTTACATAAAAGAAACAGACCTATTTTCATTTAGGTTTCTCATGGAAGGACTTGATGATGATGGTCACGTAGACTTCTGGCTTTTAGTCCATCAATGTTGGAGCATCATGATGCTTTGAGTAGGTTGTGGTGGCGCAGGCCGCCACCACAAAGAAACAAGAAAAAGAAACAAGAGAGAGAAGGGGTCAGTACGGATTTTACGGATTTTAGAGCTACCATGAATAGTTATTATGATGAATTGAACATACAGAGTATCAAGATTAAGTTAAAGTGAAGTTATGTTAAAGTAATGTGTTTTCAGCAGTGTTTTAAAGTGCTCCACTGTATTAGCCTGGCAAATTCCTATTGGCAGGCTATTCCAGATTTTAGGTGCATAACAGCAGAAGACCGTCTCACCTTTTCTTTTAAGTTTAGCTTTTGGAATTGTAAGGAGACACTCATTTGAGGATCTAAGGTTACGATTTGGAATATACGGTGTCAGACATTCTGATATATAAGATGGAGCGAGATTATTTAAGGCTTTATAAACCATAAGCAGAATTTTAAAGTCAATTCTGAAAGACACAGGTAACCAGTGTAGTGACATCAAAACTGGAGAAATGTGTTCAGATTTTCTTTTCCTAGTTAGGATTCTAGCAGCTGCATTCTGCACTAGTTGCAAACGATTTATGTCTTTTTTGGGTATTCCTGAGAAGAGTGCATTACAGTGATCTAGGCGACTGAAAACAAAAGCGTGAATTAATTTCTCAGCATCTTTCAATGATATAAGAGGTTTAACTTTTGCTATGTTTCTTAAGTGAAAAAATGCTGTCCTAGTGGTCTGATGAATATGTGATTTAAAATTCAAGTTACAGTCAACAGTTACCCCTATGTTTTTTACTTCTGTCTTAACTTTTAATCCTAATGCATAAAGTTTATTTCTGATAACCTAATTGAATCCAGTATTGCCAATCACTAAAATTTCAGTTTTCTCTTTATTTAGCTTGAGAAAATTACTATTCATCCATTCAGAAATACCAGTAAGACATTGTGTTAGTGACTCGAGAGAGTCGGTGTCATCAGGTGCTATTGATAAGTACAGCTGTGTGTCATCAGCATAGCTGTGGTAGCTCACGCTGTGCCCTGAGATAATCTGACCTAATGGAAGTATATAGATTGAGAAAAGCAGCGGACCCAGGATAGAGCCTTGTGGAACACCATATCGGATATCATGTGTCTTTGAGTTGTGATTACCACAGCTAACAAAGAATTTTCTCCCTGCCAGGTAGGATTCAAACCTATTTAAGACACTGCCAGAGAGGCCCACCCATTGACTAAGACGATTTCTAAGAATATTGTGATCAATGGTGTCAAATGCGGCACTCAGATCGAGGAGGATGAGAACAGATAAATGGCCTCTGTCTGCATTTACCTGTAAGTCATTTACTACTTTAACGAGTGCAGTTTTTAGCTGCTAATTATATTTTTCTGATGTGAATGTCAAAAGCAAGAAAAGTAAAATAAGGGAGATATGCTCACAGATCACTGTTACTTATCAGATTTGACTGCCTTCACATATAGAAATGAAAAAATGCATAGGGGCAGAGTTAAAAATAGAAACATATGGAAGAAACGGCTGGAAGTTTATGTTTGGATGTAATATTGATAAAAGGCATGCCAAATATGGCAACGATTTAAGTATGTTCTTTTTACATATGTTGAGAGTGACAGATTTGTTGTCACATATTTCTAAGATATTCTCAGTCTGTGTTTTAACTGCTGTATAGAACCACACAAAATTCTGTCATTTGGTGTTAGTATTAAAATATATGAAAATCAACTAAGCCATTGTTTAAACATCACAAGATATTGTAATATCTTGAATGGTGCAACAAATTAAATGACAAACTACACAAGACTTTCAAGTAAAACTGGATGCCATATCCAGGAGTATCTCAATAAATTAGAATATCATCGAAAAGTTAATTTATTTCAGTAATTCAATTCAAAAATTAAAACTCATATATTAGATTCATTGCACACAGAGTGATATATTTCAAGCGTTTATTTCTTTTCATTTTTTTGATTATGGCTTATAGCTAATGAAAACCCAAAATTCAGTATCTCAGAAAATTAGAATATTGTGAAAAAGTTCAATATTGTAGACTCATGGTGTTCCACTCCACTCAGCTATTTAACCCAAAACACCTGCAAAGGTGTTCTGAGCCTTGAAATGGTCTCTCAGTCTGGTAGGCCACACAATCATGCGGAAGACTTCTGACTTGACAGTTTACCAGAAGACAGTCGTTGATACCCTCCACAAGGAGGGTAAGCCACAAAAGGTCATTGCTAAAGAAGCTGGCTGTTCACAGAGTGCTGTATCCAAACATGTTAATGGAAAGTTGAGGGGAAGGGAAAAATGTGGCAGAAAAAGGTGCAGAAGCAACAGGGATAACCACGGCCTTCAGAGAATTGTGAAGCAAGGGTATCCGGGACATGAGCTACAACTGTCACATTCCTTGTGCTAAGCCAATCAAGGTCCCAGAGTCTGTAGGAAGAGTGGAGAGGCACAGAATCCAAGTTGCTTGAGGTCCAGTGTGAAGTTTCCACAGTCAGTGATGAACAGCCATGTCATCGACTAGTGTTGGTCCACTGTGTTTTATCAAGTCCAAAGTCAGCACAGCTGCCTACCAGGAAATTTTAGAGCACTTCATGATTCCCTCTGCTGACAAGCTTTATGGAGATGCTGATTTCATTTTCCAGCAGGACTTGGTACCTGCCTACACTGCCAAAAGTTCCAATAGCTGCTTTAATGACCATGGTATCACTGTGCTTGATTGGCCAGCAAACTTGACTAACCTAAACCCCGTAGAGAATCTATGGGGTATTATCAGGATGAAGATGAGAGACACCAGACCCAATAATACAGATGAGCTGAAGGCTGTGATCAAAGCATCCTGGGCTTCACAGGCTGATCACCTCCATGCCACGCCACATTGATGCAGTAATTCATGCAAAAGGAGCACCGACCAAGTATTGAGTGTATACATGGACATACTTTGAGTTTTCATTACCTGTAGGCCATAATCAGCATATGAAAAGAAATAAACCCTTGAAGTAAATCACTCTGTGTGTAATGAATCTATGTAATATATGAGTTTCACTTTTTGAATTGAATTACTGAAATAAATTCACTTTTCGATGATATTCTAGTTTATTGAGATGCACCAGTATATACAGTATACACTTAAGATGTATTAATAACATTACTAAATTTTGGGGCAAATTTGTAATTAACTCTTGAACAAAAGGAAATGGCAGTTGCACATGTCACAAGAGGTTATTGCTGCAAATGAACTTTTCTCTCATCACATATCTCTGTTGCACATGTTTTTAAAGCCTACAATGCACCAATAATCATACTAGAGAAAACAGCCAATATGAAAGTCACACCCATAAAATGTTACAAATCCTGGAGTAGAATATGGTCAATTTTCAGCTAATTACATATTTTTTAACTAAAGTTGCATTAACATGTAATCCATAATTGGAAACTCCAGCAAAATGGAAAATGCTAGAGATATGCGGAAAAAAGTGTAGCATAAGTTGAAAAATGGCAAAATAGATATTCAGTAATCAGAAGAAAGTAGCATACTAAATACTAATGAAAGGGAGCAAAGTGTAAGAATGCAATAAAATGGCCCAGATTCAGAAAGTATCTAGTAGGTACATCAAAGAAGTTAAAATGAAAAATGCTCATATTGCAACTTACAAGTCATTGCACTGGAAAATCTGCACATATTGTATAATTTCCACTATCAGAAAATGCAGCTGAAATCAAAACTGAAATTAAATGATGTAACCTGGATGTGCGTAAGTGCTGTGTACACTCCAATCAGAAAATGGTGAGAACAGAATCGTATGATTATTCAATGGGTACCAAAATCTTACAGAACACTGTTGCACAAACTGAATGAGTGTATTGCCTTTTTTTAGTTCTTTCGGTCTTTAGTACTTTGCCCCAGTGACCTGGGGTTAGAATAAGGTCACTATCCCTCTTGTGTGTCATTAAAGGTAAGAAGTGACTAATGGAGGTTGGTGTCAAGAAGGGCATCTGGCTGTAAAAATGTCTGCTCCAATTATCCAGTTTGATGAGAGTAACTTGCCAATATACTGTATATGAACCCAGAAAATTGCCTTTAAACTGGCAGAGAATTTGTAGGCATTTCTGCCACTGTAAAAAACCTCACACTCTTCCATTCCATTTGAACTGGTGTGGTGCTGAGGTGTCACCCTTTGCATGGCTGATTTCAGGTCCTCATTTGTGATCCTGAGGTGGTTCGTCGTGTGGTGGATGTGGCAACGCGCTATATCAGTGTATTCTCCCCTCATCTCTTACCTTTACATTTATAGTCATTAAAAATTATTGAAAAAACAGCTCATTACTAGGGCCCACGATTTACCTCGGCAAAAAATGGTAAATTCCGCGGCATGTTTTTTTAAATTCCGACGCAGCAAATGCAGTACCAGAACTCCATAAGACTAATTCGTAACCCAAGCAAAATAAATGCAATTTTTCTTATTCTTAATCCCTAATAATAATCAATCATAATTCATAATACTAATCAAATAGGTATATCAAAGCGTTCACATCCGCACATTTTAATCCACAGATTTGTTTTAGGCAAATGATGCTGAAACATATGTAGGCATAATATTATTATCAACAAACGATCGAATAATGATCGAACGCAATGTAAACTTTAGCAAGAGCTGCTAAACGAGGCAGTCTGTCATCTAAGACACGCCAAAAAGTAGGGATATCAGCTGGAATTACTTCACGAGAAGCTATGTCCAGATAAGCTTGCCATTCATCTGCTGCGGCCATCATTGTTGGCACTGATGGTGCATGATCAGCAAAATTCTTCTTGTCGTGGATCAAATATTCTCACAGATCGGAATATGTCTATTGCCGGCTGTTTGGTTCCCACAAAATATTCTTCAAGTTTAACAGCAACATTGTGCTTTGCATCTTCTCAGCTGCTGGTTGCAATTGGAAATCCGGACGATTTCAGGCAAGACAGTAAGTCAGACACGTTGTTGTAGACATCGACAGCCATGAATGACTGTGCCTCAAAAGAAGTCAGAGTGTTCATAATTGGCTGGCAGTGAAAAGATACAAATTCAAGTTCAGCTCTCAGCTCGTTAAGTTTATCAGTACTTTGCAGCAACGCCGACAGCTTCTTCAACTGGACTGTAGCTCCACTGTGTTCGATTTCAGTAGCAACGAACGAGATATTAATGAGATGATGCAATAGGCTAAAGAAATAACTTAAAGAAGTAATCAAAACTAATCATACTAATATCCATATGCCTCAAATAGTGAGATTTCATTCAGATTTGGTATTTTCCGCGGCAGTTAATTCCACGGCATGGCGCTTTACCGCTGCAAAACCCTAAATTCCGCGGCGTGGCGTTAAATTCCACAGGCCGCGGTAAATCGTGGGCCCTACTCATTACAAGAGACATACGGTACATTAATGTATCTGCTGGTGTATGTCTTTTTAAAAAATATTGATATTCTTTGTTTAATTCTGTACTTACAGTATATGAACTGACAGTTCCTTGGGTTCTCGTCGGTCTTGCTATATTGACCATAAATTACATAAAATGATATTCTCAACCCCACATAATCCAGCTCAGATCGATGGACCACCCAGGTCTGTCCTGCCAGCATCAGGAACCCAACCTGGATGGAGCACACTCATCCATCACAGGACCTCCTCACACACACATCCATGGGACCAATTTAAAGTCACTAATACAACTGCCAAAGATGCCTTTGGGATGTGGTGTGATGTGGGGTGCTCAAGAAATTCCTCACAGACACAGGAGTACCTGACAAACTCCACAGCGGTAGTGACCAGGGGCCTCATGCATAAACGGTGCATACGCACAGAAATGTTGCGTAAGAACGTTTCCACGTTCAAATCGCGATGTATAAAACCTACACTTGGCATAAAACCACCTCATACCCTGTCGTACGCAAGTTCTCCGCTCCGTTTTGCAGATTGGCGGCACCCAGCGTCAAAGCAATGCTACTGTTCCTGTGTGCTTACCCTTTATTTCTTAGAACCACATTTCTGACGCAGTTTTATAAATACACTGAAACTAACCGCATATTGTTTATTAGTGTAATGCATCTGATTGTAGATTACCTGTAACAATATAATGGCCAAGGGAATAGCCATAATATTCCAAATACCATAACTGCTTTAGAGTTGTTACTCTCACTGCACCTTCTTCTTCTTCTTCTTTTTCTTCTTTCAGCTGCTCCCTTTAAGGTTTGCCACAGCGGATCATCTTTTTCCATATTACTCTCACTGCACCACTTCGAGTATTTATATCACTGTATCTGAGTGGGGAATCGCAGCAGCAGCTGATCAGAAAGAAAATTATCGGTATACAGCATCAAGCACATGCTGCCAAAGCCACGGCAAAATGATTCAAAGCCTTTCCTGTACGGACCTCGCAGTTCAGGAACAGTTTCCTCCCAAGAACTATAAACGCACTCAATCAATTGCTCCTTGTAGAACTGTTTGTACTTATAAGTACAATTACCCCACTGTAAACTTGCACTACAGTTATAATATTACACAACCTGTGCCACTTTATAAAGCGCGTATTTACATATGATGACGATATCATTTTTAAGATGAAATGCAGCAAAATATGTTGATTATATTATACAGATAAAACTTTAACTTCATTGAAATAATCTGTTAATAATTAAACATGTGAGGACACGGTGCCGCAGCGCTAGCAAGTTCACGTATTGTTCCTGTCTTGCGCGCTGTATATTTGCTGAGGTTGGCACGGCACTGGAAGGACAGATGGATAGAATAATTAAACACGTACTATGAAGATATTTCAATGTTCCTTAAAAGTTTTCAAGAATCGTCGTTGTAAGCTTACAGATGTCTTAACATCTATTACAGAGCTGATTGTGTGGCGATTGGGTATTTGGGGAAAGAAAAGTAACGACAGGAACTGGAGGTTAGTACATTTGAAAGAAACAGTACTGCTACAACAAATTATTTCATCGAAGGTCGCGTATGGCGCAACAGCATCTTGTGTGAGACATGAACAATCACTGCGCCATCGTGTTCCCATGTTTAATAACATGCTTTCATTCCAATCATCATGAAAATAATATCACATATACATCTCAGTATTTTAATTATTCAGAGAGCTGTAATATCATGAATGTAATGGATTCTGTGTCCTGTCTTAGAAAGAGAAAGAACAGAAGCACGTAGTGATTCACACACACAGAGCACACTGAAGATCAAATACAAAGCAAAGCATTTAACATGCTACTTTAGTTACGATGGGATTTGAGACACTAGTAAATTAAATGAATGTAAGATGAAGTTTATGATGTTCTACTTTAATGACAAAAAAAACTACATGATTAAAATCGAAATTACGAGATTAAAGTTGACATTTTGTGCTTTTTTCCCACTCTGTGCCTATTTTTTTTGTCTGTACCCTAATAAGCTTAGACGGTGGGCTACAACTCACCTTTTCACGGTGACTTTGATATGTGACTTCCTTTTTATTTTGGCACTGTGTGACTTTGTGAACTTAAGCTTTCGAGTTTCTCCGACACGCTTTGTCACTCCATCAACTTCCTTTTGTTGTTTATTCCACTGTTTAAATCAACAAATTGTATGTTTTTCCTTTGCCTCCACTTGGTATTCGCTGAAATTCTTATAATTTCCCCCATGCTTTTCCCATTGTCTTTTCACAGAATGCTGAGTTTAAGGGCTATTTATATTGATTTGCATATTCAAAGAAGCGTAATTCTGGGAGGAGTTTGGATGCATGCATGCGCGTGCATGAGCATTACTTTTCACGCTGACCGGGATTTATGGAGCGGAAGAACGCAGAAGTTGGAGTACGCACAGATTCCTGCATCTGGATTTTTCTGTGCGTAAGCACATTTCGGCTTTTGTGCTTACATCATGTTATAGTGCGAATTCTGCACACGGCGTTATGCATGAGGCCCCAAGCTTGGGATATGAACCCAGGGCAGCATACCTGTGTGTAAATACAACTAGCTACTGTGCTACTCCACACAGCAAGTAAGTTATTGTTGGTTATAATTACTGCTGCAATTGGTTGCATGCATTTTTCAAATCTGAGTTCAGCATTTACACTTACCACGATAAACATCATTGCTTTGACACAAATTGAATTTAATGACCGCACCTTTCAAAAGTCATGAATTCTTTTCTCAGTCAAACTCCTTCACCACCAGAACTGCTACAACAATGCTAGCATGCTCTTTTCAAAACTGTTAAGTTGAATCTCACGACCTGAACTAACATAAATTTGAATTAGACAATTGTTACTACACTTCTGTAATAATACCATATTTAAAAATATGCAAAATCCAATTAAAAGGAATCAAAAAAACACAAGAGCAATTAAACCAACCACAGCTGATTCCCTTTTTATCTGAAGACCTCTTATGGTGTTTTATATTTAATTTCATTACCATCTCCATGAAAAGAAACATCTTTGAAGTGGTGGTGACCATGGGGCCCTATAGGGTTGAGCTTCCATGCTCTGTTCCCGTGGTCCCCATACCAACCAGGGAAGCTGCCCTCTCGTGGTGTGGAGGAGGCCCTCTTCCGGTCCTTCCAAGTATCCCGGCTGGGTACTGCCCCCAGCCGCTTGCCACAATTGGCACCATAAAATGTCCATTGGCACCACCTAACTGCACAGGCAGGACATTTTAAAACATTATTATACATTTACCTAGGATCTTTGTCCAAAGCAACTTAAAGATCAATGTACATTACAACTGTTTACAAATAGTTTTAAAGTTGAGGCATAGGCAGGTTAAGTGACTTGCAGAGGCGTAGCTAGTGTTTTCAGCACCCAGGGACAACTGAAGATTTTGCGCCCCCTCCTGTTTGCCAAAATGCAATGGGGAAGGGAAAGAAAATTTTTAAAAATGTATTTAAAATAATAGTATTTTTTTAAAAAAATGTCATATTTTTTATTTTAAATAGTTCTAAATTTTTAAATATTTTAACTTTTTAAAGCACTTTTATGCGTATATTTTCAATGTTTTGCTAAATTTATAAAGATAGACAACAAAGGTAGTTCGAAAATATAATTATTCTAAAATATTATTCAAATATAACATTGCAAAAACTTAAACATTACATTGGATATAATGATATAATAATGGATATAGTAATAAAAAAATAGTTTGATGTATAATGCTTTAAATGTAATTATTAACTTCAAACAGAAATTTTCCTAGCCTTCACTGCTGCAAATGTATCAATTACTAATCTCAGATTATTATTTTATTGTAATTAAAAAATCAAATGTATGTACGTGTTTGTATAATTTAATAAATAAAAAGTCTCCGAAAATGATAACACTGCCTCATGTTCTTTAAAATCTAAATTCGTCGTTAGTTTTGGTAAGAAAAAATTTGTTTTCTGCATTTAAAATTTATTTTAAAGAAAGTATATAGCAAATTATAAAGAAAAATAATTATATATTTATAAAAACTGCATTACTTACAATTTAATCGTATGAAAATATGATGGGGAAACGTGTAGACTTTTGCAGCCATCTACTAGAATACTTCACCACAGCCCAATCAATTTTCTACCAAACACATAAACACAAATCACTTGGCACACAGAAATGGTGTTTTCAACAACTTAGACAATGATACACTAAATGCCTCATGTCAGTCGCGTGACCTGTTTAATAACGTCAAAAATGTTTCTGGGTGGGAGTCAAGCATGTTAGAGTAGTGGAGGGGATAAATTATTGTCTGTTGGGTATATAGAACTAATGCTAATACGTGCTTTGAAATCAGAAAGAGATAAAAAACATAGGAAAAAGATATCCTCATACTGATGGAGTGATGGACTGAGTATGCAAATGTTTTTTATTTACTTTTTAGTGCATTTAAGAATGGAAAACATTTCATTCTAAAATTTCATAACATCAATTTGGCGCCCCCTGTATGCTGCGCCTGGGGACAGATGTCCCCCCCCCCCCAGCTACGCCACTGGTGACTTCTTCAGGGCCACACAATGAGGGACAGGCAGGACTTGAACAAGCCGCTTTGTGGTTTCAGATCCAACACCATAGCCATTAAACTATACTACCTAACAATACTGCACATACAAACAGCCACCCCCAATGTTGGCAAAAGTGAGGGGACGTCGGTTGGAATTTTTTGAGAGGATTCTTACTTTCATGTGTGTGGTTTCTATTTTGAGGTATGCTTGCACTAAACCTCCAATTAATGAAACAAAAGGGTCAAATGAAACTATGCACAAACTATGGGATGCCCATGTTTTCATCATGCATCAGTAAATAATAAAGAAAACTCAACATCAGAAGTAGCAGTGAGTCATCTCCCATTTCTATTAAGAGGACAAAATAACCGAATCTGAGAAAAACAAACTTCATGAACCCAAGGCTACTTTTTTGTCTAAATCTATTTTACCAGCAAAGACTGTGTAATACAAAACACACTGTGACATTTTAATATGAATCTTTAATGAGCAACAGTAGGAAACACTGTAAAGTCCTCTTAAAATGATCAATCATCTGTAAGCATGTTCGCTGGAGATGATTTTTGCTCTTATATCTGTCAAAGTTAATCATATTAGAAAAGCTTTGGAAATGTTAAAGGCTGAATGCACTCTCAGCTGCCTAATGGGGAAAGAAAGATCAAGGAATTGAAAAGATAAAAGACGCTGACCTTAGGCACGTGCCCTGCCTCTCCGTCTGTTTGTCTCCATGCTAAAAAACCACCAGAATCCATTTCCAGTCCCTTTACTCTAAATCCATTTAAAAAACATACACACACAAGCAGAAGGGCAGTGAGGTGTAACAAACTTTTTAAATGACTTCAAGCTATTAAAAGATGTGAGAGCATTAAAGGGAAAAAATCATGCATTTTTAACGAATAGCATTCCCTGGCTGCCTTCTTACAGAGAGGTACGGTAATTATTTCTCCTGACCATATGTGTTCCGTTACAGGGGACATCTTACTGTGCTTCTTTCTCTTTCTCAGCTGGGCAATGAGTTTATAAGAGGCTGTTTTCAACAGGCCTTTTAATTACTTGGACACCCCAGTTGTCTTCTTTTACCACTTTGCTGGTAATTAATTTGCTTTGGCTGAGAAACTGACACAGTTATGTTAATGGGAGATACAGTAGATTGACTAAGCCAGATAACCAAAGGTCAGTGAACGTCGCATGATGACAATGATAACAGCAATAATGATCCTTTTTGAATCATTTCTAAAAACCTTTCTACCTCATTACCAGGCTATACCATTAGCACCTTCCAATCCCCCAAGGTATCTTTAACTGGCTCCTTGTCACCCAAATCCTCCAAAGCACATCTTACGCTATTTTTAGCTTGGAAGTGATCATTTAGCAAAAGTGAAAAATGTGCCAGCATTTAAAAAAAGGCTTGAAATGCATTATTTTAGGACTGTGTCCACCTTCTGTGCACTGTATGCTGCTTTATTGTATTTAATTTATCATTGTAATTATGATTATTCCACTATCAGTGACTTCTCCAAGAAGTGGTCAGAAGTGGCATCATTAAGATGAGCCATGGACCTGCTCTGTTGTTCCACATTGGCCCTTTCCTTAGGACGTTTCTCTATATATCATTAATCTAAAAAGGAAAGAGCTGGGTCCCTAGCCAGGTTATGACTAGTGGTCTTCTGTTGTAACCACCTGGATGAAACTACTAAAAGTTTAATGTCCCACTTTAGTTTCCTCTTCATACCTGAATTTTGTGAAGCAATTTATCTGGGTCTTGCCTTTATTGCTATCTCTCTTTCTGAGTTTTCTGAAAGCTGCAGTTACTGGGAGATCATATGATGAAAATTGCTGGGATTATAGCAACAATTTTAAGTTTGGCTATTGAGTTCTTTGCTTCTCTTCTTTTTTCCTCTCTATTATTTTGTCAATGTTTTTTGTGTTTTTAGCATGATTTTAATTCCGTTATCGCATTCTAGACTGTCTTCAGCATGTGCTGTCGCTAGTAT
The DNA here is from genome assembly GCA_026402145.1 of Polypterus bichir lapradei. Taxonomy (NCBI): domain Eukaryota; kingdom Metazoa; phylum Chordata; class Cladistia; order Polypteriformes; family Polypteridae; genus Polypterus; species Polypterus bichir. The sequence continues at coordinate 85,561,821 of JANRMT010062806.1, forward strand.
CTTACCCTGTCACATTCACTCTGATGATCCTGTTATGCGCATCTCTTGGCACACTGAGCTGGACATCCCAACACAGCTCCTGGGAAATTCCCAGACCAATGAAGAGATGGAATTCCACTTGCAGGTCCTAACTCTTCTCATATTACGTTGTGCCTATTACACCCACATTAGAGGAGTCCAACGGGCATCCTAACTACATGCTCAAACCTCCTCCACTGGCATCTGTTGATCTGGAGAAGCAGAAGATCTGCTCTGCAGTCCTTTCATATGATGATCTCCACACCTTTGTGAAATATGAGGACTGTGGGTGCATAAGAAAAATTTTGTTTATGTTTTCAGTAAAGTTAACTTTATATTATTACATAGTGTGCAGATGGTATGACTGATAGTTACGTTAGGAACTGCTCGAATTTCTATTGTGCTATATAGTAATTTGCTGTTCAGATTAGGAACTGTTATGTTTAAAATTTTCAGTAAATGAGAAAACACCTTTCCAAATTTAACACCTAATCCAGAGTAACAATTGATCCAACTGCATACATACATTTTTTACAGCTGAATAAAGTGACTTATTCAGGCTGACACTATGGAACAGAGGTTTAGGAGCCAGCACCTTGCTTACTGTTGATGGTTTATATTTAGAAATGCTTTGTGTCTATTAAGTATTGCACATATGAATATATCAAGATATATATATTTAAAGAGCTTCTGTAAAAAGCCAAATTTCCCCCTGGATACAAAAAAAGTTCTGTCTATCTATCTATCTATCTATTGTGGACACCAGGGGATGCTCCATGTCCCTAAACACCCAACACAAACAGGCATAGGCAATTGGTAGAGTCCTTTATTGTGGATAAACTCTTTAAACGAAGCGTTTCCCACCACCACTGCCTTAAGACCAATAAAGCACTGTTATAATACACTCTTTGTCTTCTTTAAGTTGGTCACTGGTCCTCTGCCTCCTCTACTCCTCCTCACAAGCTCCTCCTTCCACCCAACTCTGGGTCATCCTTGTGAGGTAGGCAGCTCCTTTTATCTTCCACTTGGGAGTACTTCCGGTCTCCTATACACATGGTCTATGAGCATTTTGGGTAAGGCAGAAGCCCCATGAACTAGAGCTCCCAAAGTCCCTGCAGCACCCTCTGGCAGAACCTACGGTACCCTACAGTCCAAGAACTTCAAGTTCCATGATGCCCTGTGGGAATCTGGGGCACCACTGGGTGACCCAGGGGGGATGCCATCTAGCATTCTGGGGGAGATAATGCCCTGTGCACACTCTGTATCCCCTGTCCTTCCATTATGTAGGCGTCCCAGGCGGTTAAGGGCCTCGGCCATCCCTCACACTGTCTATCTATCTATCTATCTATCTATCTATCTATCTATCTATCTATCTATCTATATACTTGTTACAATTTTTATTAACTCAATTTCAAGTGAAATTTTGCAGCTCTTGGAGGTTTACTTGACTCGCTGTTGTTTTAGTCAAAGGTATGTACAATTTGTCTGATGTTTCAAGTTCCATTTATAACTTCATATTATACTGGAATTCAAAGATGCAGATGAGAGTTGAATTTGCTGAGTTATAAGTACTAAATGTCTGTTGTTCTTTCTTCTTTGTGGGAACCTTCTACAGGCTTAATGTATTCCTGTATCCCTGCCTTCAATATCCCTCAATTAAAGGAAACAATCTTCAAACGCTGGCTTTAATCTTGTGTTCTAACCACCAAACCACAGTGATTACTGCTTTTTTCCAGTCAGCTCATTTCTGAATGTAGAATTCAAGTAGCCTGTGATCACAGCCAATGACCTTCGCTGTCTCACTTAACTGTGGCTGCTCATCCAGGGCTGGTAGAAGACAATATTTCAACTGGACAGCCAGTGTATCCTGGTAGACTTTGAGCCACTCACTGATGTTTCACTGCTTCTTTTAGGAACAGGTTTGAATTCTGTGCAGTTTGCTTTATTTTGTTTTTGAATTTACTTTCTATCTTGTTTTTAGTGGGCATTGCCATGTTATAGCCACAAACATGGCTTGGTGCTGCACTTTTTCAAAATTTGATGTCCACACAATTGAACTTTCAAAGAAGGCAGAGTGTACAACATTAAGCAAAGACTGATGCTTATTGATGGGCTTCTTTTCTGGTTTTTAATTATTTACTTTTTGACTCTCACAGCATTTGGTTTTCTTAAAAAATAATTTGGCCTTACCTCTGCTTGTTAGCTGACATTTCTGTGCCATATCCCTCTTAACTGTTTGCTAGATTATCTCTGTTGTGCTCACAACAACTCTGCCAACCATAATAGCTGACATGGTTTGTGAGCAAAAACATGTTTTTCAAGAAATTTCTGCAGCAAACAGAAACTGACATTGACACTAATGGTCTAAAGAAGCTTACTCAAGAATAAGGTGCTTCACTAAACTTAACTTTCTTAAAGAAGAGCTAAAAATGCATTAAGACTAAAAACAAAATAAATAAAACTAAACAAGGCAAAACTAGTCTTTTATGGATTGAACTTTGAAAACAGCATAATCTTCACAGATATTAGAATATTCATTAAAAATATACAGTTTTAATATGCCCCACATTCAAGTATTTAGAGTTTGTTACTTTATTTTGTACCATTTCTAATGCCATTTTGTTTTGGTATTGGGCCACCACCATTTTGTGTACTCATCGTTAGGATGCACGTCCCAGTTTCTATAATCAGAGGTTGTTACCTTGATGTTACAATGCAGAGGATTAAAAAGGCGGCAATTAATGTCATCTCTTCATCCAAGACTGCAGATAACACAAACCTTTATGAGCAATTTTGCTTTCTAAAATTATCTCTCTTGTTCTATACTTTTGCCTATGATTTTTGCCTAAGTTCTGGTTTTGTCATTGCCTTCTGATTTTCGTCATTCCCCCCCTACTTTGCTATATAACTTTGTTTTACCTTCTGATCACTTTATTTGTACCTGCTTAGTCCTCACTAGTGAAACAGTAGTAAAGACACAGAAAACAATTCACATGCAGAGCAATACAAAAATCTCCAAATAGAATATCCTTGTCGATAAATTTGTCAAAAGGTAGACAATTTCAAAACATAGCTTGAGATAACCAAAGAATAAGGATTCCAAGCAACAGTACAATAACAAATAAATAATTGAAGTCAGTATAAATGTGTAGTGATACACCACAACTTCACAATTCAAACGCGACAAATTCACATGGTTTGGTAACAAAACAGCAGAGAAATAGACATTACTTTTAATATATACAATGATTTATTTTTATAATGTGTAAAAATCAAAATATAAGATCATGGTCTGGCAGCATGAGTAAACAGCTCAGGGGCCTCATGTATAAACAGTGCGTACGCACAAAAATGTTACATAAGAACGTTTCCACGTTCAAATTGCGATGTATAAAACCTAAACGCACATCTCCTCGGCAGACTGGCGGCACCCAGCGTCAAAGCAGTGCTACTGTTCCTGTGTGGTTATCCTTTCTTTTTCAGATCCACATCCCAGATGCGGCGTTATAAATACACTGAAATTAACCACATATTGTTTATTAGTTTAATGCTTCTGATTGTAATTAACCTGTAACAATATAATGGTCCACAGAATGGTCAAACTATTCCAAAAGCTATAACTGCTTTAGCGTTGTTACTCTCACTACACCTCGGATCCCGTCTATTACAAAGCTGATTGTGAGGCGATTGGGTATTTGGAGAAAAAAAAGTAACGACAGGAATTGGAGGTTAGTACGTTTGAAAGAGACAGTACTGCTGCAATAAATTATTTCATCGAAGGTCGCACATGGCGCAGCAAGCATCTTGTGTGAGACATGCACAATCTCTGCGCCACCGTGTTCCCATGTTTAATAACATGCTTTAACTCCTATCATCATGAAAATGATATTACATATACATCTCAGTAGTTTAATTATTCAGAGAGCTGTAATATCACGAATGTAATGGATTCTGTGTCCTGTCGGAGGAAGAGAAAGCCCGGAAGCACGTAGTGATTCACACACATAGAGCACATAGAAGATCAAATACAAAACAAAGCATTTAACATGCTACTTTAGTTACGATGGGATTGAGAAACTAGTAATTTAAACGATTTTAAGATTAGGTTTATGATGTTGTACTTTAATGACAAAATAAACTACGTGATTAAAGTGGAAATTTAGAGTTTAAAGTTGACATTTCATGCTTTTTCCCCACTGTGTGCTTTTTTTTTCTCTGTACCCTAATAAGCTTTCATATGACACTCAGACAGTGGGCTGCAACTCGCCTTTTCACAGCGACTTTGATATCTGACAACTTCTTTTTTATTTCGGACACTGTGTGACTTTGTGAACGTGAGCTTTCGAGTTTCTCTGACACGCTATGTCACTCAATCAACTTCCTTTTGTTGTTTATACCATTGTTTAAACCAGCAAATAGTACATATTTCTTTGCCTCCACTTGGTATTCGCTGAAATTCTTCTATTTTCCCCTCTTGCTTTTGCCATTGTCTTTTCACAGAAGGCTGATCTTAAGGGCTATTATATTGATTTGCATATACAAAGAGGCGTAATTCTGGAAGGAGTTGAGGCGGGACAGCAGGTGTGTGCACATGCTTTACTTTTCACGCTGACCGGGATTTATGTAGTGGAAGAACGTGGAAGTTGGCGTACGCACAGATTTATGCATCTGGATTTTTTTGTGCGTAAGCACATTTCCGCTTTTGTCCGTACGCCATGTTATAGTGTGAATTCTACGCACAGCGTTATACATGAGGCCCCAGGTGAAAGCCAACTGGAACGCAAGATGACAACACCTATAGCATGAAACAAGTCAGTCAATCTGTCTTTGGCTATGTGGCCTAACTCTTTCTACACTTACCAATGTCAGGCCATCTCCAGTAAAAAAGAGACACCATTTTGGTCTCTTCTGCCTTCCTTTTCTGTCACCTAACTTTCTTCATCAGGATTATATTATCACACCTTTAACACCAAGACTTTCCCCCAAAGCTATTCACTTTTACTTGTTATCAGATGTTCCTGGCCTCAAGGTCTCCCTAAGGCAGTCTTTCCCAACATCGGTCCTGGGGGCCCACTGTGGCTGCAGGTTTTTGTTCCAACCAGATGCCAAATCAGTGACAACACCTGATAACACTGATCTAATTTAATTAGCTGGTATTATTTTTCTTTTTTTTCTACGTGCAGAAAAGCACAGCAGCATGATTTTTACATTTATAAGACATTTAGAAATATTTCTGCTTTTGCTATAGATTTAAATGCTTAACTCTTTTTTGTTGATTTCATTATATTTTGCCCGTTCTCTGTGCAGTTTTTCCCCTTCATTGTATCTTATTAGTGACAATTAAAAATGAGCAGAGCAGACACGCTTACAAACAATTACTTTAGCATCAGACCCACTAATTAGTAAAAAATGGATTAATTAAACAAATAGAACATCTAGAAAAGTAGAATGAAAAACAGGATGAAAATATTGTTAAAAAGAAAAAAATACATTATTCCCATAAAACTGCTTGGTACATTTT